>CM065924.1:3630683-4227335 GCA_033439105.1 Magallana nippona | reverse complement strand
CAGAAATTGTCTATCAAATGTTGATATAGGGAACTCTTTGGCAAACTTGTAGGAGATGACATTAAAGTATCAAGAATTCTACATCCAATTATCTCATAATTTCTGAATTATTTGTAATTATATCAAAACCTAACCTTAACAGTTTATATTTTCTATTTACAATCCAAGTATCATTGTTTATAACTTGACCAATAGATTATGTCTGTTTGGGTACGAGTCAGATTGGGTACGACTTCACTTAATTCCGACACGATCAGTCAAAACATTCATTTCTTATGAACGTTTTATTTTTTACTTCCACCAGATCAGTGGACTGTCTAAAATGCATTATATCAAATGTATCTAATTAACTGACTACTTGGGTCTAATATTGCTAGATGATATATCATCTAAAGTTTCAAGGTTTTTTTTTAATTTAAGCAGATTATAAATTAATACCAACAATGTTTTATTCTATTGTTTTATATAGAATTTTACTGCAAACGAATTACGTATATGAATCTATCAATTACAGACTATTAACATTAAAAAATTCAAATTTTTATTGAAAAAAAAATATTGCAATACATATCGCAATACATTTTAAAATATCGCAATACAAAATCCCCCCCCCCCCTATTACGCATGAATGGACTGGCTGCAACAAATTCTTGCATGTACCATTTTAATATCGGCAATAGCAGTAATTTACATACCTAAACTCTTGGTTGCGAATTGGAATACCAAATACCCCCTCCCCCTCCCCCGGGCGACATTTTACTTTTGATTTCATTATATTTTACATGCCTCTGAACATCTTTTAAACATGGTGTGAATATTATTTACAGATTAAACTGGCGACTCTTGATCCCGACGTAAATTTAATAATTCACTTTCAGAGGTCCCTTAAGGTGTTTAGGAAAACGTTTGAGACTAAGTGGTAAATCAGAAGTAAAATCTCTCAGGGATTTTTGGCATCAAAATTTTTGCAGAATATATTCCAAACTTCAACGAGTCTAAAACCATGCATTTCTGTATGGATGGAAATAAAGCTACCTTAATTTCAAGTAGAACTTTATAAAGTTTTACGTGGGGAATAAAAATTTGCTATATGTAACTTTAGGCTCAATCAAATAATAATCAAATGTTAAAGTATAACAACCTCAGTATGAATCCAGTTATAATACCTCACTTTTTAAAAATATATATTCCTTATTTCAAAACTTACATTTTCAACTGTCTTTGTCCTTGATAACATTACGAATCAATTTTGAAGCCTATAGCCCAATAATTTCATAAAAAATGAGCAACAAAAATGGGCGTGTCCAATAGCATAACCGAAAAACGGTATTGGCTGCGCCGGGTAGTAATACATAGCATGTGCTACATGCCAAAAAAGTTCTTTTAAAATGCTGTTTTTGAAGTGTAGAAATTGGAAATATAAATATAAGTAATAATGAATCATTCTTTGAATATTATGAGGTCATAATTTTGGTCAGAGCGTGGTCAAATCTATTATAAAGCCCTTTGGGCTTTATTGGATTTGACCATGCCCTGACCAAAATTATCACCTCATAATACTCAAAGAATGATTCCTTATTCCTTAATTAAAACATTGCAGCAAATTGACAAGTGAAGTAGGAGTTGTGGGGATATAAATTTATTTAAGATTCCTTCATTTCACGGAGACGACGGACTGCACTTCTGACGGTAGCAGCAGCAGTTGTGCTGAAATAAAAAGAGGAAAAAACTATTATGATAAACAGTTAAAATAACAATTGTTTCTTAAGAAAACTTCATATAAATCCTGACAATTCTCTACCCATTTCTAAGTGTGAGAAATCCGACTGTGTTATATAGAATAATTCTAGGCATTTTCAATTAATATCTGAATAGATTAATAGAATATCACGGAAAGAAGAAGACAGCAAACAATTTACATTGCCTATGTTTTATAATGAAAAAAATATTGCAGGGATTGAAATTGTCATTAGGCCAGCATTAATCATTATTGATGAACTCTGATACAAATTTTTCATTGTGGGTAGGTACCGTTTTTATTCTGACATGGACAATTAAAAATTAAAAAAAAATGCTGAAAAAATCATTGGCTAGGGGTAATTTTGATGGGTCGGTCATTTTTTTTTTTGGCCTTATATAAACATGATAAAAATTATACAAGTATTCATCATCTTCTTAGAGTAAAAGTCATTTTGATTTGAGCTATCACACCAAATTACCTCTGAATTAAGATGTTATATTACATTGTATCTCCTACAGCACATGAAAATACAGCTATAACATGTCTTTGAAGTGTTGAATTTCTCATTTAAAGAAGCCATTTCACAATTATTTTGAATAGTTTATTTGTAACTTAATATTAAAATTTAAAACAGTTTATTCTGAAAAGTGATCACTGAAACGTTGAAAAATCTGCCTCCTGCCAACTCTTATTGAAATCTCTGGTGGTGCACAATTTGCAAGTGCATATTGCATAACATTTACGCGAGAGTTTGTAAATTACACTGAAACAGTGTGTAGCGTACCTGTAGACCCAGGCACCTCCGGCCACGGTCTTCCTGCATCTACTACAGCTCCAGATCCCCACAGCTTTCCTCTTCATGGCATCCTGCAGGGAACAGATATAATCAGCAATTGTAATATGTTCAAATCAAGTTTACAGTATTCTAAAGACATACAAATCAAGTGTTTACAGTACACAAGTCTTCCAAATTACTTTTAAATATTATATTTCCTAATTAACAACAAACCTTTCCACAGAATTGACATGTGTATTTAGAATGCTGAGAGACTTCCATTCTTTTGATGGTTTTACGGAGAGAGGCTCCATATCGGGTTCCGTATTTTCCGCAAATTCCCACCTTCTTTGTTCTTTTTGCCTGTAATGAATCAATTAATCTTTTACATAATTCTGTGCACAATAGCCAATTACAGTAAATTCGATCTGCACAGTAAACACTGGCACTTAATTTACTCAAAAGAAGATCATGCAGCATATGTCTGATCGATGTAACCCCAGAGTTTTTGAAATCAGACGGTCCCACTGGCAAAATTGGTAAATTTTTCAAAAGTCCGGTAATTTTCCTTATTTAATCGGTCAAAATGACCATTAATATAAAAGCTACCAAATCAATACTTTAACCTTTTAACAACAGGATTTGCAAACACCTTCAATTTGATTTAACAAAGCGATTCACACTCAACAAGACCTTAGTTAACGCATTGTAAAGGTAGGCTACTTAACGAAATAATGCTAGATGAGATTCTTACGATAATGTCTCGGACAGCTATTCAACTAGAGCTATGATTTCCAATTATTGTCCATTGACGAACTATGTTTTAATTTCATGAATAAAGAATGATAACAAATTTTTAAAAATCTAAAATATTTTTTCGTAAACTTTTATTCTTTTTATGTGATATGTCACTTAGTGCGACCATACTCCGTAAACGACATGGCTCCCGTCAACCACGAGAAGTAGTAGTCGCCAGTTTAGTTTTATTTACGTTTTCAATGCAAAGAAATAAAAAGTAAAGAGGAGAAATTCAGGGAAATTTTCTCTACTTATAAATATAAATTTGTCATTTTTTAATAACGTTTTGTATCTTTTATTTCAAAATTAAATGTGTACCTGTGAACATTTGTTCAGACCGGTAAATTTCATTTCATTTCATTTCATTTCAGTCCACTTGACCAGTGAATTTTTTTTATTTCAAAAACTATGGTATCCCACCTGATTTCAATTCTAGTATGAACTCTCCTTTCAATCATTTCTCAAATGATAAAGATGTGTTAACTTGAACGTACTAAAACTAGTAACAGCAAGTCAATAACTTACAAATCTTTCTAAAATTTGACACCAGCTCAATGTACCATAAACATCATTCTTGAAATGATTCTTATTGGATCGTGCAAACTTTAAACAAACCAATCAGAGCTGGGTTTCTAATCCTGCCAAACTCTGCCTGTTTGGTCAAGGGTTTATGTAGAGTGATGTACAAACGTGGGTCAGAAACCCAACTTGGAAAGATGGGGGGGGGGGGGGGGGGGGGGGTAGTGTTTATTTACCAGAATCAGGTGGGATACATCAACTAATGCGTATTAAGCATGCTGATGTTTGCACAAGAGCAGTAATAACCAATAATATGTTGCACTCCTGTCAATTTACTCTTGATGTGTTTTACTTTGAAGACAATAATTGATACATGAAGTGCAATTTCTGTATTATAATAAATTTATATGTCCTATTTAGCTATTGAAAACTGTGAATGTCAAACTTCGCACCAAAATAATTAATGAGTTACGACGATGGATAATGTTGATATATATTTGCAAAATGAAAACAAGGGATACAAGCAGCCAAAACACTTGCATCTCGTTTATCATTCTACTTGCATTGACCATGTTGACAAGATAGCCAAACCATCGGATGCAATGCGTTACTGTTATTGATTAAACTTTCAGGATTCACGCACTCTTAAGTTGTCATAATTTCAATTATTTATACACTTTTCCATAATTATAACATGGTCTTTTCGAGAAAGCCGACATTAACCAGGTCAATTGTAAGCCTAATTTATGATTTTAATCACACAATCTAGACAATCCAGCGATTTCACATTAAAATTCATGGTTTCAGATAACAAATACGCTGGTTTCACTAATGGATGTTATCAACTTAGTTTGATTTTTAATGATTGAAAATCGTCCCAAAACACTAACCATGGTCTCTCGCTTATTCAGACTAAAAGGAAGAAAATACGAGAAGCTAAACTCGAAATAAACTATAGGGCCTTCGGAATTCCGGAATAATCGGAAACAGGTTTTAAATAGTGCTATGAAAGAAAAACAAAGTTATACACCTTTTGAAATGAATCATAAATGCACATACGATTTATATCTCAATTTAAATTCATATTGATATTTAAAAAAAGAAAGTTTACGGATGTGCTTCGTGTTTTATCTACGGTTTATTATTTCCGGTATTTCAGTGTGGTGTGTGTGGTGTAATCAAAAATCTGTCATCTGTTCAACGTTTAGAATAAAGGTAGGGCACGACAACAAGTTATATGACTTTATTTGATATTGACCTTAAATGATTGGTTCTTCTCTTTATGTCCTTTTTAAAAAAAATAAAGTAGCCTAGGTTTTTTTTACTCCCCTATTTTATTTAGCACGAGAAATTGGCGAGGACTAATCGCCGGAATGGCGACGGAATAGACGTAGTGACATGTATAAAAAGTCGATAACTTGTGTAATATATCAGCTATCGCCATTCGGTTTTCATTTTTTTCATCTATGGTTATAGGGCTATCGAAAAACCTAAATATATTTTTGATAATTAAATGTTTAATGTGCAAAACCTTTGCCGGAATGAGCTATGATCGTAAAAATCAGGCGCCGGAATGAGGTAGTCATCTTCATAAAACACTTAATATCTCAAAAAATATTTAACATTTTTTCATTCAGACACGATTTTTTTAATCATTACGACCATATCTTTGAAATATGTAAAACTTAAACCCATATGTTTTGATTTGATAGACAAAACCTTTGCCGGAATGAAAAATTTTTCGTTAAAAATGAATGCCGTAATTGTGCAGTCATCCCCACATAATCACCTTTATCGTTAATACCATTGAATATATTTTTATTCGGTAAAGATTTTTTTCATCCTGAGATATATACCTATCAGAAAATATATAGTTTTATATAATAAAGTAACTTTAAATGCTCAAAACCTTTGCCGGAATGAAAATTTTACACACAAAATTTACAAATTTTAATCGATTCACTCAGGTATCGCTCAGGTAAAGAAGCCATAATACAAGCGAGCGCAGAAGGAACTACACATCTCTCATCATTGTTAAATGCAACCCGTGGACTGACTTGCCCCAACCTAAAACTTAGGCTTTCTCTCGAATACTTTTACCCCCGCAATAAACCCGAAGTAATCAAACATTTATTCCAATTGTCCCTTCCTAGGCTTATATACTTAAACAAACTAACACTAAGATTAATTAATGTAAAACAGACTTATTAAAATATTTTGATAAATAGAAAGCCGTTTGGATTTCTTAATGCAAGTACAAACATGAATTATCATTCCTTTACTTTTTAATAATGATCAATAAAATCAGTAAACAATAAATTGCTTGTGTATGTTATTTCTCATCTTGTTCTTTGTTGTTAACTGAGTTTTAATTATTTTCCTCTGTAACATCAATTTTGTTTTAAAAATTTATTTTTGTATGCTATATGTGCGTAGAAGACATGTGCCCTCCCCCTTTTTTAGTGATATCCCACTATTTAAAGGTTTGACCATATATGCAACTAACAAATAGATATTTTAACAGTTTATTTTTTTCTTCACTTTTTTGTTTTAATTATTTACAAAATTACGTGGCTGCACGTATTTCTAATAATTAGACTTTTTTAAATAAGTTTTTGTCACCTACCTAACGTATGCATATATACGATTGGATCAATATGACAGTAAATTAAGCATGGATCTTGCAAGTGCATTTTACTAAGCAAAAAATATATATATCAAAACAAAAATAATCAGCCGAAGAGTCGCCGTTAACACTGATACTGAGTACTTGCTACACGTTATACACCCAGTACAGATGCTTGATCCACCTCTAAATTTATCGCGGGAAATTATTATAGCGCGAGATCATTATGACGTCATACTTGACTTTCTTTTGCTCTCGACTACAATTCTCGTAAATTGTCGGATAAATTCGGGGAAGGAAATGACGTCATATGTTAGCAAAAGTTCAGATAGGTACATTTTTTTCGCAAGCATATGTGTTGTTTACTTTCGTGTTTTTCAAGGATTTTTTATTGTTAAATGAAATAGATGTATGCGATTTAGAGGTAAGAATTTTTCTTAGAAACGCTTCCTGTTCCACCATGTTGCTATGCACCACAAAGGATTATTGGGATATGTAGAACGTTTTCACGCGGGTCCACAAAAATTTCTTTGAACAATGTGCAGATTTCAACTCGAATTTCCTCCGTTCGTACACGTTGTCTATGGAGCTCGCTACGCGAGCGGCGCTCGCTATTATTTATCTAAAATAATGTATATGGACATTGGCATGCATGCATGCACAATGTACACACATTAACCAAAATAAAATTGGGAGTGGCAAATTATGCAGAGTAAATACAGAGTTCAACAATACTCGGTCAACTGAGGGATGAATTATACTGGAAGAAGAAGAAGAATTGTCTTGTACGTTTATTTAAGAAAAAAAAAACCCACTGAAATCCCCATGACAATTTCTTTCCATGATTTTTTGAACAGGCTGTGTAATGTCTTCGGGACTCTTCACATGCATCACCTGTCGGGTGGGGTTCCGTGATGGAGATCTACAGAGAGCCCATTACAAGACCGACTGGCACAGGTAAGGACAGCAACTCATAAGAGAGAGAATTTGTTTTCAATCCTTTTGATTTATTCAATAAAATATGTTCAAAACAATAACAGGTACAACCTGAAGCGCAAGGTGGCAGACCTGGGGCCGGTGACCGCTGAGGTGTTCCAGGACAAAGTCCTCTCCCAGAGGGCCAAGGTGAGACAGGGCGCATGTATATTAAGATTAAGGTACAATGTCCCTCTGGTAAGGGACATAACTCTCCCTGTGATGAGTTACACATTATTTCTAATTTTCTAGAGAGCTATGGTGTGGCAAACACATCATATTTATGTACCTCTCTGGCAAGGGAGATAACATTCATTGTAATAAATTACTTATTTCTGTAAAAAAAAAAATGTGTTGATAAGAGAATTTTGGCAAATAAATGAGTATTTGCACATGTAAGCTTCATATAGGATCTAGATATAGTTATAAAGTTAAACTCAAATTGAGTTATTCCCCTTTTATTACAGACAAGCATATGATTATACTTAACAAACATTTCTTGTGTTTTGAACAGGTGGAGGAGGAGCAGAAAAATCAGTCTATGGTATGTCAGCTGTGTAGTAAACACTTCAGTACGGAGAATGCCTACCAGAACCACATCCAGTCAAAGAAACACAGGGAGCTGGCAGCTAAAGCCCAGCAACAGGTGAAAACAGTTACATTGCACTCTCCAGAGACTACATTATACCAGGAATGTGATATTTCCATAGAAATGTGGATTTACGCAGATTTGGAAGTCAAAACAGTCATTATTGAGATAAGTGTGGACCGCTGACTGATTTGATTTACTTTCTTTTTCTTTCTCTGCCAATCACATCCCTGGTATGTTCAAAGTACTTTACAGAGGTTCTGTAAATACCTATTATAATCACATTGAGTCACTTTCTAAGATATTAGTCTATGATACTCAAGTTTTGTCATGTAAACTGGTATTGTTGTATTCATTTGGTGATTAACATTAAAATTTAACAACATTTGGCACTCATTGGTGGTTACTGTAATTAGCATCATGTGCATTCATACATTGGTTACTGTAATTAGCATCATGTGCATTCATACATTTAGAATTGAAGATATACCATGAAACATAAACAAAATACATGTACATATAAGTTTCAATGTGACATTGTTATAAATTAGGAGAACACACCAGCCAATGGTGCCCAGGCCCCAGTAAGTTCGGCCCAGAGAAAGAAGGATGCCATTAACACACAGATACAGCAGGACCTACAGAAAGCTGAGGAACTCAGTGAGGAGGCCAAGAAAGGGCTAGCTGAGGGTAAACCTTGCAATCTTCCTTACCCCCCACCCCTCCCACCCCCTCAAATTATAACACCCCCCTCCCAATAAATATTAGGGTTACTTTATCTTTCTTAATTTTTCCTTCCACAAATATACCTCATCTTCCTTTCAACCATCATGTAAGGTTTTTCTCCCTCCCCTTTCGTCTAGCTCCTTGGCTTTTATATTTTAAAACAACATGTACATCTCTCAACCTTAAGGGTAATTCTGAATTTATGAAAACTCATTATTTATTTCTCCAATATTTTACAATTAGAATATGAATACAAAGATGTTTCAATAGCATATTTGCTGTTACAGCAATGCTTTAAAACTTAGATTTTTGAAATGAAGTAATAATAAATATTAGGGAACTCAATGTTACCAATTTGACAAAAAAATGTCTGTGAAGATGGACCCTGTCACTGTACTTGTGCCACTTTAATTGTAGGTTCTGAGGATGAAGATGATGAGGAGTGGGAGGGTGAGGCACTGGGCATTGAGGAGTGTCTGTTCTGTTCCTCCATCAGCTCCTCACTGGAAAACAACCTCAACCACATGTCCGTCAAACACGGCTTCTTCCTCCCAGACGCTGACTATCTGGTTGATGTAGAGGGAATGGTCACCTATCTTGGTAAGTTTTTTTAGAAATACATTTTATCAGAGGTAAATGAAGGCTTTGTTGTTTTGAAGACTAAATTTTATTTCACACACATTTCATGCTCTGTATTTATCACTTACCTGTAGTGTACCAATGGAGGTAACTCCATTTGTAATACATTTCAATAAAGAGTTATTCTTCTTTTGTTTACAATAGGTGATGAAATTTCACAGTTATCAATTTTTTTATGTATTAAATTTCCAAATTTGACAGTAATCAAGTGACAGGTTGATAAACAGTTTTGCAGCTTTATCTTGTAGAGCATTTATTACATCTAAATAATAAGATGAAAAATTTATATTTTCTAATTTGCTTTTAGGGGAGAAGGTGGGCGAGGGGCACATGTGCCTGTGGTGTGGTGAGAAGAGTAAAATGTTTCACTCGGTGCAGGCAGTACAGAAACACATGGTGGACAAGTGTCACTGTAAAATTCTGTTTGAGAAGGAGTCGGCCCTGGAGTTTACTGATTTCTATGATTACAGGTATACTTGAGTAAATAAAGTAATTCAATTCAGTTCATTTTATTGACAATTACCATGTTGGCATACAGTCATTAAAGATTAAACATAGAAGTTTAATCTTGTTTAATCTTAATACAACTTGTATGTTTATTAAACATACAAGATTAAAACATTATACATGTAGGTCCAGATGACACAGTTTGTTGATTCGTGTAATTGTAGGTATACTCAGAATAAATGCAAATAAAGGAAAACACAACTCTGTATTGTGATAGTGTGGTAGAGTCAGATAAATATACGGCATTCCTTTAAGCTACTGTAAAAGTGGTTATTTACGCATGGGGGAAATTTACACTAGTTAAGCCTAGTTAAGCTTTAAATTGCCGAAAATACCCCCGTGCCTATGGTAAAAAAATTAAAATTTTAGAGTGGTAAATCACGCATCCGTATATTTAATACCCACAAGTATGGTTTGACTATAGAAAACGTGATTTAACCAAGAGCGTAAATAACACTTTTAGAGTATTCAGTTAACACTTTAGCTCGATTGATGCTGGATTTGTAAGCCATAGGACTCAGGTTCAAACCCAGGCAGATGCAATATTTGTATCTGTTACCATAGGTCCAGATTTCATAGTGTTTGTTGATTTCTAGAATAACAAGAACACTCAGAATAAATATCAATAAAGAAAAGCACAACTTTTTATTCTCTATGGTCATATACTTTTGTTTTAGGCTTTGACCACTGTATGTAGTTTTATCAATATCCGTTGAATACCAATTTTGGTGGATTTAGCTGTTGAGTTGATCCAGGAAATTAAATTTCATTGAAGTGCAGTATCTTATAACATATTGAATTGAATTAGGATCACTGGCAATAAAGTAACTTATCCTTTAAAACTGAAATTTTCACAAAATCCATGAAAAATGATGCCCACAAATATGTTTATATTGCAGTTTTGGTATTTTCAAAACATTGTTTAAATCTGATTTTTGTTGTTTAAAAATGCAAACATAGAAAGAAAACCAACAGAATAACATTTATGTATGGGTGTATTGTTTATGTAATAACAGGAGTAGTTATCCAGACCAGGGGGACGTGCCCATGGAGACTGGAGAGGGAGGGGAAGAGGAGGAGGTAGAGGTGTCAGAGAACATGCTTGACACGGAGGGCTTCGAACTGGTCCTACCCTCAGGTGAGGAAAATGGGGGTCGGAGTTAGGGGGCATCAAAAAGCATGTCATTTATGAAGAAATGGTGATTGTTTTGGAAAGAGGAAATGAATGTTCAAGGTGGAAATTAAAATACTTAATCATTTGAAAACTGTGAAAATGTTGTTTATTTGAAGCTATAATAACAAAAGTGACTAGAATATGTATTAAACCTGAGTATGACTTCACAATATGCCTGCTTTGATAATTTGCTCCAGTGTAGTTATTGTCTCAATATATATTTATGTTAGTGTTATCTAGCTTTGATTTCTATGCCCTTAATTGCAGGGGTTTTTTTCCTGTGTGTATTAAACATAACAAATGTACATGTATACATATTACATGCATATATATTACTTATTTAATGAGCCATTGCTTGCACTATTGGTTTTTTTAAAACTTTTTCCAAGAAATGATTCTGTATTTTATTGATACATCTTTAACTTCATTTCTCACACAGGTGCCACCATTGGACACAGGTCGCTATGGAAATACTATAAACAAAACCTTCTTCAAAGGTCTGAGGGATCATCTACAGTATTGCCCAAAATGCTGGCTCAGTATAGGGCATTGGGCTGGACAGGTGTCACAGGTATGGTACTATTATAGACCTGATGTTAATTACTATTAACAAAATGTACATGTATGTATCAATGTATCAGTAGCCCAGAGGCATGCTCAGCAGAGAGAGCGCTCATGAGCGCTCGCCAAAGTTTGTGTTGCAGGTATAGGGAAATTTGGCGAGCACTTGCAAGCACTCTCTCTGCTGAACATGCCCCAGGTATCAAGCTTGACCGAGTCTTTCAATCAATGTCAAAGTGTTTTTGGATTTTATAGAAGTGCATTGCTTTATGTGATATAGCCTCATTGCTTAGGATCTGCAATCCTTTCTTTCATACTGCCACTATGAAAGAAAGTGGCAAAGGACTCAACATTATCAAATTCATTATCAGTTACTTCAAACCTGATTGTTTTGTACTTTGACAGTCAGTTCAATGCCCCTTTTAAATGTGATCAGGATCATATTAAATCTGGTGTTTCGTTAACACATTAAAAACAACAACAATAAAAAAAAACTTACCAAAAAATCAAGAAAGAACTAGGTACAGTTTCAGTCATATTTTGCCCTGTTTTAGAGTGATTTTTAAAAATATCACAAAAAATATCTTTCAATACATTGATTTTCATTGTATTCATGATTTAATAACTGTATATTAATTTTCAACACTCAACAACACTTAAATGTCCATTCTAGGAGAAGTTGCTAAGACAAGAGTAAAGGATATGGCTTTCGTGCAGAGGATGAAAAACCGACAGCGAATGCAACTGGGAATGAAGGCCAACAAGTTCCAGCCTCACTTTAGATGCCAGGTCATGTTCTGAAGGTCATTTGTGGAGGTGCATTGTTATACTATGTTCAATATTCCAGTCATTTACTACACAGAGTAACAAATCTATATCATGCATGTATCATGATGTGACAGTTATATCTTATTACATAAAAGACTTACATGTAAGAGGAAGTGATTCTTTATGGAATAAGTACATTTGCAATATTTTAAATGTCAATATACACATGTACCATTGCCTGTGATTTGAGAAAGAATTAAAATTATATACCCAGAAAGACATCTGTGTCTTTTTTGTTTGCTTCTCTGCTTATGATAAAGAGAGTATTGACTGTACATCTTATGAATGGATTATTAACCGGGTTCTCTTAAGGAAAAATCTGGTTATTGAAATTGCGGGCAGCGGCTGCCAAAAGGGTACCCTTATGGTACAGATAACTCCTCCTACAGTTTTCAAGATAGGAAGTTGTTCTTTTGCAGAACAATTGTACATACATGTATATCAGAGGTGCACATATTGCTAGGATTTTGATTTCTGATAATTTATGAAAAAATAGCAGCTGTTGAACTTGTCATTTTTTGGCAAAATATTGCATATGGGGTACCTCTATTGTACAGATAACTCCTCCTACAGTTTTGAAGATAAGAATTTGTTCTTTTGCAGATCAATTGTACATATATCAGAGGTGTGCAGTTTGCTAGGTTTTTGATTTCCGATTATTTATGGAAAAAATACCAGCTGTTGAACTTAGTTACTTTTTGGCAAAAATATTGCATATAGAGTACCCCATTTCTCTGGATAGGTAGTGTTCATCAATTCAGGGTCAACAAATGGATTATGGGTACTGTTCACACAAAAGAAAACCCAGTTTGCTGTCACATTGACAGCTTTTCTGTTTTTTACAAATGATGCAAACAATCAATTTTGGCAATCCACCATGAACAAAATGCCAGCATATTCAGACATTATGATCAATATATATTTTTTAAAATATTGTAAAACGAAAAGAATTATTTCCAATTTCTGGGATGCCAAGTTCAAATCCCAGTGGAAACATGGGATATCGTTTAGTTTTCAATGTGTAGAATCAAAAAACCAAAGTACCTTTATTGCAGGTAACTATACTTCTAGTTCCACAAAGATACTATTTTTTTGTAAAAGTTCTCAAGTCTTAACTTTGAACACTTCAATGGCAGTAAGTCTTGTATTTGTGATCATGATAGAACCATTTTAACAAGATCTTGGACTTTCGGTAGAATGTGAGTATATTTTTCTTGCGTCAAAACTAGTTGAAAATGACGCTAGTTTAAAGTGAAATATACATAGATTGCGTAGTCTTAGCTCAAAAGCCAGACAATTCTTGTTGATTTCAAAGAGCCATGGCTGAGTGGCTGAGTGGCCACATTGCTGTTTGACACAACTACAGTGTACCCAAAGTCCAAGCTCCTGTTAGAATGGTTCTAATGCATTCTCCTCCTCTGATTAACGGGTTGGTTTGTTCAGTATTCATTTCACTTGTTCAGACGTCTGTTAACTTTGTTCTTTTTTTTTTTCGTCCGTGTTTCTGGTTTCTGGCTGCTGTATATCGTACGTATTTTGTTAGTAAAATCTGCTTCTTTCAACTGTGTATAATAAGCATTTGTTTACATTGCTGCATCGTAATACAGTACACTGCTCTTTGTCTCTGGCTGTCGTGTTCTGGTCTTGTTCGTACACTATAAGCCACATAAAACGTTCATTTATTATTATTTTGGGGTGTGAGGAAGTTTATGACTACTCCAGTATTTTAGATAATTATAACTGAGTAAAGTATATATAACTATCTTGGAAATATTTCTTATGTAAGCCTATAATATTGAACATTTGACGATTGACATTTTCTTTTCTACAGTTAAACATTTTGCAAATGTACGTATGTAATTAACACCCATTAACACCTTGATTTATTAGTGAAGACTTCGTCTTGAACCAGATTATATACAATCCAGACTTCTCTTGTGCTGTTCAGTGCTTGTTTAAAGCTACTGGTATACGTATATACGAATTGAAAGACTGCAGAACAATTAATATTCCTGTATGACTAACGAAGAAGGCTATATTTGAACGAGGGAGGCTATCTTAGAAAATACTAGCTCTAAGATTGACCCACGTGATTTTCGGGCAGAAATCCTACTGATTCCGCTGAGGTATGCGGGATCGTGAACGGCAAGACACTTGTGGATAGTGGAGGAATTAAAAACTAAGCGACTTCTAAGAGCAGATATTCTTTGAAGTCTACGCTTCCAAGGCAGAAAACGAGCTGAAAGACGTTATTTACTCAGGGTTTTTACTTTTTTTTACCTGTTTAAGACGCCCCTTTTCATCTTCAAAATGAACGAGCTGGAGTATCAGTTCTTTTTGTTTACCGTTCCTGTAATCTTGACCCTTATTTTGATCGCAATCGCTGTAAAGATCTACCGGAAGTGCAAGGACTCCAAGTACACAGCATTTCCGGTTCCTGGTGAGACTGATGACATCTAGTCCGGAAGTTGGAGGTAAATCTAAAAGCCGTAAATATAACTAATGAGCCTGAAAATTATTGCCGTATTATTTAAGGAATAAGGAATCATTCTTTGAGTATTGTGAGGTGATCAAATACGGTCGGGCGTGATCAAATCCAATAAAGCCCGAAGGGCTTTATGAGGTGATCAAATACGGTCGGGCGTGATCAAATCCAATAAAGCCCGAATACGGTCGGGCGTGATCAAATCCAATAAAGCCCGAATACGGTCGGGCGTGATCAAATCCAATAAAGCCCGAATACGGTCGGGCGTGATCAAATCCAATAAAGCCCGAAGGGCTTTATGATGGATTTGATCACGCCCGACCGTATTTGATCACCTCATAATATTCAAAGAATGATTCCTTATTACTTATATTTATAATTATAATTTTCAGCAATTGTACGATTTAATATTAAAATAGCCACTGATGAAATGTATTGGGCCATACGTATACATTACAAAATCAATTTGTAGTGTGTCTCATAGACAAAGACACTGGAAAATGTAAATATTATCAACGATTATCAAATAGGTCCTGTGTTGTTTTTTTTACTAACTGAAGTCTTTTTTTTTTGTAATACATGTATGTCCAATAATATAGATTATTATAAATTGCTGATGATAGATACTGCATTTATCTTCAGTTACGTAATACAATGTACAAGGGTTGTTAGGAAATTATTGAGACAACACGAATATTTCCATTTATAAGTGACGAATTAGGGTGAAAATTAGCATAAACATTGAAGAAACACCAACAAATAATGAAAGAAAGCAAAATTTAAGAAATATTTAATATTTTGTTTGAAACGGTAGATAAACAAATCGGTGGTCGGGGTACCCGGCGCAGGCATAAACCTGGAGAATAAAAAACTAAAACATCTTCTTTCTAAGTGTCCGTAGACTTACATTTTATGACAAAAGAAATCAAGCTATATATGTTCATTTTGCTATTTATTGTGACTAACGGTTGATCAAGTTTCACTAGTGTTCGAGTTGAAATACGTATATGGTACAGATATATTAACCAAACAATAGAAATCTGACAGCAACGGTATATCGAATTTTGACGTCAAGGCGACGCAGCGAATATACATCAAATTGGTGAAAATCTTGGAAAAAGACCTTTTCAGGCCATCCCATTGCTTAAACAAAAACTATACGATGGCAAGGGATAAAAAGCTTCAATTTATCGTCTTTTTTCACTAATTGTTTAACTAGATTTAAGACAAAAGGAATAAATATCAAGTACTTTTTACAAACTAACCGATGTCAACAGTTCTAAAATATGTACACAGAATGACTGTAAGAGACATTTCACAGTAATTTGACTTTCGGTTGGAAATAATTCGATTTTTTTCCCCACAAAAATCAAGAATGAAGAGAATATGCAAATGTTGACATCTTGAAATGTAAACAACAGCTGAGAAATGAAGAATTAATTCTAACTCCCGTTCATTTGTTAGGTGTTTAAAACATAGGAGCAATGGGAAGCGTTATAAAGACGTTGTGATAAGTTTGCGGTTGCTCCGGATCACTGGGCAAAGGCAAATTGGTCAGTTTACCAGAAATGATCTAATCATGCCATGGACAAGAAACTGTTCAAATTGATAAACTCTATCCTGGTGTACGTTTTGGTGAAATTTCAAGGGTTTATCTTTTTCCCCAAGGAAATAAGGGTAAATGTATCAATGATTTCCGAACAGCCCTCGTATATCATATGCAAAGTTAACGTTTAGTATCTGATGAAAAATACGCACTTTCACAGAAAAAAGATTTCATCGTAATCACGGTACTATACTAATTATGTTTTTATAAGTCAGAAATAAAAAGTATAATTAGTCGTTCATTAGGGATTTTAAGACAATATGCATGTATAGATAAGCTTTTATTTTATATTTAGATGAGAGGTGCAGCTGTACCCAGAAGTCAGTATCCATCCATTGCAATGCAGCAGAAAAGAAAAATTATATCATAATCGTATCTTTTCAGAACATACGCACATAATGTCGCATGAATTAACTAACATCAATTTCAGGATTTGTTGTAAATGCCTATTAGTAACTATTGAATCAATGATCATGTTAATCTCTGGTTAGCACCTATTTGCAACAATATTTGAAATAATTGAATTAATCTAGGTATGAGTTATAAATTAACATTGATTTTCACTTCTAATTACGTGTAAAGCGTCGTTCATATAATAATTTGGTTTCAGACACAATATCAGTGCTTGTGATAGGTGTTTCAAATGTGTGTTCATTTACTGTAGTCATAGTTTATTATTAAACTAATAAAACTAACAACATATACATACCTTTTTTTTTCTTTCTTTTTTTTTTATTACAAAAGACTCAGCTGTGCACGCCAATCAGCTTGTGCGTTACGATCTTAAGATTGAGAATAATATATAATAGTTGTCTTGTCCCCTGTATTTGAAGCATTAGTCTCTACCCATATCTACACACCCGTCTCAAAATTAGACTCCAGAACCTAACTTTACCCTGGCGGAGGTCAAAATGATAGTGAACAGTAAGGACTTAGGGTTCTGTATTATTTTTAAGACAATACTCTCTCTCTCTCTCTCTCTCTCTCTCTCTCTCTCTCTTACATTTTTCATTAAATTATCAATAACATGTAGTTATAATTAGACATGGACTATGATTAACAATTTAGATTTCGTTAATAGGCTAATGATAGGCCATCTGAGACACTGAGTCAGTCAGTTATGGTGAAGTACATGTTGAGTGCGTATTTCATAAACACAGAGTATTGTAACTTTGTACTTAAGTCTACATGCACACAAACGTTTTAAATAGAGAGAAGCGGAAACAGCCTCTTGTTAAATGAAAGAAGAGAGGCGAGGTTTATTCTAGGTTTGTCGTTCATCTTGTGTTATGGAGGTCAAACGCCTGGCTGGTTCGACATTATTCACTTTCGATACCATCGTTACATAATCTACATAAAATATGGTGAGTGTTTTATACAATTTTCTTTACGTTCCTTTCTCCCGTATTATTACGCTTTTCAGTAACACAGAGCTATTCATTCCACGATCCGTGTTTGATATTTTTAGAGAGACTGACAGAATGAATGAATGAATGGGTTTTCCTCCTTTATTTAATACTTATTTGTTTTTTGCGAAATGTACATGTAGTTCCGTTGCTGTCAAAATTATCATGCCTTCCATTTTTTAAAGGGAAACATAACTGTGTGGATCTGTGTAGTTTTCCTTGTTTCGTTTTTCCAAAAGACTGAAGGCTTTTTGCCGACAAAATGTTCCGGAAGTGGCGTAATTACATGTTTCAATCAATCTCGTATTGAACCTCGAAGATTTCCTCCCTCCATGACTGAACTCCAGATTTCTTCATCAACGATAGACAACTTGCAGAAAGATCTGCTTCAAACTCTCACTAAAAGATGCCCAAACTTTAGAATTTTAAAAATCATGTCGTCTACTATCAAATACATTCACAGCTGTTCCTTCTCTTCAGTTTCGAATTTCAGCCAGATAGTGTTCCAGGACTCGAGTGTTCAAATGATTGTTCGGAATGCCTTTTCTGATCTCCAGTCTGTTCAGAATATTGAGTTTATCAACGTTCGGATTGAAGAAATTTCAAAGATTGCTTTCCACCAAATTAGAGATGTTGAAAGATTCACAATGGATAAACTGACAGTGAATATCTTAAGGTACGCTTCTTTTGCAGAGTTTGAAGATGTCAAACAACTCAAGCTGACAAATTCGTACATAAACGTGCTTGAACAACAACCAATAGTGAATCAACAATCCATTTCTGCCATTGAGTTTCGTGGGAATACGATCAACTCAACGCTTTGTGGATTTGATTCTCTTTTCCAGTCGAGTTTGGTCTTCGCCAATAACAATCTAACATGCAACAGTGAGATGACCACTGTGTTGGCAACATTTACAACTTCAGCAAATAACAAATGTCGTCGGAACGTTACCGAAAACTGCCCTCCACTGAAAGACACTAATATTCTGAAACACGTGTATGATTGTCAAGCCGTTGTCCCGGATGAAGGGATACGTCCCGTGTCGGAGAACGAGATCTATGATATTGACCCGGACGCGCAAGACAATAACCATGCTTTGAGCTCTTTGCATGGCGAAAGACAGCTTGTGTTTACTACGTATTTGTCTATGGCTTTAAGTGTTGTTTTGTGCTATTATATGTAATCTATTGTGTAGTTGCGGTTGTAGACTTTCAGTGCAATATTTTCCGGAATTTGTATATATTTCATAAATATTTTTAATTGCTTGATTTTCGAATTCTATACCAAAATAAAACTCATTTAATTTTCAATCATGTGACAATTAACACTAATACTAAACTTGTAAACACGTAACACTTAGAGACAGGCAGATAACTAATTATAAATGGTTGCAATAATTATCTTATTTATTAATAATTGTATTATATGTATATAGTTCCATGTATAAACTGGTATTTTTTCAAGTGACCAATTTATATGTATATTATCATATGTATATCAATAGTCTTGTATATGTCTATGAACTGTACGGCTGTTGACCAATAAACAATACAATATTAGTTGGTTTTAACAATGCTAGAGCTGATTGTACTAGTATATATCACATGCTTATTTTGGTATGTATTATATTAGCGTGTACTATAGAATATGTGGACATTGAGCATTGCAAACAAAGGCCGTGAAGATATAACGATAACTTAATTAAGTATTGTCACATAAAAGCTACACGTTAGTTCATTTGACTTTATTAAAAAAAAAAACGTAATTATCCTGTGGTGAACCCCCTCTTTCAAAATATTACCTGTACCATTCACCCTCAACTCACTGGACCTTTAAACAGTGTTAAAAATATAGCCAGTCCGTGCAACAGTTTGGACAGGGCAGTCCACGGGAAGGACGCATCTTAAACTTCTCCCGTCTCTCATGCACGTGGTCCTGTCACATTTGTACAATGCTTAAGCACGACAGCAGTTACTGTTATTTTTTGTACCTATGGTCCAGCTTCTCTGAGGTAAGCCTTATGTTCGTTATTATTACATGTATTGTGTTTTTCATATTATTATTATTAAGGTCTTCCGTCTTCAGCGGAAGACCTTACTGTTATTCTACTGTTTCTCATTAAGGTCTTCCGTCTTCAGCGGAAGACCTTACTGTTATTCTACTGTTTCTCATTCTTCTATATTATTTAAATATTCTTCTTGGTAGACACCCTTAATTTCTCAGCCATTTCTCCATCGATTTTAATGATTTTTACAGGGATGATGTCTTAGGTGAACCTCTCATTGCATACAACTTTTTGTCTGAAAATTCAACTCCGCTTCTGAATTATCTCCCTTTTTCATGTATTTTGGGACATGATATTGTCCACGCATCTCCTCAAAAACCGTTATAGTTAAAGACTTGAAATTTATGTGCAAGATAGAGTGGTTATGGTAGATTTGCATGCTTGTTTTAGATTTGACTAGAAGTCATTGTCCTGGAAGCTCGCCTGAACCTGAAAATGTTGATGTTAACTTTTTTGACAGTTTTTTGGGAAATTTGAGATTTGATCACGAATATCTTTCTTGTCATAAATATTTTGTTAACATATGTAGAACATTAAAAGTTTATATAAACAAGACCTTTCAACTGACACCAAGCAAAAGGGGCTGACCCCTCATATTAGGGGCCCAGAAGGGTCTAAAGTCTTTCATCTATATCTCTTTAATAAGAAACATTTTGTAATGTGATATAGAAGCAAAAATGTTAATCTTCTAGCTCTTTATCTACGCATGTTAAAAGTTTTCGGATATGTTACATAATTAGGGGTTTTAAGGGGCTAGAAGTCCAATATTTTGATCATTTATATCTTAAAAAGGAGAAATATTTTGAAAAGCATTATATAAGAGAAGATGCTAAGAATAGTGTTCGTAATAAAATTTAACCATCAAAGTTTCGTCAAATGGACCCTACAGGGAGATAAAGGGTCGGCCCCTAAAGCAATCTTTCCCAAATATCTCAAGAACGGTAACACATTTCTGAACACTTAATGAACAAAATGTGTTTAAAATAATAAGATCTTTCAGTTGATATCAAGAAAAAGGGGCTGAAAAAAAAAAAAAAAAAAAAAAAAAAAGGAAAAAAGAAATAGAAGAAAATTGTCTGTTCAGAATCAAGAGATCTTCTTTTTTTTTCTCTTTACAAATCATTTAGCTGGTAAATAGCAAAATAAAGGTCATACATGTATCTCAACTTCTAAAATTGGAAGGAAGACCTCCTCGTTGCTCGCAACGAGATCGTGTCTAGTTATTATTATTATTATATTTATTATTATTGTTATATAACGCAGTAAATGTCTTAAAACATCCAGTTACGAAGTTTCTCGGTAATTTCAGCTTTACTTAAAACTATTCAAGTTTATCATTGGATAAACTTGATATGTACATGTGTATACATGTGTATATGTATCAAAAAGCGAAAAAATTGCAGTTTGGGGATAAAAAATGAATATCTAAAAAATTAAATTCAGTAAGAAACAACAAAAGTTCCCGCGGGATTCGAACTCGGGATGTACGGATCAGAAGCCCGACACTTTATCTGTTCGGCTATTTAGTAAGTTACATGTTGCCGCCGATAAAATCCTTTTAATAAAACGAAATGTCTTTTCGATCAGAGGTCAGCCATTTTGAGATGATGTGTTATTCCACCTTAAATATATATATTCCAGTTGTTTATCTTTAGCAGTCATATATAGGGTGGTCCGTCTATGTCTTTATATAAATGTTTGTATATGAATGACATATGTTGATCTTATATTAGTAAGTGGAGAGTGTTAGTAAATGTATTCTAAGTAAATGTATTCTAAGTATAAATTAATGCAAGTGTATCATGTATGTAATACGTAACAGAAGTTAGGAGAAAGTAAAATGTATATTATTGAAACATGAAGTATTTTTGTATATGTCACGTGCTAGTATGGTGTCTATACGATGTAACATATACGTATGTATTGAACAACTAACAGGTCTAAGTCTTCTGGGTATTTTCCTGGTATTTTCCTCGGATGTACATTGTCTCTACGGCATCTTTGACATATTCTTGATTGAATATTGAATGGAGCGTCCTCCTCCTACTGAAGAACCGTACCAGTGGAATCATACTGTATACAGGAAAATATTCGCCCCCGTTTGATTTTCGCCCCTTTCGTTCTCGTTGTCAGCGGTCGAATTCAAGACTGGGCGAATTCCAATGTCTTATAATATCTCTCTTTATACAAAACTGTGTCTGGTCGAATTCAAGACGGGACAAAACTGTGTCCAGGTGTAGAAGGGCGAAAATTACATGGGGCGAAAATAACCCTGTATACCGTATTCTATATAAGAACCATCTTTCCAAATTCCCTAGGTCGAACAATTTCTAGTACTTATTATTCGAAATTTCACACTAAACCTCTAATGTTGAACGATAAGTCCCCTGCATAAACCTCCGGCATAAATTTTAGTGTCGAATGAAATGTTTCCTTTAACCAAGCTCCAGTGTTGAGTCAGATGTCCCCATTGAACTTCTAACCTCTTATGTTGAATGAAAGGTCATTGTGGCTATAACCCCGTTGTCAAATGAGAAAGCCCCTTAAAACAAACCACAGTGTGTTAAGAGAGATTCTTTTGAATCACACACCAATGTAAGTTGTTCAATGGACCATCATTTATAAGATTGCTGTCCAACTTGAACTTTGAACTTCACTGCATTATGGTGCAATAAAACAAAAGGAACTAAACAACAACAAGAGGCCCATGGGGCCACATCGCTCACCTCAGCAACAATGGCTTTATACATGTATGGGCGTTCAAAGTATATTGTGCCATATGTCCCTCGGTAGAATAACAAAAAATAAATACCGTAAAGTATCCGAATTTTACTCTTATTTTTGCATACACTTAATCTTTGACATTGTACCTTTATGAAATACCATTTTTTTGTTACTGCAAGAAGATCCTAGATATTAAACTAAATAATTGGTAGGGGTACAGTGTACACTGCTAACTTCCGATTCCCTTTATTTTAGTCCCCCCCCCCCCCCCCCCCCCCCACACACACACCCACACTTTATAAAGTGAACAAAATATATGAGCATATAGGTACATTTCCTTCTTCAATTACTTACTAGTTATTGTATTTTATTTAAAAAATTCTATATGTGAAAGAAGAAAATTGCACCCCAATGCGCTCAAATTAAAAACATTAAAAAATTTAATTGGTCTTCCCCATTAATAAACGATTGTTGTTTACCTGGCGTGAACTCATGTGAATTTTTATAACCTTGCTTACTTGATCGATGAATACACTCGAATGAAAAATGTTGTCACGTGATATGTCAAAAAGCTATTATAATCAATTAATTGACAGGCATATCACTCTATTTTACTAAGACCCACCCATTATTTTCTTTTTTATTCAAAAACAACAAATGGCTACAAACCAAGATGATTTTCCGCTGTAATATTTTCTTAAGAATAGCGATAATGCATTTAACCCCGTAACAGTAACGTGTCAGAACTATGGAAACTGTTTTAAAGACGTCGTTTTTATTTGCTTGTGTCTGAAAAACTATCAAAATTGGTGTAGATTCCATATAATTAATCGAATAAGGAGGGGCCCCAAAAAGTAGTTACAGCATATCATCCTTTTAGCAAGATATTTCTAATGATCAACCAAAATTTCAGCGTCAATCGTAGAATTAAAAACAAGATACATAGCTTAGTTTGAGTCATGTTTTTGTTCACATGAGTTTATTACATTCAACTTAAGATTTTTAAACTTGGTATTTCCTATTCAGCATAGCTGCATTTAAAATATATAAAATATGAACAAACTAAAACATGACCTCAGCTCTGTGTACAAACATAGCATTGTGCGCAAAGCTCTGTATTTTGCTTATAACTCGAAGCTTGACTCTGAATTTTAGACGTTCCGGCTTTTTCCCAGTTCGGCCCTAGACATGTTCGGACCCTAAGAGTTCCGACCCTAAGTTGTTCCGGCCTTAGTCGTTTCGGCCTGTGTGTTATTATAGAGATTTTATTTTATTTTTGGATGTTTTATATTTATATTTTTAAACATTGTTATCCTATTTTCGGAAGTTTTATTATAAAATAAATAAAAATTACTGTAATGTTACTTTTTAGTGACAGATTATATCATTCTTTTGGCACATTTCAAATTTTTCCAATGTTTGCAAAAAACATGTAGAACTAAATCAACAATTTGGGGTTACACATATTCAAGTGACTATCAAACAAGTTTGTGAATTTTTTGGAAGGTTGAAATATTTTTTGTAAATTTTCAGTAGAAACTCAATTATACTATTTCATTTAACGACTATCATTAGAACACTTTGTCTACCTTATATAAATTAAGACAAAATAAATTCTCACGCATGCAGAAAAAAAAGTATCATTTAGCGTTAACAGTGACTTATAGGTCCAATAGGTTGGGTGTTTGATTTATGTATAATTAATTGTTTATTATTCATTGTTAAAGATCACGATAATAAATGATTTACTTACTTTCTTACTAAGATGAGTTTTAACTTTACGGTGTCATGTCTCTTTAATTTTAAATGTTGAGTCTGTTTTGCCATATCTCAGATACGGTTATAGTCTGTCCCAAGTTATAGCTTCCGTCACTTTTTGATGAGTTTTAATAAAAATACACATACCTGTGAAAGAAATACAGTTGAAGTCGATAAAAGGGAAAATATCCAAGATATCTTCATTGACACATTTTCATTTTTCTCTCATAAATATTCACAGGAACGAAACAAATTTCTTACGGAGATTTATAATGGGAAATGTTTACATCTTTTCTCCATTCGGAATTACTCGGAATACCACGCACAATTTTTTAACGTTATCATCCGGGCTATTTCATTGCAAATGCTATGCAAAATCCCCGTAGACTTTCTATTTTGGGTTGTGTATTGAAACCTGAAGCGGTAGAGAGGGCGTTTCATAACAGATAATCTGGAGGTTTTTTTTATATTAGTGGATGAACCTACTTTGAGCACAAAGGTATTTATGATATCGAAATATCAAGCGAAAAGTGGTGGAAGCAAATACTCGGGACAGAGTATATAGTAAATATAAAATTGTAAACAATTAAAACCAAAGAAAAATGCACTAAAACAAAGAAAGAACACAATTTATTTTTCATCATATATATACTTATATATTTCTAGCAGCGAAAATAATCTCCGTTTAGACTGAAAATGATGAGCATTTTGACAAAACATGTACTGCATTAATCAACTATTACGTAGAGGTCGCACCGAATTAAATGTACCAATAGTAGTGTATCAGATTTTTCTCATTTTGCGTAGGTACATGTAAACAATTAAACTCTGTCCCAAGATATCCTGGATTCACATTTTGCTTAATTACTCGATATTTATAAATACCTCAGGGTTCAAACGATGTTCATTCAAAAGTATGAAAAATTTCCAAGATTTCTCCGTTGAAACGCCCCCTCTAGCTGATCATGTTTCAATACATGGCTAAAAATGTGATGTCTACGGGGATTTTGTATTGAAGCAGACCCGGATGATAACGTTGAAAAATTGCGCGAGGTATTCCGAGTATTTCCGAATGGAGAAAAGATGTAAACATTCCCCATTATAAATCTCCGTAAGAAATCTGTTTTCGTTCCTGTGAACTTTTATGAGTGAAAAATGATTATGTGTTAATGAAGATACTTTGAAAATTTTCTCTTTCATCGATTTCAATTGCACTTCTTTCACAGGTATGTGTATTTTTATTAAAAACGGGCCAAATGTGCTGCATGAATATCTTGGGACAGACTATAGCTGTCTGATTTACCGAAGTCTATAATTGATTCGAAACGTAAAAAATCCAAAATACAGGCGATAGTTCCCCTCAAGTTAAAAAGAAACGAAACGAAAATCAAAACAAGCTAAAACCACCGTCAGAAGTGAAAATATCAACGCATTGAAATATTTAACCTCAATTTACTTCACAAAAACGGCACAAATATATTTTGGATGTTTCAAGTATTCCCATCGCACGTAAACTGTTGCACAACAAGCAAATTCATCTTTGTCAGTTTGACCCGTTTATCATGCATCCAATATGGCTGCTTCTAACAATGAACCTGGTTTTCGATATATGAAATATCGAGCCCGAAGTTAAACTGATTGACCCCCATTCTCTCTGTCTTATTATTTTTGTAAATTACTCAAATTTGAAACAGAATTAGCCCATAATTTTTGCAATTTATATTTTCCTTTCCATAAGGATTATTTATGCTAAATAACGTTGAATTTATTTGACTCAGCAGTTCTTGAGAAGAAGATTTTTAAAAATGCACCTCCCCTTTTCTACAGTTTCGAGGTTTTCTCCGCTTTGAATAAAGACCGGTTTCTATTCATCTTACCATAAAGAAGCTTTGCGCCAAATTTGGTTGAAATTGGCCTGGTGGTTTTAGAGAAGAAGTTCAAAATGTGAAAGTTTACAGACGGACGGACGGACGGACGACGGATAAAATGTGATCAGAAAAGCTCACTTGAGCTTTCAGCTCAGGTGAGCTAAAAAGTTATACCAAATTTTTTTTCGTCGATTTTTTAATAATGTTAATTTAATGACAAAATAACACATTTTTGCAATGAAAATGAATCTAACCTCTTCACCTACTTATTATAATCATTGTTGCACGTAAATACAAAATATCAGAATAGTAATGTCTGTAATTGGTACAATTCGTCTTCAATAATAATATCAAATTGTTAACAAGATCATAATTCTTTCAAGAATTATTTTTCGTTGATGTCAACAAGGACATTTTGAATAAGAAGAGCCAGCTCAAAATTTGTATTAACCAATCAAAATTCACACATTCAACTAATATCACCCAATCAAACTTCGCCATCAAAACGCTGATTCTTCACAGTACACGAATTCTCACAGTTGATACTGGATACTGATTAAGGTTTGATGACATTCACAAAGAGAATAACAATATTTTCTTTTTTCTTGTTGCCTTCAACATGAATATCATACTAGTATATCCATCAGTTCTGTTGCAATAACCGGTTTTATGAAACATTTCTCCACCAACAAGTACAAAAAGACATACATGTAATTTCGATATCACCGGGTTTCTGCTAATGTGCGTCACGTGACCCTGAGTCACATGTCATTATATCACATGGTTTTCTTGGACGAATCGCCAATGGTCTGACATTCTACGTTTCTCCATGAGGACCGTTGTGAAGAAGGCTGCCATTGGTGGATTTCTCTTTGAGTTCCAACGCGTCTTTTCCCTCGTTAGGAACTATCAGGGATTTGTAGCACTGGTCGCCATTTTTTCCTACGTCATATTCGGATCTGATGGAGAGCGTTTGATGTGTGGTCTGGTTGAGCCGTTTTGAAGTAGAAAGGGACCTGCTTCGTCGAATGCTTCTCTTGATGTTCGAAATAACCTGTATATATCAGTACATTTATTATGACCAAAGCAATCTTGAATACCACATATAATTTTAAGACAAAGTCTGAATTTCATCCTGTTTAGATACTGTCTGCAGAAAGAACTTTACTATAGGTAAACAGTTCATTATCAGGCCTAACACCTTGAATATGTGACGTAAGGTAAGATATTATTACTCTGTCATTTTTTAAAATATTAAACGTTTCACATTATCACGTCTAGAGTGACAAATAACTGTAATTAAATGTATTAAGGAGAGGGGGAAATCTCACTTATTTGGGTATATAATTCTGATGTATATTAGAATAGTAATTAAAATTATTTATTGAAAAATCATGACGTCAACTGAGAATGCTTCCACACAGCTTTTCTGGCCAATAGGTTTTTTGAGAATAATATTTTTCTCTATATATTCTTATGTAAAAATTCGACCCCCCATTGTTGCCCCACCTTAACCCGTGGAATTATAGTTTGAACAAACTTAACTCTCAAACTTGATTCTACACTACCGTAGGATGCTTCCACACAAGTTACAGCTTGTCTGGCCAATTGGATTTTGAGAAGATTTTTAAAGATTTTTCTCTATATATCCTACGTAAAATTTCGTTTTAATTTGAATACTGTAACACTTATCAGCTTGAGAAGAGAGCTAGAATATAGGGAGAATGTCTACCGCAATATTCTTATTATAGGTATGATAAATGATAATGACATTTATAATGAAATTTTCAAGAAACCACAGCAACATGTCCTGAAATATGGAAGTTCGCTTGATGAATGTTTCCGTTATGTTCAGTAGATTTGATAAAGACTGTACGTTTTTTAGTGACTGACCTTGAACTTACCTCTCCATTCAGGAAACAGAAAATCATTGAAACAAATAATCCCTGAAAAAGTGAAAAAAAAATTTTGTAGGAGACTTAGAACAATATATCTTTATCATTAAAAATTCATTTTATAATCTGAAAATTTTAAACAATAATAAATAAATAATGTCATCTGGAGCAGCTTTGTAATTTTTGTATTCTTATCTCAATTCAAACTCATTCATTTAAATGCAAATCAATTTATATAACTGACTGATTTGTTTTCATTCCTTTATGATCGTCTCCGTCATATTGTCAGGTAATTAGATACTTCTTGTTCCATTGTTTCCCCCCTTAGTTTATTGATAGGGAAGATTTGAATTTATCGGAGTGTGTAATGCTTCTCCCGTACCAGAGAGATTAATTTTACGCGGTGCTTTGAAATCCAAGAAATTTTCTGTGATCACTAAACATAAAATACCATCTATTTTCTGCTGATAACTTGGGCGTCAATTGATATGGTTCATAAGGGAAAACCATGACGTATAAATGATAGCAAACAAGCATTAGCTTTGAAAATGCAAAGAAAGCTTTCAATAAGCCATTGCATTGACTGAATTATAACTCATTCAAATACGCCTATATAATTGATTTATATAACAATTTTAAAATATTTCTATGAATATTTAGCATTATCTAAAGTGCCAATCCTACTGAATACTGCAATTATTTTACACTATTTATTTTGAACACTTGATCGAATAGCCAACCACTCATCATCCCTATCATTATCATTGTAGTCTCTGTTTTGACAAACACTTAATAAGCTTTTCGAAACGAATACAGATTTCTTTTATTTGTCCAAAGTTTGTCATTTATTTAACCCTTTTTACAAAAGCCCTTTACTACATGCATTGGGAATTCAACACTATTCATCCTTCATAAACAAATACATAATTGTTGAACAGAGTACTATGTTAAGCCATTATACTATATGTAGTATAAGACTAACATTGTGATCAAATTGGAAGTTTACATGCTTTTATATGTTATTATCTTTAAAGGAAGTGAGGATGGTTGGTTTTCCTTTGGTCTGATGCAACAAAGCTCTATCCTATCGTTACATGTATCTGGCTAAGACATGGAAAATAGACAAACAATATTTTTAAATGTTTAAACAAAATTACACTGACACCCAGTAGTCGAAGATACGAGTCGCACATTGTTTTGTTCTGTTTTTTTCTTTTTTGTTGTTGTTTATTTTGCGCCAAAGCTGAACTATTAATCCTTTTTTTATCAAATATAACTACAAGGATCTCATCACACGAAAACAGGAATAACAATTTGGGATTCATTTTCGTATAAATATATCATTTTTCTTATGATGGCTTTATTATGGAACACTTTGTAACATGCAAATAATGAAAAAAAAAGTTTAAGGCTCTTTGATCCACAGTTAAAAGGGACAATTCTCTCTGATAACAACTTATTGAATACTGTTCAATCATATAAAGGCTACACCATTTGTGTCCAGTTTCCAGTTCGACCCCTCCGACTATGCTTAGTTTGAAATATGTGCTTTTTTAGAATTTATGTTTTTTTCCAATGAGGGCTGATGGTTGAGGCTATTGTAGACTAAATTAATCTCCTTGAGAAGAATAGTTCCCTTTACAGAAAAAGAAAAATAGCTAGATTTTAAAGCTGAAATATTTGGGGTTTTTTTGGATGTAAATCTTTGTATGTTTGAACAGAGGAATGAACCTTAATTTGTGTAAACAGTTACCTGAGTATTGATTATTATCACTGAGACTTTCTCGTATTCAAGGCTTCCCTCTTGACTTATCGGTATGCGGTACAGGGTAAAAAACAGATGTATTCCGAACAAAGGAATTAAGATAAATGTAGCTTTAACTGCTCGCCTGAAAAATAGACAAAACGTTCAATAAATAATTATTATACTAATTTCATACAATTGGCCTGCCTTTCCGTTGGAAATCAGCAGCCATTTTCCATAGTAGGTTCACTGACCGTCTGTGTCAATGTTTTCAATAAATTACTGATAATGATGTTGTTGTTCTATGGTTGTTGTGTATTTGTTTGTTTTTCTACTTTGTTACAATGCATGCAGTTGTTGTTAAGTTGCTTTGTTGTTGTGAGGTTGTTATTGTTATTGTTATTTGTTATTGTTATTGTTATTATTATTATTGTTATTGTTATTGTTGTTTGATCTTGTGTTAATGTGTAGTTGTTGTGTTTCTTATTGTTGTTGGCATTGTTTTGTGATAAAGTTGATCTGTAATTTTTCTGTTGCTGTGAAATTGTTGTGTAGTCGTTATGTAGCTGTTGGTGTGCAATTGTTGTGTTGTTCTTGTTTGTTTTGATATTGTTGTGTAACTTGTCTTCTTATTGTGTGTTTTGTGGAGCTGTGTTATTGTTGATATTATAGTTGTTGTGAATCTGTGTTGTTGTTGATTTTTTGTTGTGTAGTTGTTGCTGTGTTCTTTTTGTTGTGTAGTTGTTATTGTGATGTAATTGTTGCTGTTGTTTAGTCATTGTTCCTTTCGCTGTTTTTGTGGTTTACCTGAAATTGCCAGGCTCGTTGGGATGAGTTTGCATCTGAGTCAGAAGGATTCGTAAAATGTTGGACAAAAATACAAGATTTAACTGCAAAAGGAAATTCAAAATAAAAATGTTTATGTAATTTTTGTCCTGTCTTACCTTTGAATAATAAAGATATAATGACATTTCATGAATAATGATGCAACTAATATGATATATATATATATATATATATATATATATATATATATATATATATATATATATATATAAACACCGTCCGTCTAACATAAAAATAAATAATTATTGGGGGTTTTTCTAATCATATATTTTTCATGCTGGAATGAATCTACGAACTCCTTACTTATGTAGAAGATTTGATTTTTTTTCAAGATTGCAATTTATGAAAATTTGCCACACATAGAAATGAATAAAAAATGCATATTCACAACGTTGTGCGTAAATCAAAGCTACGACAATTCTACTTACGAATAAGAACAGAACATTTGGTGCATCGAAGATCCATTCTAAATTTTCATAACTATATGTCCAACAACTGAAATAAAATTTTCTTTTTGTTATTTCAAATACAGAAAGTTATATTATGTTTTGTCAAGATGCTTGGGTAGGTCTACCACCCCCACCCCCACCCCCACCTCACACTCCCTCCTTGCGTACAAAAACGATGCTACTGTATACAGGGTTATTTTCGCCCCGTGTAATTTTTGCCATTTTACACTAGCAAACAGTGCCGCTCCGTTTTGAACTCGCCCAGACATAGTTGTGTTTACAGAGAGATAATTTGAGACATTGGAATTCGCCAAGTCTTAAATTCCATCACTGTGAACGAGGGCGAAAGGGGCGAAAATAAAAAGGGGCGAATATTTCCCTGTAAACAATATGTGCCCTGTTAAAACGCGTTGCAGGTCATAAGTACTGTACAATGAGTTGATTACCTTTCGTTGTTCAAGATTCCCCTCAGTATGCCGTATAGTGTCGATGAGAGGAGGGGCGCGGCCCAACCGAACACGTACATGACCTTGAGTGACCGGGGAGGGGAGAAGGCGTTGGACATGAGACGGTGGAGGTAGAACCCCTCACAGAACATCCAGGTGTAAGTACAGCATTTAAAGTAGATCTTCAGGAATGACAGTATCTTACAGCCCACCTGTAACACATTAACCAATATTAATTAGTCTTATTAATAAATCAAATTATTAGCGATGACAAACAAACATGGAATCATTCTGTTAAACATAGATGATTTATACCTCAAATGATTTACGCTAACCCCTGTCAAATGTACTGTTTTCGTGAAAAGTGCATAAAGGTTATTTGTGCCTAAAATTCTCAATTCAATTTCCTCTGATTTTTTTTTTTTTTTTTTTGGGGGGGGGGGGGTTATTAAATTTCATAAAATCATGTCACAAAAGCGGATCTTTGCACTAGCTTCGATTTCGTGGATTTCAAGGGAAAGCATTTTACATGGAAATTGATGATCGATAGTTAATGTTTATAAATACGAGCACCAGAAAGATCTACACCCCAATAAATTAAATTGTGCCAAATTCTTACAATGTCTTAATTATGTGTATACACGATTATTGGGTCACATATTAAGGTTGTTAATATATTTGTATGGAGTCAATTTGTAATCAAGGGCTGCTATAAATCTAATAATAATTTTCAATACTAGCCCTCGCAAAATCTAATGATTCTATAGTATACATTGACCTACTAACGATCTATTGTAGAACTAAAGAAAGAGTAGACAAACAGCGTTTGAAGCGCTATTTTTACACATCCTGATTGCTTCCGTCCCTATCTATATACATGTTATTCTATTGTCTGTACCGTAACTAATTTTGCTGTGTCATTCTGAATCTTACATTGAAATTGACATAAACACTTAGCAGAATGTAAACTTTTCAATTTCAATCAAAAGAGTGTAACTTTTATGTTTGGAAATATCGTACCGAAATAATAGAAACACAATATTTGCAACTAAAGCTTCGTGGAAATTGGCTGGAGCCAAAGAATTCTAAAAATCGGATACGTTCATAACTTAAGCACAAAAATAACGATTATATCAACAAATAGATAATGTATCATAGAAAAAAACACTTTTATCATTTCACCACCAATGTGGAAATTTTATATGAATAGCAAGATTTACTCCGAAAGAAATGGAGAAAATGAATAAATAAATATATATATACATATATATATGATAAAATAAAAATCAGTAAAAATATCAACGCATAACTCCTTCTCAGTATAGTTATCCTTTATACGCGCTCATTACGTTCGATAAAACGCATAAGACGACCCCCTCTGGTTCATGTAGTTACAAAACCGAGAAAATTGTTTAACGATGTTAATTTCTAAGATATATATGAGGTTGTCTGTCCTTTGCCTGAACTATTTTTATTATCAGTTTGTTATAACCGCATATATGAGTACCTTTGACCTAATTTCTAAATACATTGTATCATTGTCCCTATGTTCCATATTTCTGTGTGGTGTTGAGTAAATAAATAAACTTGAACCTTTTATAGTCCGTAAACTTATTGTCTAAGACTCACATATATTACGTCATTCAAAATCAGAGTAGATTGTTTATAGAACTTTATATACAGTAGTTCGTTACTTAATGTTTCTAGCTTAGACTTACGCCATTTTATAGTTTGTTTTTTGTTGTCCAAGACTTACGCCATTTTGCATCAGAGTAGTTTCGAACACGGTCGTACTGGTGACCTTGTCATAGGTCACCAACATGTCCCACAGAATGACCATGACCTCCTTCAATACAAAGGACGAAAACAGGTTGATATGGAGTCGAATGCGATGCTGCTTCCGAAGCGATCTGCAATAGATAGAACATTAATTCAATATATTACATACCTGACATCTTTCTATACACCCACATCAACATTTCCTAAGGATTAATATTTTTCAGGAATAGAGCAGTGAACACAAATATCTTACAGTGCACTTAGTAACCAATACAAAAAACTTTCTTTGGATTAACATTTTTTCTTTGAATATCAAACACTGACATTCCTCTTTACACCCACATTAAATTTTGCAAACTAAAAGATTAATATTTTTTTGTCAGAGTATTGTACACTGCTATACTTCTGTAAACGGGTTAACGCTTCACAAAACTTGATTTAGATTTATATTTTCCATATTTCAGTGCACTCAATTCCAGCCTAGTTAAATTACCGACAAACATTGACAGAGTTATCACGCTAACATGATAGTTCTGTGAAAAATGAAAATGTTTTTTTTTTAATACGAGATTTATATCTTTTATCAGAGGTCATTTTGCCTTTTTAAAAGCTTTGACAAGAGACACAGGGGCCACATCGCTCATCTGAGCAACAACAGTCATAAATCTGATCTAATCAGTTAAAATATCTGGACGAATTTTTAGATAAGATCTTTAAAAATTATATCTACATATTCTTTCGTTTAGCATTGAGCCCCTTTTGTTGTTTCAGTTTTTGAGATGAAGATATTCTCTACTTAATCATATGTGCATGTTTAAATTCAAACCCCCTTGTGGGTCCCACCCTACCCCCGTAGATCATGATTGGGACAAATTTAAATCAACACTACCTGAGGATGCTTGCACACAGTTTTTCTTGCCACATGGTTTTTTAGAAAAGATTTTTTTTACGTCAATAATTTTTCAACAATTGTTAATTTCTTCCTAAGTAAGAAGGTTTGTCCCTCCATTTTAACAAACTTGAACCCCATATATCCAAGAATGCTGTTTGGTAAATTTAGTTAAAATTGACTCGGTGGTTTTTGAGAAAAAGTTAATAATGTAAATACAAGGGTTGATCCAAAAGTAATGTCACGCTATGCACCACGCTTCTCACTGGCGCTGTATTGTATAACATGATACATCAACATTTTCCTTATCAAAATTCTATTTCAAATTAAAATTTTGATTAAATTTCGTTGCACACTTAACAAGATATTGATGTTCACAGCATGATATATACGTGACATCGCCGCGTCATGAATTTACATCTTTTTGAAGGTTTGTATATATATAGGATCTCTCATGATTTGCGATGGTATATGATTTTTATCCAACGAATTGTGTGTTTTCTATCCCCGAGCCTTGTAAGAACACACAGTGTAATATCAAAAATTTATCCCATGAGTGATATCCACCGTATATTGAGATAAACATGTGATAAACATGTGATAAATGAACAAATTTCATGCTTCAAAATTTGAAAAAGCCCAAAACAACACAATATTTTGAAACAGATATATCATAGACTTTTTCTAACTGTTTTAAAAAATAAGGGAACGTTACTGTCCATTTCGGATATCTACGCAATGCCTTTTGTGTCTAGATCAAAGAATAAAAAGGCTGGACATGCGAATAGTGATACGATGCATTTTTTGCTTCGATTGATATAAATCACTAGATAATGTACTGGAATTGATATATCAACCTAAAATTGAGAGCGAGTGAACAGGTATCTAATGTAAGCATATGCCACGTTAATACATCAATTAGATAAACAGAAGACATACACTCTGAAGGAAAGTTAAAGTTATGTTCTTACGTCATAAGCTATATTACAAAGCTACGTTCATGACTTCTTTAAGAGACCTCGACACACTGATCGCACATTAAATAATCCAATATACTACTCCATCGATCACAAAAAGAGAACTTTGTTACTTTATGAAAAAAAAATGTAAAATAGAGCATCGTGGCCAATTTTTATAGAGTACTAAATTACGAAATTCTACCAGAACGCCAAAGATCTTGAAATGACGTCACTAGCGTGCGGCGACTATCCTTACCTCACGCTCTACAAAATATATTATCTACAGAAATAATTACCATAATGCATTTAAATTTTCCGATCTGAATTGAAATAGGTCGATATCTCAAAGCATGAAATTGTGTCACTTTACGCCGATTATTCACGATTTTATCGCATCTGTGACATTACGTTTGGATCAACCCTCGTAATTTATAGATGGACAGACACACGGACAAAAGGTGATCAGACAAGCTCACATGAGCTTTCAGCTCAGGTGAGCTAAACTTAAAAAGACTTTAAAAAGGAGTTTATTTTTATATGTTAAATGATTCCTTTGATTCAGTGTCGCGTACTTTAAATAAAAAAGTAAATATTGGGGATATCCAATATCTAACAAAATTTATTAATTTAAATTTTTTTTTTAATTTATAAAGACAATCTAAGCATATCGTTCACTCACCTGTATTTGAGGAATATAAGTAATGCTGGTACAAGAGCAACCAAACTGGCGATACTGCAGCCCAGACCAATGAAAATCGTCGTTTCAAGTTCCTAGCCAGATTAAAAAAGTTACAAAAAATAGTTGATTTCATAATAGCAAATTTTTCTTTAAATTTCAATTCATGTTTTTTTTTCAACATAAATCACAAACTTACATGTATATTGCGTCACACGCGTTTTCTTTCTTTTGTTTTCTTATTCAATTTAGTATCATTATTTCGGCAAATAAAAATCAAAAGGAAGAATTTATCTATTCTATCCTACTTTCTTTCACTCGAAATCAAAAGAAACAAACAGAGATAAATTGTAAACGAACAAAAAAAAAGGCAAAACAAATAATGATTGAACGCAATTTCAACGGAACAGCGTTAAGTATCTTAATTTATTTTTTTTTCTCTCTCAAAGAGAAAGATCATAATGAGTCCCAACACAATTACTGTTTCGTTTATTCTTTACATTATACCGTACCAGAATGATCCTGATAATACTTACATCTTTTTTTACACACGGGTTATAATCTGTCCGTTGAATCCACTGTCCGTTTGTTTGACATGTCCGAAAAGCCTGTCCTACAACGCAAAAAGAATACGATTATCCATATCTATATTATATTAAACTAACATTATATATTGTAATCGCTATCCTACAAACTTTATAATTCACCTTTCCAACAAGAGCACATTGTTTTTCTTTTTTAAAAGCAGAGAATGCCAAACATGAATCAATTTGTCTTCTTAGCACTGTTTAGAAACGCACAAATTGAATGTTCCTCCATTGCATGGTTCTCACTTTGAAATTACTTTGACGTAAAGATGAAAAAAATCTTAAGCATTTCAAACAAGCTATTTATTTGATAGAAGGTTCAAATTCTTTGTGTTTTGATTAATATGTTCTATTATGATTAATTAAATATCTTTCTTATTTTGTTGCTCACTAAGAGCATACATTCAACATTAGATCATCAGTAAGAGACCCTGAAATATACAATATATGCACACATACCGGGGGTAAATTGTGTAAACATGACTCACAGAAGTATTCAAAGCAAATTTATTATTTGATGCCACTCTACAATATATTTATAATATTTTGTTTTTATTGTGGAAAAGTCATTAACGAAAGCTGTATTTTTTTGGATATGGTGTAAAACATATCATTTGTCATTCATTTACTTCTATAGCTATACGTGTGTGCATTTCTAAGGGCACTCGCAAGCTGGTACTCTTTTAATACCGTATTAACAACAATACATTGCAATGCATATTCTAAGTTTTTTTTTTTAAAATATGTTACAACATGTATTGAAAATCTGCGTTAAGGTACAATATATTAGCTTTTCTGTCAAATAATGTAAAGTCTTCATAATACGTAAAAATCAGAAATATTTTAATACTGGAAGCATAAAGAATTAATCAGAATATCTTCAAAGTTTAAGAGAATTAGAGGAAATGCGAGCTAAGCAATATCAATTTTGAATATTTATTCCAATTTTGTAGCATAAGCCGATAGACATTCTGATTTTCTATCATTTCATTGAAGAATATAAAACTTCATATCTTAAACAGATTTGATTAAACTGATAGAATCATTTGGTCATATGATCTGTTTGACTGTGACAAAATTTCATTAATTTCTTAATTAATTAATTAATATAGGAAGTATTTCTAAGAACGAGAAGACTCCTTCCTTAATCTTAATTTTCAAGCTCTTACATAAAGAAGCTAAAGAGAAAATAATCGCTTTTCTTTGAACTTACGGGATGGTGTAAAAAAGGGCATGAATAACGGACAGGACCCGTAACTCCGTGTTCCCGGCTCTGCATCGTCCCAGCACAGCCATCCATCCCAGATCCTTCCGCAAGAAGAATTAGTTCCTTTCTTCTCTACAGACAGTTGTCTCTGGCAACAACGTTCTGCGGACTCGCAACAGGAAGTCCACTGATGACATTCATCTGCCGTCAGCACATCACACACATCCGCCTTAACGCTTTGGTTCCGGAAGTCCATGGATTCAAAACGTCTCCTTCCGCCATTGTGAAAAATATCTACCACTGGTGTAGGACCGGTAGAGTTCACAAATGGTCGGAATTTAATATGAAACACAAAACCGAAACACCAGGCAAAGGAGAATTGTCTGAAACTCTGGACATTTTCGTGATATCCATGTTGAGATCTGCACAGTTTCCCGTTATAAATATCCAATTCCGCCCACGTGTTCGATACGATCTATAAAAAATATATAGGAGTTTCATTAAATGGCATCAGACTTGTGATTTACACATTTTTCTATATATTTAAATTAACATAATTGCAGTTTGTTCCTTGAAACCAGTTTTAAACCGTATTCTGTCCAAATCTAGTAATCTTTCTCAAATTTTACATGCGGTAAAAATAGATAAACAATAAAGGAATCAATCAATTAATGAATACATAAATACAAAAAAGGACAAATATGTAAATAATAATAGTTATTTTTAGAAAATAATTTTAAACAAGATAAGACACCTTATTTTAAGACCTTGAAAGCAATGATATTAGGTAAAATTCAAACTTCTTAAAACATGTAGTGAGTAACGTGATGATGCCAGTCCAGAACAGAATTTATTTAGATCTTTTAAAAAATTCTGCAAGCAAAATCAATCAGTACATTTGTAATTATTCAAACATAATCAAGAAATTCACAATATTGGATATTTTAAAAGATTTGGTTCCTCGAACCTCGGCAACGCTAAAGATGTGTATAGAAACTCGCAGAATGTATGCTTTTAGCATTTACATCTATACCCAAGAAGCTACATGTAATACAAATTTGCATAGGCAATGGTAAAAACCATCGTTACCGTGTAGTAAATATTTTAAGGATGATAAATTCACCCTCTCTATCAGCCAAGGGTTTCTGAACCGCTCCGAAATTTATGTAGAGAGAACCGGATCAGAAACCCTTGTCAGACTTGTGTGCCTCTCAATATCAATTAATTTGTACTTAATCCCGAGAAAGGTTTATTTCTGAAATCTCGTTGATCTACCTGACCTCTCGTTGATGAGGCCAAATACGTGACTACCGGCGAGAACTTGTAAACATAGCAGATGTCCTATATATACAGATACAGTACATCTGGATTCTCTGGCTGCATGCTTTACGGGGCTCTGGATACAAATAAAAGCCAAAGCTTATTTTCATGTCGCTGCTTGAAAATAAACGAGCAATTTTTCTTTTATCGTTTATTCTTTGATAACGTCCCTTGGTGAGTTTGAATTATGAAAATAACAAGTTTATCTAGCAAAAATTATTCAAAAAGGTGGCGCCCCGTGGGTTTTTAGAACTGAAATAGTTTACAATTTATGGTTAACTCAAACGAATAACTAAATAAATAAGCACAATATAAATGTTTTGCTGTTAATGTGGCACCAAGCACTGTATGAAATAACAGATAATTATACCAACATTTTAAAATCAATCAATTTAATGAAATATTTTTTTTTAGGTTAATATGAAATTATGATTTGAAAATAGGGTAACATGTTTAGGCCTATAATCAAATTGAATATAAGATACGTATATACTGTAAAATGTTTGGGGTTTCTGTGTTTGTAATTTTGACCAAGGATATAAGGGGCGGGCCCGCTGTGTCACCCTGGGGAGGGGTTTGGTTGTCGATTCGAAAGTTGAAATACCTTACTACAATGTACCATTGGTGGAAATTCAGCGAATAAATGCACACTGAAACCAGCTAAATGTTATGGTTTCTTTCTTCAATTTGAGGGTATGGGCGTTAGTTTTCATTTTATTTTTTTTGCAATTAAAATTTATATTAATTAAAATTTATTTGTTTTTATTGTACAACGTCATAATGATTGCAATTCAAAATTTCCAAAGATAGGATATCAGATACTTCCGCTGCAACACGGAAGTAAAAGCATTGCCTTTTCTCTAAAACAATAGTTGTATGTACATGTATTTATACTCATCTCAAAGACTATTTTAAAATCTTTTTATCGTCGTCAAGCATTCAGAATAGAGCCTTACTTCCGCACAAACCGCATGCTATCATAGAGAGCATTCTGCTATCAGAATTTCCACTTCATCACTTAATGGAAACACAAGTAAACATTGTACGATATCATCTGCACTGCTGCTGCAGAGAGGAAAAACATTTGTGTAAGTATGAATGAAGGTTAAGATGACATATCACCAGCATACAAGTGAATCCATAACAAAGTAACATTGGCGAAGGGAGTTAGAGTACAGAGGGGGGTGAAGTGTTTAAAATGCAGAAAAAACATTACCTTGCCTATTATAGATTTAAGGATGTATAGATATATTGATAGATATTTTGAATCTTACATGGTACCTTTGCGTTCAAATGATATCAAAATCACCAATATTTACTATACTATATCGTAAATATCTTAATATCATCTTATCATGCCTTGAAACATACCGCAGGCATATGTATTTAGAATAATTTAAAGGCAGTACAATCTCTGTAAATGTATTTTGTATTGGATGTTTTTAATTAAAAAAAATTATTACGAAATTTCACAGTAGTGATCCTTTGACAGATGTTGGGCTATATTTTATCCTGATGGGACAGGGCATGCTGTGAACATGGGCATATTGGTGCTATAAAAACGTCTTTCTGCTTCAAGCAACATCGGCAGGTTAAATCAAAAATCTCGTAGACTGTTGAAAATCCAAAAATAAAAGACATTTTGAAATATTAACTCTTAAAGATATTGGATTTTTTGTGTTGATTTTGTGATGTATACAGAAGGACTTAAAAGATGTCAGGAGAAAAAATTTCACGGAAAATTCATGAAAGCTTTTATGCCGCGTCTTGCAAAAGGGTTTGTAAGACAGCAGACTAAAACTTATCTGATTTAAATGAAATTGTTTTATTACAGTCAATATAACGTTTGCATCTAACATATAGGACTAAAAGCATCTATTTTCAACCCAGCGCCACCTTTAATTAAACAAATTATATTAATTTGTTTCATGTTAATTCGGGGCCTCTGACGCCTTTAATGTAGATAGAAAATTGCTAGAAGTAATCTACATAATAATTAAGCTGTGTGCATATCAACAACATCTGTACTTTGAATTGTCTCTTAGATTGTTTCTGGAATTAAAAGGATGGGTGGGGTGGGCGTAAAAACATTGTTCTAAAGTCCCCTTTAAACTGAATACCACATGCTCTTTTAGAATGTACATCCTTAGGTTTTATTCCATCGTTAAGACAGCCCAACGATCTCTGACAACGCTATAAAATCTTTTGATAGGTTCTGATTCTGCTTATTCCCATAACAACAAGATGTGTCAGAGAAGTCATTATCCAACTTGTAAGTTTCCCTCAGAATAGCTGATCCAGACATCATTGACACCGCTGATGTTTTATTTCTATGGATCTGAAGGGGTTTGTAATTTCCAAAACTTCCTCGACTTCACTATAAGCCTTACGTATTAGCAGAATCATAATCTCTCGGTTGAGGGGGTAGTAATTAGTACTACAAGTACTCACTATGCACATTTTCCGTATACAAGTATACAAATGTTAACTACTTTTTTTAATTTCATAACAAAATTTTTGCGACAGTTTACTTTTGTCTTTGGATTTTCTGTTAACGTCTGTCTGTCTGTCTGTCTGTCTCCGCTCTCTCTCTCTCTCTCTCTCTCTCTCTCTCTCTCTCTCTCTCTCTCTCTCTCTCTCTTGTTTATGGCTTATCCATACCGGTACACGTATGACAATTTTTATTTATCACTAGATCGGGTAATTTTGTAACCTTTTGTTAATATCCGCAACAGTTATACTAACATTGAATGATACAGTATTTCAACAAATCAAGTAATTTCATAAGAATTATGTATTCATTACTATTTAACAAGAAAAGTAAAATTTAAACGTAACACTTTAATAGTTGTGTACTTTACTAAATCGTGTAATACTAATGTCGTGAGATGGGGGAACTTTTGAAACAACACGAATTTTCAATTGTTTGGTTTTTTTTTGAAGAGTTTCAAAATGCAATGTTCGCCTGATGGTCGATTTCTGTTTATCATGCAAAGCGTGTTCCGATGACGTCACAGTATGCAAATCCCGCTCCTAATCACTCGATTCCTGGACAGGTTTATGAAAGTGCATTTCGCGCGCGTAAGAGGATCACATACGGGCATTTAGATATCATGTAGTGTTCAACCACCTTAATTCCCGATTTTATGCAAATAAAACAGATCCACTGACAATGAAAACAAATAGCTTCAGAAAAAATCATTGCATTCCATTTCACTTTCCGTTAACGAAAGAATTTTTTTTTTCTCCCTCTAACAGTTTCCGTGTTGATTTTCCTCTTGAAATGCCCTTTTACATGCATTGACCTTGGAAGAGGTTTTCGGAAACTGAGGGTAAATTTACGGATCAAATGATGGCTTTTTCGACAAACGGTTTCCTTATCAAAGAGGTTTTATTTGCCGTAAAAAGCCAATAAAGGAGTCATTATCGACAAGCAGGAGAGACTCTAATGATCCCGGGTAAAAAAAGGGGAAACAGAGGGAAATACACATCTATTCCACATTCTTTAATTTCACTGACCAGTGTAGTAATATAGCTTAATGTCGTACACATCTTCATTATTTAAGAAGATACGGATGTTGGCCTATTTACCAAATTATATTCATTCCATTGCCTTCAATTAAAGTATTGTTTTCATGTAATTATGTACGAAGATTTTTAATGACCAAATCTTAAACAAAATACGTACATGTGTATATGGTTTCAATGTTAAAACGTTTTTCGTTGAATTTTATGGAGATAGAGCTATTTAATTTCTTAATAATAAAATGAGGTTACGTACGTACTGTTTTACAGGAACATCTATCATGCATATTATTTTTACAATCACGATTTTTTTCTCATAGTAAGTAAGAGATAGGCACAAGTAACATAAACTCTGTATTAATTACAATGTAAATACTACATATCTTAAACCACTCAAAACAAATTAAAAATGTCCTCGAGCCCGGAATTGCAAGTATGTAGACACTCTCTCTCTCTCTTCTCTCTCTCTCTCTCTCTCTCTCTCTCTCTCTCTCTCTCTCTCTCTCTCTCTCTCTCTCTCTCTCTCTCTAACAAGAAACCGTCGAAGAAAGCAGAACCATTTTTATGTTTTGTGTTAATCGTCGGAGGTGCTCGCAAAGTATGCTTGACACGCGAGAGAACTGACGTGTATTTATCATTCTTATCTCCGACCAAAGACAAGAGGGAATGCACCTGTGTTACCATTCTGATGGCAAGAGGTCGCAATGTTACCATCTACATCACAACTCAGTAACACTCAAGGCTTCGCTATGATCGCCATGTGTCGAAACTCTTCAGACCCCCTTAGTCATTGAAGTGATTGACAAAAAAAAACGGGGTGGGGGGGTGATTGTCATTTTTTTTAGTATAAACTATTTTAAAAGATGCAATTGTATTAGATCTGTATTTTTAATTTGCTCTCATGCTATTGCCAAATCGTTTGACGTTCGAATTAACTATTTGTGTGAGATCTGTGATTTTAATTTGCTCTTATGCTAATCCTAATATACATCTTTCCCAGGAAATCCGAGAATAAAATGTTATCTTCTTCCGGATTTTGTCGGTTGAATAATGGTTTCAGAATTGAGTGAGAAATGACTTTAGTGACTTAAGTGTTGTGTTATAAATGATATGCTGTGTGTGTTCTATTTTTTCCCCTGTTTTTGGCTTTTGTTAAACGTTGCGCAGACCTGTATCTTAAGAATGTAAAATAGATAGATAAATCATTGAAATTAGTGCAATAATTGAGGCCACGAGATGTCTTTAGTGGTGCTCAAGGATGCTCAAAGTTCAAAGAGCAACATCTGAAGCGCTAAAGGATGTGTTGATTGGTACATTAGAATATTAGACTCGTATTCTAGCGTTTTCAATGAATGAACTAATGTAAATGGGGGTTTTTTTTGCCGAAAGATGTTTGTTTTTGAATGTTTGCTTCATCAAATTACGTTCCTCTGTACATCAAAAGGGTAATGTTTAAATTAATGTTAAAAATTATGAAAATTATAGAGCACTCAAATTCTAGAGAAAAATATACATTATTCAATTCAAAATTATTACTCTGTTTTTCTGTATTTACATACCCATGTGTTCTGAGTAAATTTTGAATTTACTGGGTGGGTGTAAATACAAAATTTAAAACAGGACAACTTGTAAACTTTGTATTGACACCTAACCAGTAAATTCAAAACTTTTAACATGACACATGGACATGCTTGCGCATTCTTGTTCATCGTTAGATGCATGCATTCCAAACGTTTATATAAAAAATCCGAGTTTCTACTCTTGAATTCCTTATCGGTTGTAGCATCATGGATTCATTTTATATACGTAGACCACCCCCAGTTTCGCGATGAGCCAACAACTCTTTCTGTACTTTCTTAAAAGTGTCCTTTTCAACAAGTTTAAAAGTTTAAAAAAAAACTTCCTATTTTCATGCTACACATTGAAACACTGAGTTCATGATACTAGGGGAAGAGTTCGTTGGAATTAGAAAAGTTCCTTACAAAAGCTTTGAGTTTTTGGGTTTTTTTTTTCAAAAAAATAATTTATAATTTAAAAAAATCAGCGTGAGCATTGCGTAAAAGAAGAAACCATCTAAATCCAGTTAAAGTGTGAATGAGGTGGTTTGGAATTCTGTATCGCTTGTTATCAGTGTAGAGCTTCAGTAGTTTTTGTTAGATTTTCTTTTTTGTATTTTTGTTGTAAGAACCACGGGAGGCACTTGTTTGCAGTTGGGTTTTTTTTTTGTATTCTTGTGTTTTGTTTCCTATAACCGTTTGTAGAATTTTTTTTTCAAACTAGGAAATCACAACTAGTTACTGTTTGCATTAATTATTTGATTAATGTTATTTGTGTGTAGAATCAGGGTACAAAATACATCTCGAATCATCATTTTTTTTTTTACCTTGGATTATTAAAATCATTGATGGCTATTACTTAATATGCACCTCTGTACATTCAATGGAGCAGCATACAACTTGTAGAAAGTAATTCTTATTCCAGAGGTAAATTTCAGTTAAATCAACAACAGTATAACTATTGAATAATTCTTACATTGCAGAATAAGAAAATACAGAAATTCATGAACATGTATATTTGGACTTATTCTAACAGTACACATGTGAGCCATAATTGACAAGTAATTTAAACAACTTGAAAAAGAAAAACATATTATGCATATTTCAACTGTATGACATACAGATTCAAAGTAAAGGTTTAAAACTTTTATGACATTATGGGATAAAAAAACCATTTTCCCCATATAAATTTGAACACTGAAATACAGCTTCCTTGTTAGATTGCAAGATAAAAACCCTCGTAAACACTTTATGACAGCTGTTTCAATAATAAAATGTTAAATAGATGCCTTTGTTGAATATGCAATTCCCTTATATAAAAATAATCATTTTGAAATTGCCCTATTGAAAAACGAAATATTCTTACACGCAAACTATATGTTTTTTACTGAAATATTACTTTTCAATGATATTTATTCAACAAACCGATTGAACTATGTACTAAAAAAGCACATGTACAGGGTGTTTCAGCAAACATGTCCTACTTTACAGTTTTAGAATAAAAGTTATGCTTCATGTATGAACTGAAATTTTGCAAAAATGTTTAGAGCAACTTCATACAATTTTATCAAATTAAAAGTTTAAATAAAGCTGAATCATTTATTTTTCAGACAGTCATTTTTAAACTAAGTCAACTTATAGACTGTACTCGATTTAACGTCATTTTACGATGTGTTCCAAATGTCCGCTTTGTTTCTCGGTCACTAGTCTCATTCTATCTCTGAAGTTCCTGATAACATTTTTACAAGAGTATTAGTAACATGTAATATTAAAAATGTTTCCTTGAAAGATGTTTCACATCTGGGTACTTCTTTTTCAAAACCTTTTTCACTAGGGTCGACGATTTTCCATTCTCAAAGTATAGTTTTACAATATCAATATAGGGATCATTTTAATCCTCCATTTTCAAATACCTGAATACCTGACTTTTGATGATGTCATAAAAAATTAATTATGGCATTATAGTATATTGTATTTACACTGTAATACATTTTGCCGGAACAAACGCTTTCAGCTGCAGTTATTGTAAAGATAATATGTCATGTTTGTGCAAAGATATAGACATCCAAAGTTGGGACATGTTAATTGAAACACCCTGTACCAGATGTTTACTTATTACATATGGTTTGTAAGAAGAATTAAATAGATATTAATTTTGTCTACGGATATTTCACCTTAATTGATATTTAAGATACCAAAAACTTTTATCCCAAACTCTCCATCGTACAAGACAACGTTCGGCTGAAAACCGTGACTATAGTAATAAAGCCTACTCGTTATACTAATTAAAATAATTAATTAAGCACTTTACCTACCATTGGTGTTAAAGTCAGAACGGCTATCCAATACATGGTCTTGGGTTAATGCATGGAGTCGTCTGCTACGAATGATCAGAGTGCGCGCTTTAATATCACAGTCTCTCTCTCAATCCCACAATCGATGTATACGCCTTGAAGGAAAAACAGAGACATATATAAACAAACCTTAGATATGAGCTCGATCTAGTGATGAAAACAGCAAAATATGGCTAAACTAGACAACTTTTTTTCCCGCGTGTAGTTTGTCATCGCGGGTTCGCTAGGAATGATGGGTAAAAAATGTTTTTGACGATGGCTGTGGCGACACGATTATAAATGCGCCGCCTTATCAACTGAGTTATGGCAGTGATGATGAATTTCTCCGGCATCGAAAATTGAAAAATTTCATTCAGAGAAAGTGCATGAAAAGTCCTGGGAATTCACGCTGCTTTGAAAACTAGATTTGCCAGATTGAGAGATTAAGTTGTGCTTGTATGACCTATAAATTTTTAGAGCGGAATTGCAGGGAGAATTAGGGCCCTAGAGCTCAGTCTGAAAGAGTCGCATTCCAATCTTTAAAATTAATACTTACTATTTTATTCATTTGACTTTTTATTTAGTATATTAGGGTACTTAATGTATGATAATTAAATAGAAAAAAGAGAAAGGAACGTTCCAGACGAAATATACATTTATGTAGATCAGAGTAAGATTTCTGTGTAAAATAAGAGGAGTGTCATTTTGATATTGCAGTGAAACATGATACCATTGTATACATATCGCATCATATATCATTGAGTATCATCATGATTGTATTTTGCCTACCATGATATTGATATTCTTATACCTGTGTTTTAAAAGACATTTTTTCTCCATTACGTTCGTCCATATTTGTAGTTTTCAAAAGAAAGTGTGAATGAGTGAATTAGTTGGGAAAAGTTTCTTTTTTGAACAACAGGCTTACATTTTGATCTAGATTTATAGGTTTTCTTTTCAAATAAATCAAGAAAATATTTTTAAAAACCAAAAACCTGGGTATACCGAAATCTTGTTAATCCGGATGCCAATGACCCTGACGCTTTGCGTTTTGGATGGGCTCTTAATGAAACAAATTCTTAAATGCTGTAAACTGTAAAATAGTCTTAAAATGAAAACTTTTTTTCCGGATTTTTCATTTATCCGGATTATTTAGCTGACCGGATTAACAAAGTTCAACTGTGTACACGTACAATGTGTTTCTGTCAGTCTAGAGTCAGTCAGGTAAATACAATGAAGCCGAGAAAACAATCTAGATTTTACAAAATATTTTCCTCCTTAATACGCCCGCAATCGGTAATTGTGTGAAAATGAAAGTAATGAAAGTAATGAAAGGCCTCGGGCTCTCTGCATGGTGAGACTTAATAACAAAACCCCCAAAACGGTCTATCCTAGATACATGCCATTGTGCATATGGTTGTCGTTATATATTGATATCAGCTCTGTTGACACTAAAGGCAGCAGAGGGAATTTATTTCGCCCTTTGATACGTTTTCCTAAATGTGAAGTATTTGCTTTTAAGGGGGCTGGATGGTCAGCATATTATCCATCAGATCTACCTTAAGGAGGCTGAATGGTCAACAAATTAACCATCAGATCTGCCTTAAAATTTCAAATATGGTACTTTTACCCATGATAAACTGTAACTCAGTGAAGAAAAACTTTAAACGTTCTAGCTTTAAATTTTGAATGTTTACCTATATCCTTTACTCTTCTTCTCAAGGAGATTATTATAGTATAAATATGGCAACGACCATCCATCCCTATTAAGAGTAAAAGTCGATGAATCCAATAGGGGAAATGCCATGAAACACAGGAAGCGTTTGATTGCTAAATAACATCCAATTATTGAAATTTTGCGTAGATTTACTAATCTGTATTGTAAATGTTGGCATTTACTGAACATGATCGGTATCTAATATAGCAACATAGGTCCTCGGAAAACTAACACGTTATTATCTGGATTGTAAAAACACGCATATACACTTTACCTCCGATAATTTTGATTGGATAATGTCGGTCACATGAAAATATTTCCTGAAAACGTCAAATCCATATCTGCTTAAAGATTGTTTTAAACCAATAAAAGTATTGCCGTTTATCTGTCAATCAACATAGTCAACAGTTAGGTATTTTCGGAACATAGTACATGTACATGTAGTTATAGCGATCGGGTATGGGCCAAAAATTCCAATTAATAACCTCGGGCTCAGAATGATGCAACGTATTTGGCATGCCGTCTACAGCTTATAGACGGCAACATGGCGAACGTAACGTCGTTTCCTTTGTATTTCTTACGTTTGATAAAGTAAAAAGATTTGGTACTGAATTAACTTGTATTTGCATCGCTTCGTCTCTTATGGATTATATGGACTTAAATTAACAACCCGACATATTTCTGCAGTCAGTAAGTAAAAAAAAATAATAAGTAATAATGGAGTTTTTCTGACAAGGTTTCACTCAAACAAGTAACATATGAACACAAAATACTGGGTCCGGGGAAAAAATCCACCTCGCTCATAGAATGCTTTTTGAAAAGAAACATTTACATGTTCATGTATTTCTTATATCATTGCTCTAAAAGGAGCTTAAACAGAGCAGATGACATCACAAAAGATGAAAGATTTAATATGAATATGAACTAAATTAATAAAATTCACATCGCTTTAAACAGCAACCTAGTACCATCCACTTTCTTTGGTAATTGGTAAATACGAGATAAGCTGACGATTTGTATATTTCGTGTTCTTCTACGATTAGAATGCTGTCGACAAGATCTTTTAATGCTAGACCGCATACACATGTCCGATATTTCATTGTCAGGCTTGTTCTCGCGTGCTCATTAGTATGTTTTGGAAGAACATTTCCTCCCTGCCGAGATAAGATGGACAAACATATATAGCTGGATCCAGCAAGAAAGATAGCAATAAGATTCTATACATCAAAGAAGAATATGATTGATACTTTCTTCATCATCAAACGTTCATTTCCAATATCACCTTTCACTATTTTCAAGATTTTTGCAACGTTGAGTACAGAAATTTTCACATTGCGTGCAGTAATTTCTTTCTGTCTTTTGTTTCCTCTCTTGGTAGAGTCTTTTACAATTTATAATATGCTTTCTGGGATTTAAAATTCATTGCATTATGCTGAGCACGATCACAAAAAAAAGGTTTAGAGGTGCATGTTCTATGCCTCTTTAATCTGACATCTTACAACAAATAGAAACATCAAATGCAGTTTTATTGCTTAGATTCAGTTGCAGAGAAACTCAACATATTGCCTGCGTAATACCCGCGGTGTAAAGCTATAGCACCGATATTGCAGGGGGTGTCCTTTTAGCCGATGGTACCCATCAAAAGTTTGCCTTCGTGTGTTCGAAATTTTGGGTTTTATCACGCCACAAGTGAAGATGATTATCTGTAAATCAGTGTGCATTCCAAAGTATTGCCACGAGTGAATGAAATTAATGAGTCGTTTAAAATAAATCTTATTTTGTTTAATATTTCAATCAACGGTCAGGCGCTGAACAAGAGTTTTTATCTTGTATCTAGATCTGAATATATATAATATTTAATTTTTTTTTTTTTTTTGATTTTTTTATGGAGAGAGAGAGAGAGAGAGAGAGAGAGAGAGAGAGAGAGAGAGAGAGAGAGAGAGAGAGAGAGAGAGAGCATCTGGGCTTTTTTAGTCGAAGCGTTTTGCACTTCCAAAAAACTCGGTGTACCGTTTCTTAGGAATTAAGTACGCATATTTGAGCTGCAAAACATACTAACATTGATCAACAATATGTCAAAACAAATTAATTTATTTGATAAGCTTTTTTGTAGCATCTAAGTAATGTTCTTTTCGTTGGTGCTTTGTGAATCTTACTCATAAAGATATATAACCTTAATTACTTGTGTATCCATTGAAAACCCTAATAAAATATATTACTCGAAAGAACTAATGTTACAGGATGACTTTGAACTTGATGAAAACTGTACAAAGAGTCAAAAGCTCCCATTCCGACATCCATATTTCTAATGTCAGTAGAAGATGAAATGGAATAAAAGTAGTTTTCGAACCGTTCCTGGCTCCCATTTCCGGTGCGTCCTCGTTATAAGGTGATTGGGAGAAATCATTTGATTAAGACTTATGCTTGCAATGGCGACAGAAGAATTCTAACGAGCACCCAAATTGTAGGAGCAATTAAAGAAAATGTACGTCTAGAAAATTATCATGGAATTTGCACGGAAAGAGTAAACATCGCTGAAATTGACCAAACGGAAAAAGAAGGAAGAGTCCTTTCAGTTTTGAATTCGGTCAAATATCAATTGATTGCAATGTAAGGTCATAATGATAAATATACAAAGCCTACCAGTTATGCTATTATAACCATTTGATAAGCCTGCTATGTACATGTACATTGTAGCTTGAAGCTGATGTGCATGATGTCAATTAATCATGCAAATGTTTGCGTTCCGGCGACAAGAAAAAAAAAGAGACTTCCGTTGAATCATGATTATATAAGTAGAAAAATGAAGGAAAAAACTAAGGTTTCCTGTGATTTCATTGTTTAAAACAACATTTCAAATCTACCTTGCACCTCAATATCTTAGAGAGATCGCCACATATTAAGTCTTGGCAAGTTGCGATGTTCGCCTTTCAGCCTTCCGACCCCACTACTTCCCTTTATCCGGCACCACTAAAGACCTTAACATTCAAACCAATCACCTTCAGTTCTACTTTAAAAATCTACAGAATAAACGGAAAGCAAACTAATTCAAAGCAAAGAGCATTTGCTTTTTCTTCCTTTTCAATTTCGGGAGGGATGGTTATATTGAATTGATTAGATAATTATTTCCTCTAAATGATCTTTTTTGAGTTTTTAGTAAGTCTTTTGTGTATTTCATTATGACATAAATGCAAGGTTACTTGCTTGCAAATTAATCTCATGATTGCTATAAGGAGGGATGGATGGCCGTAGAAGTCATTTTTAGACTGTATTAAGAACCTTCAGAAATCGAAAAATATTGAGAAAAATATTTAAATTTTCCAAGCTAACATATAAATAAATTTCTTTTAATATACAATCGTTCATGGCTTTGAAAATCATACTACAGTAGTATATAAAAATTTAAGGTAGATATGACAGGTAAAATTAGTTGACATACATCCTCCTTAACTTATGTTTCCAGTGAGTAATGATTCTAAGAAACAAAACAAACATTGTTTGAGAGAAAGGCTAAGATATTTAACCACCAAAAATCGACAATAAACTTCAAAATATGACAAGTTAATTGTGCTCTCTTTTCGTCATCTGTCTATTTCATTTGTTGGGCCATGATTTAAATGACGCCATAGTTAAAGGGACGTCTAAAAACCGCAAACCACATACCATTCAAAAGACGATAGTTGGTCGTTTTTATGTTTTTATTTTATTTTTTTTAATTCATTGGATTCTCTAATTTTAGTTTTATTTTATCTTGTTTATGATACCGTTTTATGTACATGATTTAATCACATACACTTTCAATGTGTTTTTATGTACATGATTTAATCACATACACGTTCAATGTGTTTTTATGTACATGATTTAATCACATACACGTTCAATGTGTTTTTATGTACATGATTTAATCACATACACTTTCAATGTGTTTTTATGTACATGATTTAATCACATACACTTTCAATGTGTTTTCATGTACATGATTTAATCACATACACTTTCAATGTGTTTTCATGTACATGATTTAATCACATACACTTTCAATGTGTTTTTATGTACATGATTTAATCACATACACGTTCAATGTGTTTTTATGTACATGATTTAATCACATACACTTTCAATGTGTTTTTATGTACATGATTTAATCACATACACTTTCAATGTGTTTTTATGTACATGATTTAATCACATACACTTTCAATGTGTTTTTATGTACATGATTTAATCACATACACTTTCAATGTGTTTGTATGTACATGATTTAATCACATACACTTTCAATGTGTTTTTATGTACATGATTTAATCACATACACTTTCAATGTGTTTTCATGTACATGATTTAATCACATACACTTTCAATGTGTTTTTATGTACATGATTTGATCACATACACTTTCAATGTGTTTTTATGTACATGATTTAATCACATACACTTTCAATGTGTTTTTATGTACATGATTTAATCACATACACTTTCAATGTGTTTTTATGTACATGATTTAATCACATACACGTTCAATGTGTTTTTATGTACATGATTTAATCACATACACGTTCAATGTGTTTTTATGTACATGATTTAATCACATACACTTTCAATGTGTTTTTATGTACATGATTTAATCACATACACGTTCAATGTGTTTTTATGTACATGATTTAATCACATACACTTTCAATGTGTTTTTATGTACATGACTTAATCACATACACGTTCAATGTGTTTTTATGTACATGATTTAATCACATACACGTTCAATGTGTTTTTATGTACATGATTTAATCACATACACTTTCAATGTGTTTTTATGTACATGATTTAATCACATACACTTTCAATGTGTTTTTATGTACATGATTTAATCACATACACTTTCAATGTGTTTTTATGTACATGATTTAATCACATACACTTTCAATGTGTTTTTATGTACATGATTTAATCACATACACTTTCAATAAGTCTGGTCAACTTTTGCCAATCGTGAACGTAGCTTTGAACTATGATGGTCAAAAAAACCCTAAAAAAACTAAAATTGGATTAGTTCCTATGTCATTTCAAAGTTCTGACAATCAAGTCTCAAAAACATCAGTCCTTACATGATTGTTTACTATACGTTAATTCATTTCAGCAAGTCTTCAGTCTCACAACATTTAGATTAGAACATTGAAGATACAAAAATTGTGTAAAAGATCACAAGGTTCCTCGAACTTTTAAAGTAATGTTTTCTGCCATTCTTGCTTATATTTACTCAATGACCTTTAAATATCTATATTTATTTTCACTAAGAATTGTATTGCACTCCGGGAAACCCTTGTTCTTTGAAACGTTAACTAAACTTGCTTATAAAAAAATGATAGGAAAATTTCATTTTCGGTAAAAAATAAATTCGGATTTTGTACGTTTTAAAGTATTATGTTTGATATAATACAAATCAAGCACCATCTCCAATGCAACATGGTCTTTAGTTTCCCGTCTGCAATGATAATACGCGCGTGCATTGGATTTTATTATTGTCTGAATCTGGGAATCTGGGAATTATTTTTAGAATTAAATCTCTCTATTGTACTTTGTATGCAGTCAGATGAACTCATTTTCCTGAGCTTAAAACATCTGTTTGTTATGCATTCTCTTCTATAACAATATTCCGTTACCGAATCTCCGACGTAAAATCCCCCGAGAAGAGATTAATATTGCAGAATGAATAATGCATTATTTTTTTTTTTAAGGAACGCAAATCGACGAGAAAAAATCCTGATTGATAAAGAGTGCATAGGGATATATTATATCATTTTTTAAAAAGTAATAAAAATTGTACATTTTTAGAAAGAAACCTGGCATACACGGGGTGCATCTTCTGTTGTATCCAAATATTTAAAAATGGCATGCAGATAGCAAAAAATGAATTAAAAAGATTAATTGTTTAAGTAAGATAAAAAAAATTGATTACCTCAGATGAAAAAAGAAATGCTGCTGGCGAAATACATAATTGTATAATGAATACACAATGAATTATGATATTAGCTTTGGTGTTCAGTATTGAATGCAAGTTTTAACCCATTTTACGTTGAAGCGACAACGTGTATGTCTCTATTTTTATCCCTGACCCTGACCCTGACACTATGACCTTGACCTTTACTCTTACGACAATAAAACTCGTGTAAGACCCAGAAGAAAGAGAACATCAGATCAAAAGAAAACATTTCCCGGAAATGATGGCTTATAGGTTGGAGACTAGACCCCCTGTTAATTAATGAGGATTGTTAATTAATTCTACGTGATTACCTGACAGAGTTAAATAAAGAAACAAAGGCAAAGAAACAAATGAACCATGCAAATATCCGATTCGGTGTGGAATTCACAACGTTGTACGTAAATACTGTTTACGTTTGCAATTTTAAGTGGTTCAAACTTTTAAAAAACAGAAAGAAAAGAAAAACAAAGCTTTCGAATACAATCATCGTCATTGGGTCATTTTTGTAGGTTATTTTTTTTTTAACTTTCTTTTTAACAAATCACTCTTAAAACTCTCATTACTATTGAAGATTATTGCTTTCTGTTCATGTATTGAGTTGCTATAGAGCGGTCGCACAGAGTGATGATTAAGGTAGTCATGGCAACCGTTACCAAGGTTACTATTAGCCAATACATAATTTTAAATCTGTTAAAAGTCGTTCAAATGGACAAGAAAACTAATTGTTGTAAAAACACAACAACATGCTCTACTCAATTCAAGTGCCCATACGATTTTGTAAAGCACTTGCTATTTCGCGAGACAATTACACAATTATATGTGCTTCCTTTAACACTATGATAACACTTAGAAATTTATTTTTATCAGCAACATTCCAAAACTTGTCATTGAAATAAATGGGACAGTTACAAGGGGAAATGCTTCACTCTTACACAATCTATCTTGCCATTGTCTCGCGTGTATGTATATATATATATATATATATATATATATATATATATATATATATATATATATATATATATATATATATATACAAAAAGCAAAGTGACATTTTTTTCACTGTCCTGTAATATCGTGTTTAATATTAACATTTACATGACGTGCATTACTATAACACCTTTTTGCTTTGTTTAAAATGGTTTGGTACGGAAATTCATTTTGTTATGTTTTTGTAAACACGCAGTTGCATCATTTATTGTGGCTTTCCTTAAAAATGTAGGAATTATGTGATAACTGGACATGATCCTTCGTCACTACAAATGTTATTACTTTAAAAGTGTTTGAAACTTTTTGAAAAATATAACATAAGACATCAGTCATACAAATTATATAATAGTGTTTGTTTCTTTCTATATGATACTTGTTTACATGTATTGTATGGCATATCACACGACTTAAATTCGAGCTATGCTGTTTGAATTCATTCTGTTACAAAAGCATAACTTGGTATAGTATTACATTCTCGTGCACATTGAATTACGATATGACAAATATTTTGTGACTCAGCAGTTTGCAGGGCATAAGGTTAAATGTATCACTTCACTTTTATGTCATAATAAGAAATTAAAACAATTTAAAAAAGCTTTTTGGATAAGGGTATCATGATAAGAATTGAACAACGATAAACGAAAAGCTCTCTCTCTCTCTCTCTCTCTCTCTCTCTCTCTCTCTCTCTCTCTCTCTCTCTCTCTCTCTCTCTCTCTCTCTCTCTCTCGTGTGGTCAGGTACATCAAATAGCTAGTACATCAGTACATATGCAACTGTACTATATAAACAAATCCGATAAACAGATAAGAACTGTATGCATAGAAATGATACGTACATGTCTGTGTATAATACATGTATATCATTCAACTCCCAACCAACCCCCCCCCCCCCCCCCCCCCCCCACTCACCAACGTTTTGTATAATAATCAGTTTTTTGTTCAATCTCATTATATTGTGTTTCTGTAGTAAATGAATTAATTTGTCTCACCTGTAAAGGTAATCATAGACGTAAGGGAAATTAATCCGTCACAGACTGAAGGCTGTCACTCAAAAACTTTTTTTTTTCAAGATAAACATACACGTAGTTATCGCAGTTATATTCAGGCCCACCCAAAAAATATCAAAATTCCTAAAATATTTTATCAACTTCCAAAAGATTTGCAATACGTTAAGTAAAATTTCAAAATTAATGAACTTCTTTTCATCAAATATTATTGAATTTGATTTTTTTAATTTTACAATTTGAAAAACTGCGGTCGGTTCTCGAAATGCATCAGTGATACGAATTGTGTAGACACATTTTCTAATTTTTCGCCAATGTTACACTTGACCCCTCTCGAGAAAACGACAGTCGTAAAGTTTTAAAGTCTTATTTACCCGACTCCAACAAGAAATTTGCCCTAGCTAGTTGTTCCCATAAACCCTGCTTCAAAATTTTCCTGTCACAAATCTATAACACTGTTTACCTACCTGAATCCCGGTGAATTAAAATCCAATTATTTTCCTTATGTTAGAAATCACACACAAGTTGTCACACCTATGCAGTGTTTACCATGTACGTCTTATAAGCATGTCATTAGAAATAAACACTTTTTTTTCTCACAAAAACAGGTCCTCCAATGCGTTAGATAGAATAGGAAGTTGATGCTCGTCGTTTCTTAACTAGTTATTATAAACAGCGTGGTAAAATCCACAGCTTGTATTAATTGACCGTCTAACCCCTCTCTATTTCTCGCGCGGTTTTTATCTAATCAAACGAAAGAGTTTTAATTTTTCAGCCTGTGTAGCTAAAGGGTCATCTAGAAGTCAGTAACTGTATGTAAACATAGGACATCGATACTTATGTATACTTGTAATTATATATACATACATACATTGTACGAGGTGTTTAATCCAGATACACCAAAACTACTCGACGCGATTAAAAAAAAAATTTACAATGGAGTGTCATTTTTCTTTTCCTTCTTCTCCGTCAGTTATCATATGCATCGGAATTTTTTTTTATATAACACACATAGACGGTACTATCGCTTGTCTCCCAAATTAAATTCCGTTGCATAATTCACACACCTCGTCCCATATATCGTTTGTCTCTTCTAGGACAAATGACAGTCGTTTCGTGTCGTCTGAGAGGCAAACATGATAACTAAGGAAACGTTTTCTTATTCGTACTTACTACTAAACTACTACTTTGATCAGATGATTAATGAGATGTTTTATTAAACGGCTCTTCCCAATCAAAAATATGCATAATTTCGATTCTATTTTTTATTAATGGGTTTTTGTGACGTCATTGCTTTATTTTTAGATTTTAACCAAACATAACAATTATTGCTTATTAAGTTTGTTTGCAAAGGAACATGATGACATTAATGACGTAACTCGATCTGTGGTTTGTGGATTCTTTTTGTCTTTGTGTAAACGATACACACAACATGTTTCCTATTAACACTGATCTACATTTCTAATATTTCAGAGGTTCTATACATCGCCGAAAGGCATGGATACTATACCGTGGTGAAAAATGATAGTTCTTGAATTTCAAAAACGTGACTTTATGCCATTGTTAAAACTAAAATGTACAAAAATGAAAACTTAAAATGGTAAAATGGTAATCTTCTTTTTCTCCAGAGGCCTATTGTTTTCTGTCTCTCTCTGTTACCTGCATATTTTCACTCGGAAAGAATTTTCTCATAGATATACCATTACATGTAATTTAATAAATGGTGTATCTTTCTTTTTTGAATGTTAAATTTAATTGTATCGTCTTTGATACTTTGTCCTTGAGCTATTTTTCTAAAACGTGTACAATTTTGCTTCACCAGAAAATAAGAGCCGGTTTCTGTGGGGTATTTAGGGATTTGGGATCCTTTTAGAGAATCCATTGAAAATGTTGAATTGTGAATAACCGTGTCTATAATTATAAACTTGACGTGGGTTGAGATTTGTTTACTTTTCTGTCCGGCAAAACCAGAAAATAACAAAATGATAATATGAGCCTAATGATAAAACAATAAATATTTATCAAACAAAACATACACTGTTTTCATTCCTACCGACACAAGCATTTTGTATTATGAGACCCTTCAATTGAGGTGGCATACAGTATCTTACACTTTTCGTATTGTTATTGGATTTGCCAATCCAAAGATCTCTTAGAATCACAACGGAAACTGATTTCTTTTATTGCAAGGAGGAAGTTATTCTATTCAAAATTGTTATTAACGAATGTAGTCTTGATGAAAAGATGGGGACTTCAATTCACTCTAGCCATTGTGTTTTATATTGAAACTCATATAATTAAATTAAAACCCAGGACAAATTAAAAGGAGACAGGATTAATAGTCTATAAAAGAGCTGTCATATGTGTACGTTGACCGGATATATTAGAAATGCAATATACTTAAGACATTTATAGAATTATTTGTTATCTATTTGATAAGAAAGAGAGGCAGATGACAAACACACAGACAGACAGGCAGATAGGGAGAAAGAAAAGGACAGGCAGAGATCAATTCATGCACGGATCTAGAGGGGTTTAGAATGGGTCCTGACCCCCCCCCCCCCCCCCCCCCCCCCCCTTGGAAAATAAAATTCATTCAATTCACATTGTTAAATGTAAAGAGAAGAGTTATAAGGCTGGCAGACAGACAGATAGGAGGACAGACAGAGAGAAGGAAAAAAGAGAGATAGACAGAAAAGCGGATAGAGAAAGAGAGAGGACTTGAAAATGAGGGAAAGAGGGACAGACAGATGGGCGGATAAAGAGTGAGAAAGGGTGAGAGATGGTGAGGACATTAATTAAATGAAGATCTTAAACCTTACCTTGTCTGAGCGTATTGCTCGGATCGATGTTAAGATGTTGTAAATTAATTCTGAATGTTTCCTAACTGATAACCCTTCAGCATTGATCGGAACTCAGGGACCATATATCTGCTGTTTGTCGAACCTCTAATGTTAACGTTTACGAGACCTTCCCAATAGGTGGCACGACTTTGCTATATACCTTAATCCATTGGGGTAAAGAGATCACCCCTTCACTCCAATATAGCTGTCACTCACTCATACTGTTGTTTTTTTTATGAAGCTGTTTCATTTTACTTTGCGTTAATTATAGTTTATTTTTTTCATAAGGTTACAAATCATAGATTATCAATCAATGAATTTTTGTTTGTCTGCTTTAAGTATATGTATTTCTGTTTGTAAAATGTATTTAGATTCAACTGTGATTTTTTTAATTATTTATAGCAATAAAGTTGTAAGCCTGAAAATATTATTATATTTTTTATTAAAAAGATAACTTAAAATATTCTGGTAGTAGACATACTCATATATCAGTTTTATCTACTTTCTACAAAGTACTGACCCTCGTCTGGTGCATATTGGCTGTGTGAATTTCAGGGGAAAAGGGGCGAAGGAGTTTTTTAAACTCATGTAATTACTACCAGATACACCATTAGAATGTGCATGTAGTTTGATATAAAATCTAAAAGTCTATAGGCTTTTTTTTTTTGTTTCTGTCTAGTTCCCTTTTGTGTGTAGATATACTGAAGACGCAAGATCAAATGCACCGGTAGTTGGACAGCTACATGTTTGGATGTGATAGAGGGGGTGGGGGTAAATGATAGTAGGATATTGTTTTGGGGGTGGGTATTACATTAGGTAGCAAGTGTACATAAATTGTGACGTTGTCAACAATGCCCATACGAACAAAAAAAAAACAACGAAAGCTAGAATACATAGAATACATCACTATGACGTCATCAAATTGACAAAGTTTAGCAATCAACAAAATGGTTCTACATCGAATGTTGACAAAACGCTATCAGATTGAACAAAGAAGCCATATAATAAGTTTTTCTTACTTCAACAATATAGTCTTATCGTCATTTTATATCAAATTTGTTTTACTGGTATTTCAGAGTTAATTCCAATCGATTCCATTGATTCTGTGTCAAAGTCTCGAGTTGTGGAATTGAAAGATCATGGATTTCATTTCAAACCAAAATGAATATTGTTCGGATTAAGGTATTATTGAAGACCGTGTTTCACACGCAAAAACTAACCAGTGTGGCTTAGTGTGGAGAGAGAGAGAGAGAGAGAGAGAGAGAGGAGAGAGAGAGAGAGAGAGAGAGAGAGAGAGAGAGAGAGAGAGAGAGAGAGAGAGAGAAGGTGGGGGGGGGGGGGGGGGAGAGAGAAAGAAGAGAGAGAGGGTTACAGATAGACAGTCAGAAGAGAGAGAGAGAGCAGTCGTTATTATTCATTTGTAACTTTCATAGAATAGAAATATTGATTCTTCTTGTTAAATTATGTTCCATCAATCAATATCAATATTTCATTAAGTGGTTTTTCTTTTGTGTAGATGTGATAACATCGTCATCACTAGTTTTCATAAAAGTAACATGATATGGTACAATGTACAGTGTATTGAAAAACGTGTGGTCATTAAGAGAATGTTAAGATTTGTTGTTTTTTTTTGTGATTGCATTAACTATTTAGTGTTATTTAAATCACACAAATACAAAGGTGTTTTGATTGTTTTGTATTTTTTTTTAGGATATAGGGTTTAAGGTTCTTGATATCTACTAGTGTTCATTTATTTTATTAAATGAGAGGAAAACATTGATTTCTTGATATCTACTAGTGTTTCATTTATTATATTAAATGAGAGAAAACATTGATAATACTATTTTATGCTTATTTTTGCATAAATATAAATCCTTTTTTACAATATTTTTTACATTATGTTTATAAAGGCTTTTTTTATGTACATGTTTATTACATTAAATACACGACTAATTCTATTAAATTTCATTAAGAGGACTGGATTGTGGTGGCCATCTTTATAGGCTATATTTACCTCCTTTAGACGAAAAGTTTTGTAAAAAGATAGAGCAAATTCTGGAGCTGAAATATTTGGATTTGTTTTGACTGAATAGTAGTTTATGGACCAAAATATCATATCTAAAAGTTTAAGGCAGAGCTGATGGTTAATTTGTTGACCATCCGGCCTCCTTAAGTTGTTGGAAGGCATATATATATATATATATATATATATATATATATATATATATATATATATATATATATATATATATATATATGTGTGTGTGTGTGTGTGTGTGTGTGTGTGTGTGTGTGTGTGTGTGTGTGTGTGTGTGTGGTTGTGTGTGTGTGTGTGTGTGTGTGTGTGTACACTCTAGCAATGGTGAGGTGCAAGTTTCTCCCCCTCCCCCCTTCTTCATGGGGAGTTGTTTTTTTTTTTAATTTACATAAAGAAAAATAATTTTTAAGAGACTTCCCTGGCCCTGGCCCTACCCCCTCCCACCCCAAGGTGTTAGGATACGTATGGCCCCCATTTTCAAAAACGATGCTACGTGCCTAGTTTGGTAAGCAAAAAAAAGATCTTCTTTAAAAAAAATCCTAATATAATCACCAAATCGTAATTAGACAGTTCCTCTGTCCTTTTTCGATCACGTACATTTTAAAAGGCCATGCCCTGTCTCTGGTCGTGACGTACTAAGTATTGATTGGCTACAGCACGTGGACTCCCGTGCCCTCTCGCAGCATATAAAATCGTTGATCTGACCATCTTGTTTTCGTTGTCATTGCAGACGTACGTGAGGAAATTGAAATTACACGCCGCTTTGTTTGCTTTCACAATCAGTATGGATCGTTGGGTAGCTTTACTTTAGGGTCTGGTTTTTTTTTTAAATGCCTTTGCCCTTGAAATCTGCAATTTGATGAAAAACGCAAGAAAAACATTATCTGGTATTGTTTTGTATAGTCACTAAATGCTCTTCATCTTTGGGAGATATTTTCTTATTTTAGGGATATTTCATATCACATAATAAGAGATTATATAGTACATGCAAATCCTATCTTAGTAAAGATAATAGTACATTCTTTCTTGTAAGAGAGCTCTCTTAAAAAAAGAGCAGAAAAAAAATCGAGGAAAAAAACTAAAAAAAAAAATTGTTTAAGTAAATATGAAAGATAAAGCGATATCCCTTTAAATTAAAAAAAAATTGGTTTTCAAGTACGCGGTATCTCTCTAAAAACGAGAAAATCCATGTCTTATATAGAGATATCTCTTTTTTAAGCAAACGATTGGCTTTAAAATCTACAACAGTTTTTACTACATAAATAAACGTGTCGATGAAGTTCACAGTTTCTTTTCAGTTCAATGCCATACCAGGTATAAATTGTAAATCGGAGGGGGACTGGATTCAATCTGTGTGAAACGAAATAACACGATGTCCTTAGAGCACTAAGAAGAATATCGAACCTTCACAACTTTTTTTTTTATCTACACAAAAATCGGTTTCAATTTATTGACAATAAAATCATACTCTTGTATATATAATTATTTGTATCTATATTAGTATAACTGTTTAGTTATATATATATATATTTTTTATAATTTATAATTATATATTCTATTCATATTTAGTTCTCTCGTTACCAGGATCTGTTAGTATGTCTTGATACTGAAGGGTGTGTGTGGGTGTGGTCCTTATTAACCATTGATATAAGTGAAAAATGAAGAAAAAAAATCCCACTCTTTGCATTTTATCACGCTAGGATATGAGAGCAAATCCTCCTTAAGAAATCAAATGGCACGCAATAATACTAATTGAATAAAACCACAACCAGTATTCCTTAAGTTGACAAATTCATCCGACTGACCGTAATTGTTCTTGTGTATGGTTATTTTTTTTTTTCAAGGTGCGCCCCCCCCCCAAAAAAAAAGGTCATTTGGTAGCGTTTTCCACCATTAAAGACCAGTCTTTGGTTTGATGTCCTATTTTCTTACATCTTTAATTAATTGTTTCAAGAATTCCTGCCTGAAGGTCTAGTACAAAATTTAGCAATAGTGTGAAAAAAGACCTCTGTCCTCTTCCCCATCAAATTCCCTATAGACTTAGACTCCCACTTTAATTTGATCAGTTTATATTTACCCCTAGGAGGACGTCGTCAAGTTCATTTCAAAATTACAGACCCCAAATAAAAAAGAAAAGAAAACTGCCAGAAGGTTTTTTTTCTTCTTTCATATTTTTTCAAGGATAAAAACGTTATTGTAATTGCAATTTTCATCATCAGAGTATCTCATGACCATTTGTTAAATGGCGTGTTGCAATGCTGTCAGGAAAAAGATCCTGCAGGCTCCATTAAACAGAAAGTTTGCGGATGATGATGTTAACATGATGTTAGCAGATTTTTGTACAGAATTCTTAAGGGTGGTGTTTCATCTTTTAAATTACTAAATTTACGATTAATTCCTCCATATGTCTATAAAACAATCAAATACTAGTAATTAAAAGCAACAGGAAAAAATCGTGAATAGGGACTTTTTTCAGTGAATACGTACATTTTGAATAATTATTGTTTTGTTTATTTGTCGAATTTAATACTTGTTATCTAAGTATTTACATGCATTTATATTGATCATAATCATTTATTTATATATATGATAATATATATATATATATTAATTATTATAAATTCATTTTTGTGACCTTTGCATTTGGGGGAGGGGGGTCTTTTCTTGTTAAATTCTTTTTTTATTTTTTTTTTTATTTTCCTCCTCGATAACTTCGGTAAAATGAATCATCAAGAGTTATTTTTTAACTTTAAGCCGCATTTTCGTCCTTCATACACGATTTAAAAAGCCAAAAATATCCCCTGCCCTGAAGATTAACCTTTCCCTAATTTTATTTTTTACATTCTCTGTAGTGCGGCCATAAAAGCCTTTTCTTCTCCGTTTCAGGATCCGGGATCAAACGGACAGACAAACGCAACATCAGATCACACAGATAAACAACTCTCTGGATGCCTTCACATTTTTCCTCTATCGTTTTCATTGCACAGTACCCCCTTTTTGTTTACTTTTTCTGATAGGGGGAACACAAACGATACGTGGTTAGGGGCAGTTAATCTGGGCAAGGTATAAACACCTCGAATATACATGGTACTCAAAGATATATAATCTGCTATCATGGTAAACATCATAAAGAGACATCCCCCCTCCATGAATATTTTAAAAGATCTGTGGGTCGGTATTGTACATTGAGGAGTTGAATACTCTCATAAAAAATATCAAGGGGGAATTCTAATCCAGACGCCGGTTTTAAACGTTATTAATAACATTTGTTCTGCAAGTCTATAGCGTATATATATAGTCTCTCTCTCTCTCTCTCTCTCTCTCTCTCTCTCTCTCTCTCTCTCTCTCTCTCTCTCTCTCTCTCTCTCTCTCTCTTAGATAATTATCAACATCACAATCGTTCACACAGCTTAAACGTCTTTCTGGCGATGTTTACTTACTAAATACAAAACAATCGTTTTGGCCAATTTACTTCCTGTATAGTTTGTAAGTTATTGAAAATTATTTAAAATTCGGCATATATCAATTAATATGTGAATGATAAGTAAAAAGGATTATTCGTGATTTCACTTGCTTGTATGCTTATATTATTAAAATCAATTTTACTAGAACAAGGATGGGGTCTACATTGGAGCAATCTGGGTTTGTATTCCTTCATATTTTTGTTTTATTGAAAATACTGTATACAGCTTTATTTCCGTCCCGTGTAATTTTCGCCCGTTTACACTTGCATAAAGTTTCGCCCCGTCTTAAATTCGCCCAGACACAGTTGTGTTTAAATAGAGATCATTTGAGACACTGGAGATCGCAGTCTTTAATTCGCCCGCTGACAACGAGCGCGATGGGGGGGGGGGGGGGGGGAATAAAACGGGTGCGAATATCTCCCTGTATATAGTATTTGATGCCTCATCTGATAGTGTATTTTTTCATCCACTAAACATGCCACAATATCTTCAAGGGACTGCAAGTCTGACTTTGTCTGCATACACGTACATGTATACAATACTGAATTTTTACCCCACCCAATCTTCCTTAAAATTTAACAAAACAGAAAAAATCCACATAAAAAACCCCAGACTGAATTAGTTCAATTTGTTCAGGTTTCAGTATAATTACTGAACACTTATATTAATAAAGAAATTTTCTTTCAAAATCATCCTTTGATTTTTCCAAACTCTATATAATTTCAGAACTTTATATTTGAAAATCAATGTGTACGAGGATGAAAAACGGGTACTCCCAAAATAAACACATGTATCACACGAATTGTAGCATAAACATGTCACTTGTCAATTTCAATAAGATTTGCGTATCATAATTATATGACCTTATCAGTGACAAAAATATATATGAAACAACAGACGGACGATTTCAATTCAGCTTAATGAGGGATCAAATGCGATTACAGAAATGAGATATCTTGTACCTTGGGATGAATCTTCTTTATGGCTAGAGAGAGTTAGATTTAATAAAATTGATCAATATAAAGAAAAAGGTCGAGTTTAGCTGCAGTCCGAGACTTACTCTACTACTGGGGCCCATAAAGGGTCCAGGCGGGGGCCCAGCGGGGGTTGGTGTGTGCATTGTGTGGGAGCATCCTCAGCTGTCGCAAATTATACTCTTAATTAGATAAGGAAACAACTTGGGGAGGATGTTGTTTAAATATAAAAAATTGATTCTTGCTCTAAAATACAAGTGACGATGCTGTTAACACGTAAATATGTTGGTATGTTTGATAATTCGATCTGGTGTGAAATAATGTTTTGATTAGTCGTGTAGTTTATTGTTTAGATCGATTAGTTTAGAAGTTTTTGACTTGAAGATAATTTAAAATAAACCTCAAAATCATTCCAATAAAAAAGCTGTATAGTAGTATGAAATCAAACAACATTTTTTTCTGCAGTGCTTGCTGTCTTCAAACTCGCGTGATGAACCAAAGAAAGCATTTTATTGTTTAAATATGTTGTATGATAGTTCTGTAAAACGAGTTCAACATTAATTTACAATTATTGGTAAAGCTGCATCTAATAGTTACAATTATTACTCGTACTACTATGGACTAGCTACACTTAGTTATACCACCGTCTGTACTACCTACACTTAGTTATACCACTGAATGTACTAGTTACACTTAGTTATACCACTATGTAATAGCTACGCTTAGTTATACCATGTATGTAATAGCTACACTTAGTTATACCACTGTATGTACTAGTTACACTTCCTTATACCACCGTATGTACTAGCTACACTTAGTTATACCACCGTATGTATAAGTTATACTTAGTTATACCACCGTATGTACTAGTTACACTTAGTTATACCACCGTATGTACTAGCTACACTTAGTTATACCACTGTCTGTACTAGCTACACTTAGTTATACCACCGTATGTACTAGCTACACTTCGTTATACCACTGTATATGTACTAGTTACACTTAGTTATTCCGCTATATGTATTAGTAACAAATATCTCTAACACTTTATATATTAGTTACATTCAAAATTTGTTTGCACGATTACCGACCATTGGTATATGAGGAGAGGAACTTTTAAGTTAAAAGATCTTGGTTTTCAACCTTTTATTATCAATACAATATGTTCAAACCAAACAAATGGAGAAAATTTCCAACGGATATAGCACGTGCATATTCCGTATTATTGGGTCATCGACTTGGGATTTAGCTTATCTATAAATGGTCTGAAATCCAAATCCTGATCTTTTTGGTCTGTGATTGAGAAACAATAACCATAAACGGTTTTCCCTTTTAAGTTTTAATCAACAAACAGCCATATTTTTGCAAAAGAAAAAAGAAATATGCGCAAAGATTAAATATTGAATTACGACCAAATTGTGAGTTTAGTCTGGGAGAGTTATTGAAGGTGCAGTATTGTAGCCATCAGAAATTAGCCGCATACAGCTTCCATTTAATCTCTTTGAGCAGATTAGTCTATTCTTTTGTATATTATATCAATTTTCTCTTGAGAATCGCAAAATACAGTCGGTTTCGCCAGGCGTGCGCCATTTTGTGTATTTTTATCACGCAAATCACGATTTGGGCTTTGAAGGAACGGATTCTAATTCAATACGCTAAATGACCAGAATTTCCTTTGATTTAGGAAAATGAAATCGCAAGAGAAAAGGGAAAATCAACATTTCCTCGAGTGCTGACACAATCAAAACAAACAATCGTTGCGCAATTACATGAGAGAGAGAGAGAGAGAGAGAGAGAGAGAGAGAGAGAGAGAGAGAGTCTACATTTGCTTATTCCCAAGGGGGGGGGGGGGGGTAAGAGAAATTTTCTGTTTTATAAACCAATTTTACTTGGAGCCGGATTTATACGCTTTGCTCACACGCCCATATTTCCGTAGAAAATGATGATTGCAATTCAAGTTTAATGTGCTCAATTGCATATGTAATTTTGCATCGAAGAAAAGAACAACTTCATTATACATCTAATTGATATGTAATACATGTATTTATTTATTTAGTGTCAATAAACGAATACAAGTGAAACAGATAACGATATTTCGTAAAAATGTTTGAAAACGGCTTCATTTAAAAAAAGATGGAACATATTTGCGAAAATAAAACGGGCAAAATAATAAAATGTAAAATTGTCAAGATAAGGCCACAATCGCATGACGTCACAATGGCCTATTCTCTTATCATTGCTTGGGGCTCGTTAAAAAAAATAAAATATCTAAATTTCAACAAGGGCGATTTAATTAAAAAAAAAACCATGCATTCTGACGATCAATTTCTGCCTGGGGTTCTAATCTTACTACACAGCGTGTGACGTGTTTATTTAGAATAAGTTCACACCGCGGAGTGTTCAACTAAACGTTTAAGCAGATGTAATATCCCGGTTTTTTCTTCAATCAATTACAATAAAATAAAAATCACTTGGAAGACCTATCATTAATTGAACTTTTACAATTACACACCACTTAGAGAGAGAGAGAGAGAGAGAGAGAGAGAGAGAGAGAGAGAGAGAGAGAGAGAGAGAGAGAGAGAGAAACTTGAACAAATAAATTAATTCATGTTTATTTTGTTGTAATTTCCATGGTAAAACAACAGCCTCTTTCAAAGAGACAGGACTGACACCATAAAAAAATTAAATGTGGTTTTAATCAGAAGAAAAAAATTAAAACAAAACCAATTCAATAATTGAAACAACCCTATACATGTATAATGTCCTTGTTTTAGGGCAGTGGGTTGTACATGCTTATCCCAAATCTCAAAACATGAAAGTAAATGGGAAAAAATCTGGTGGAAGATTTTCCAATCTAGTTGAAAAAAAAATTATATTCAGTCATTTACATGCCTCAACAGGTTGCACCACTAAAAATAAAATCATCACAAAAAAATGTCTGTGTAAAATCAGTAGAGATGTATACCATTACACCGGTTACATGCCATTTATATTTTTATTTCACATGTTTCAAATGACATGAAAACAGAACTCACTATAAGCTTGAAATTGCTTGCTGTAAGGTTTAGAGTTGTATGGAGAATCCCATTAGCAAGTATTTCCAGAGGATATAAATGAATTGCATGACCCATCCCATTATTCAACAGTCCAAATTATAAAACGTTTTCCAACAGTCTTTGTCTCATTCAACATCAATATCCCAAAATGTCATGCAAGGATTCAGCATTTTGAGAAATAAGAACGACTATCATTAATTATGTACTTCATGAAGAAAGGTGCATTTACTGGTATTAATTTTTTGAAACGTACTGTATGTCATTTTGAATCAATAATTTAATAATACCGATAATTTAATAATAATTAGAAAAAAAAAATGTTAACTTACATTTATGTTATATTCTCATATTCAACAGTTCAAGTACACATACATTTATGGATTATTAGTAGAGTTCAATGTAAGTCAAAAATACCAAGAAAAAGAAACTGTCTCCCAATAAAAGCAATGATTACACTAGAATTAAAAACAAAAAGATATGTGACTTAAAACCTTGACTCCAATGCTAGTCAGCCACATTCAAACTTGTATACAGTGTTTGCTGTCACAAATGATTAAATAACTGATGAACGAGCTTTGAATGACCTTTGATGAAAAAAATGGCTACTGTAATGAAAAATGAAACAGCCCTGTAACACCCATATCATACATGAACACTTTTGCTGAGTAAAATTAAACTTATATAATATCCTATTTCAGTTACCTTTTTATACAATTTTCATAGAGTAATTATTAAAATCTAGCACCAAATTCACCACAACATTACCATGCTTACAGACAAATGCAAGCAGACATGTGACTTTTTTTTGGCCGCACCTGTATGACTTTTTCTTTTACAGCATTTAGAGCCAATTACTCTATTTTTTTTCATCCTCAATAAATTTGAAGAGAACACAACAAACATATCAAGGAATTTAGATAAAAGTCAAGAAAAAGTTTGACGTGTCTCTTTTAATGAAAGGCTCAGTAAAGTAGATTCTCTGCATTGGCCGATCGTGGTTTCTTGATCTTGTCAATGTTTTTCAAAACCAGGTCATGAAGGCTTGCCTGGAATAAAAAAAAAAAAACAAAACATAACAAAGACAAGTCTTAATGTGAAAAAGCCAAAGAATGTATGGAATACAACCCAGGGTAAATCCCCGTACATCCATGATTGAACCTGGATAACGAATTTGTTTCCTATGTATACCAAATAAATCTGTTTCCCATGTCCAATCAAGGGTGTATTACACTTTCGAAATATGCCATTTACTCATTTAATGCATTGTGACGCACATTATTTACCTCCGGCTCAAGTAGGGTGTACAGAAATTTACACCCAGCTTATTAGCCAATCAAATCTCATGTTACAAGCTACATAGGAAATAAAAGATTTTATCTTGATTTAATTATATGAATAAATTGAAGAAATCTTGCAGTTTTCAATCTAGCCCAATTTTAAATTAGGGCACAAAATATTAACCAATTGGAAATAACTCTTGCTAAAAATGTGCCTATTTAACTGTTTATAGCCCTAGTACTTATTAACTATAGTCCCAGTACTTACGTAGTGGTTCCTGACCTCACAGCAGATTAACCGTAGACTCACAAACTCTTTCTCGTCCAACTCTCGCACTGCTTGTCGGTAGTCTTCCTAAAAAATAAAAGGCATTCTATCTTGCTATCTACGTACAGTATACTATATTATGGTACTATTCATGTACAGTATAAATACAAGGCAATAAAATATAAGACACTTTTGCTTCAATCTTGTATCAAGGTATACTTACATCTGACATTATAATAACATCAGTATGCCAAAAATTCATGGCTTCTTGAAATATGAATAATATAGTTTTGCAAGTGTAGGGGAAACTTGAAAAATCGTGAGATGTATAAACATTTCTTTGGGTTTTCAATCTGAATTGAAATACTGCACCAATTCCAAGACCATTAGAAAAACCACTGTCTATTCTATTCATCCTCCATATTTTTATTTTTACTTACCAGAAAACTTATTTTTAACAAATCTTACTTAAAGTAAATAAAAAAGTATAGACCAAACAATGGGCTTTACAGTTGAACATTGAGTAAACATTATCTGAATAAAAGTAACAACAGTTGAAAAAGAGCTGAAAAGTTTTGAAATTTTGAAAGTCAAAAGGCCAGAACAGCCTTATTAGTAGCTTAGTATGTAAGCTAATTCTTAAATTATTTTGCAAGCACCACAAATGTCAGATAGAAAAAGTCAGATAAAGGTACTGACTGATTGATGGATGAATAGAATAGAGGGGAAGACCTCAACTTCAATGTTCAAGGACCATAACTCTGGATGCAAACACAAATGTCTGCAAACCATAAAATTGGATCAACAGATGGACTAGTACTGATGAAATAAAGGGGAAATATGAAACTTTACACTGTAAACACTACTTAGACATTTCATGGCAGGTTAAGTTAATAATGAGAAAACAGCTACAACTTCAGTATAAATACCCCTGTGGTTTTAGTAAATCCTTCATCCGATACACAACTTACTACATAAGGGTTCTTGGCCACTTTGGAGATGAAGACATATTATGGTAGGGCATTAAAAAAGAAAACTAACACTTTGTTATAATAAACCTTTGCATTGTTTGTTTGGGGCTTCTCTTACATCTGTATCACAACTTACTATATGTGGGTATTTGACAACTTACATGTACTATATGCGAGTACTTGACAACGGTACTTGGCCACTCTGGAGATGAACTTTGCTTAGGAGATGTTAGACAACTTACTACATGTGAGTACGTAGCCAATCACTATGTGTGGGTACTTTGTCACTTACATTGTACTATATGTGGGTATCTGACAACTTAGTAATGCAGATACTTTGCCACTTACTGTGACGATACTTAACAACTTACTATATGCGGGTACTTGGCCACTTTGGAGATGAGTTTTGCGCGGGAGATGAAGTAACGAGACACCTGATCCAGGTAAGTGGCGGCCTCTGTCTCCACCTGTCTGGCCTCCCCCATCGTCTCCTCCTGCAACAGAAAAAGAGGGGTAGGGGTGTTGATGCACTTGAGATTTGAATAACTGTCTGTCTCTTATGAAGCAATCTACTTGTATTTTGTAGACATTGGTACTCAAAATAACATATTCTGAATCCAATTTTAGTTTCTCACAAGAAGCAATTATTTTACTGTCATCCTATCTCCTTTATTTATACACTGACAAAGCTAATCAAGATTACTGTTAAATTAATGTCAACACCATTTTTTTGGGCACTCTTTACCTGGACTGACACACCAAAATTATTTCCATCTTCTATTTTGGGGATAAGAAACGCTATCCACATCTTCATCTGCAAAAATTAAGATTCAATTAATACAAGTTCACCTTTACATGTCATGTTGTCAACAGAATTATAGGCCTTAACATCACATACATACACTGTATTACATAAATAACACAAACGCAATGAGAAGAAATATTCAAAATTAAAACTTAATTGTTATTACATGTATTATTCAATCTAACATGACCTTGAAATATTTCCCAACTTGATCCATGTAACATAGTTATACATGTAACAGATATTGTTTATATATACTTTACATATTTAAATGATTCATTTCTGAATAAGTAGAGAATAGATCTTCCTTCGAACTGTTTTATAATTCCAATGATGGTAAGTTTGTTACAACAAGACCTTTGTTAAAACCCACATTCAGACTCTTATACACTTACTGACTGTGGACCAACTTGTCAAACTTTTTCGCTTTCATATTATCACATATGAGAAAGCAGATTGATTTCCCTAGTTTTTGGAGGCATGAAAAAGATTTTTTTTCACAAAATTGTTTAGGCTATTCATGAAGTAAAGGAAAATTCAGCCAGTTTATTCACAGTCAATTAGCGACACAGGTCATGTGTTTATAATAACACAGTTTTTGAAATCCGCCGGTCCCACCGGCAAAACCGGTAAATATTTCAAATGTCCTGTAATTATTCTTATTTAATCGGTCAGAATGACCGGTAATATAAAAACAACTGATTTAAGACTTTAACCTTTTTACAAGCAGAATTTAAATGCTTGCAAACACCTTCAATTTGATTGACAAGATTGACTTTTACGTGCACTGTAAGGGTAGGCTAATTAACAAAATAATGTTAGATGACATACTTATGATAAGGCCTCTAACTGCTATTAACTGACAGCTATGATTTCCAATTTTTTGTTGATTGACTAACTATGTTTTAATTTCATTACTAAAAATCAAAAAAAAAACCCAAAAAGCAATTTAAAACCTAATTATTTGTTGTTGTGAATTTATATCCTTTTCTCAGTTTCATCATTTAGTACGACCATACTCCGTAAACAAAATGGCTCCTGCCAAACACGAGAAACAGTTTAGTTTGATTTCATTTTACGAGAAAATTAGACGTTATCATTATATCTAATAAGAGTATATTATATAACTTATGATTACGTTTTTAATGTAAAGAAATTAAAAAGTAAAGAGGGGAGATTCAGGGAAATTTTCCATACTAACATGATTTGTTAGTTTATGGAACGGTGTTTTGTTTCTTTTATTTGAAAGTCAAACATTGACCTGTGAATATTTGTTCAGACCGGTAAATTTCATAAAATCACCAGTCCACTTGACCAGTGAATTTTTTTTATTTCTAAAACTCTGTAATAATGTGAAAGTTAAGGACTAACTCCAGAAATTTACCATATTTGAGTGGTCGATGAGGTCCCTTATTAATGGTTTTAACTTTTCTGCTAGTGCTACTAGTTTCTTATTTGAAGGAGCGGGTCCATTTGGTAATATCATGACTGGCGTTCCTACAAAACGATAACACAATTAATTAAGCTGTAATGCCACTGTACATATCACCACACTTAAATCAAGCATTAGATTTCTTTACACAAATTAAATAATATGGGTAAGTTAAAGTTGTTAAATTTTTCATGGAACAAGTGAATGATAAGTAATTATCAAAATGAACAATCCTAAATTAGACAGTATCTCCAGGAATTCTTACACACTGTTTAAACTTGGAAAATCAATTTATCAAACCAGATCATGTTTCCACAAAACTATATTCTTTTGATAGTCAAAATTTTGTCAAATGAATTATACTCATTAGTTCTTAAGAGGGCTCCATGGTCGTGGCCATTTTTAAACTGTATTAATCTCCTTTACAAGAAGAGCTCTGTATAAAAATACAGGGAAATACCCAAATTTTAAAGTCAAAATTTATGGATTTTTTCTTTAGTTAATAAAAGTTTGTATGTAAACAAATCATATCTTAAAACTTTAGGTAGATCTTATGGTTAATTTGTTGACCACCGAGCCTCCTTAAAGCTAAACAATTCCAAACAACTAAAGTTTCCATCACTACAGTGCCAAGAATCACACTTGTACCATATGCACATACCTGATACATTGTTATGGTTATCATTTTCTATTTTCCTTTTCTTGCCACTCGGCTGCAATAGAAATTTTATAAGTTTATCAAAATATGTTAACGTCAGTAAACCCTATCTAGTTGAAAACTACCATTATCTGCCAGTATGTAGTGAAACAATAAAAATATCTAAACTTTGTTGCACTTTTCTTTACTATTATCCTTAAATTCAGTATAAAATCTAGGATAGCATTTTTTTACCAAAAAAGGGAATGTCATAGGAATACCTGGTTAAAATGAGGATGTGTTCCCCCAAGACTACACCTTTCTTCTCATAAAAACATTTTTATCTCTAAAACTTTCTACAAAAAACCATGTCAAAACTATCTTGTATGAAAGATGTGTGCAACTGAACTGTCTGTAAAATTAGACAGTTACAAAATTTGTGTGTATAGTATAAATTTTGGGACTCAAAATGTAGTAAAAAGAGAACCCCCCCCCCCCCCCCCCCCTTCCATGAAGCCTAAAGTAAGCAGGATTCTCTTATCTATATTTATCAATACAGAGTTATCCTCCCTTGAGGAGGCTTACCTCGTCTCCAGATGCATTGTTGGAAAACAAAATGGGGTCTGGCACAGGAATGTTCAGATCAGAATGGATATCTGCTAGACACGACATCGTCATACTCTGAAAAACATCAATCAATAGTCCAGTAGAGTTTCTCATCAAGAGAAAAACCAGAGAAGAGCAATAACATGTCCATAGGACAAATACCTGGTACCTGTACTGCCACTGCTGGGGACTGAACAAATGTACTCTGGTTTTACAAATTTAGCTAAAGGGTGCCAATTGAACCCACATAAAAAAGAAGCACTAAATTATGCTTTTCAAATACCCTCTAATAAAAGATTGCGCATGTAATAAATTTTAAAAACAAATGTATGAGTAATTCTGAATCAGATAATACACTGTAATTATTTTTTCCCCTTCAACATGTTAAATGGAGAAAAAGAATAATATTTCCATTCATGCTGTCTGCTTTTTTTGCAGGTTTTCATAACTCTTCTATTCGAGATTCAAGACTTATCACAGAATTTAGATGTAGCAGTCTATAATGTCTCCATTATGAGAGTGCATTCATCATCAATGAATTTGGGCTCAAAAGTACAATAATCATGTTAAAAGTTTCGTGATTAGATCCTCAAAATCCTGATCCTCCATTCTAAAATTTTACCAAATCTCCTTTTTTGTGAACTAACTGATTTCAATTTAATTCATAAAGTATATGTTTGAAGGCTATGCAACATCTTTAGGAACATAACAATAGTCTTATAGGCTGAGGTTATAATCATAATCAGAAGTTTATACATTTATTACTGTATACAGAAAAATATTCCCACGTTTTATTTTTGCCCCTTTCAGCCTCGTTGTTTGCGGGCAAATTTAAGACTGGACGAATTCTCAAATTATCTCTCTTTAAACACAGCTGTGTCTGGGCGAATTCAAGAAGAGGCAAAACTGTTTACAAGTGTAGAAGGGCAAAAATAACACAGGGTGAAAATAACCCTGGATACAGTATTGGTTTGTATTCACATCCATCAATCTATCTCTGTACTTCGTGTACGGCCAAAAAAATTAATCTTTAGTTTATCAGGCCAAATTTTCAATATACAATGTGACAATTTTATTCTTATGCAGGTATCATGTGTATTCTACAAAATTTGATAACTATTTCCATTTATTTAACTTATAAATGCAGCAGACATGTAATTATATTTCTGGTCTAATACTATAGAAATGGTCCATATCTTTATGTTTTATGATGTACCTGGTATAATTCTTCTAACTCCAAGATTTTTGCTGGAAAGACATCTTGAACTAAATGATCACCCTAAACAGAAAAAAAAACTTCATATAAAGACAAAATAAATTACTGACAAAAAATAAATAAATCAAAAATGCTGAGCATATCAGAAAATGAAGTATTTTATTTACACATACTTTGAAAAGTTATTCATGAACTACCATAGTGAACTCTATGGTAGCTTAAATTGTTATATATCATTTTATATGTTGTTTAATAATAAATTAATAATTAATAATAATAAAGTAATCAGAATTAATACAGTGAATTATCATTAAACAATTATACTTTAATCAGTTCATGAACATAGATGAAATAGTTATAAATAATACACGTACCTCTTCTTTGAAGTTGTCCTTGAACTCTTTGACCTGGATATTAAATAAAGAAGATCAATATTTATTGTACTCAAATATTGAATAAAATATTCATATGTACACATTAGAGTGATCCTATGTACCCTCATAATGAAACCTAGCTGAAGATATATCCATATGAAACGAATATCCGCTGATAAATGTTGGCGATATTCGTCAAAGTCTCTTCTGAATCTTGGACTAGTTCCACATTTTTAACTCTTAGTAATTCTGGAAATTTTGCCTGAAATTCAACTGCTTGTTTAGATGAAAATGGGATGAATCTCCTGCCCACTTCAACTTTTAACTTTGGATATTTTTCTAACTCTCCATTACTTAAAAAATTTTGTTTCTTACCTTTACAAAGTCTACCTCCCCCAAAAAATATCAAGTTGTTGATTTAAAATATTTACTTCACAGTGGTTAACTGGTAGTAAGTATTGTCAAGTCGTACGTAAAATTTCTGTTTTAAATGCTGTTGTTTTCACACCATTTTAATAAATATTTATTAGTAACCAATTGACTTGAAAATTAATCCATGCCAAAGAAGTGTATGAAGTTTGATAAACATTCATGCAAATACTTTCTTCGAATCTTGTCCATAAACTGAGGTGGAGACATACAAACACACACACACACACACAGCAGTGATGCTATATATATATCCCCTTCACAACAAGTTGCGCAGAGGATAATTAGACCTTTCAGCTTTCATTTGTTATCTGGTTGTAGCTCACAGGCCATAACAAATTTAATACTTTTGATGAAATATTTTTTTCCCTTTTTTAGGCAGATTTTTTGGGGTTGAGGCTGCTTGTCCTGCTCCGATTCTCTTAAACAGAACATTGTATAATCACCCACCATACATGGCACCTGGACCACAAACTTCATAAAAAGCAGCTTGTTTCAATTTGCATTGATCATAAATCACTATTATTAAGTAAATTTCAAACTGTTTAATTATATTGTTAAAAAGTGGTATAACAAGTCTCAAAAACATCAACTAATGATTTATATGAAAAGCTGGCTCAACGTATATAGATGTGTCAAATTACCTATATACATGACAAGAACAAAAATCAATCTTTCTCTCACTGATCTGCTGCTGATTCAAAGTTTATAACAGTTGTCATCATACCTCAGTCAGAATCAAAGCTTATGAACAATCAAAGAATGTACTGCCATTGTATATCGGTTTTAATTTGTACCCAACAAGTTGAGACAATAGCTGAACATGGTCTGATGTAAGTTAGAGCAAATTCGGTGAAACTTAAAATATGACTGACCACCAACATGGCTGTTATGATGTAACTATACAGAAGTGACTGTCACTCCAAAAATATCATTGCGTGCATTGATTGACTTCATTAGATTTTGATAGTATTTTTGTCTTTCTTTACCTCGGTATATAAAAATGTTTTCTTTTTTTTGTACAATGTGAACATTTTAAGAATTTTCAATTTTCTTGAATCAATGCAATACAGGATTGAACAAACCTTTTGTAATGTGGCGGATCTTTTAGAATCTTTTGCTGCTTTCTTCGACATCTTTGTAAGGATATAAACAATAGTATTTTGTGTAGCGCCAAATTTCAATGTGCTTCACAATATCTCGGCCTTCACCTTGCTTTGTTTGGGCTTTTTAAAACTTTCATTCAAAGGAGAGCTCATTAATGGGCGATAACTCTACAGCGATTTGACACAAGGTGGCGCAATATATAGAGCTTCCGCTGTCAAGATAAACTCAGATCCCGTGACAACGAAGTAGCCATTGGCGCCATTCTTCGAATGTCAGTTTTGTGTTTGCAGTTTTTCGCGGATTTATAGGCTGAAAACAGCACACAACACGTGAGTATAGTTTTGTTATCCAAATTCGGTGTTATAGTTTCAATACTTACCTATTTTTAATGCAATGTCCAGCCAAAAAAAATGATATAAATGTTATTAATATCCCATTCATCATTGCATGTTGATAGTTTTGGATCTTGGAATATCAGTAAAGAGGGTTCGTTAATGATATTATCCGAAACAGTGGTTGAGCTTTACATCAATGTGCTAAAGTAATTAAGTTGAACTGTTGCAGTGCAACTGCATTTTTTTTCTACACAAGCCCGTGTGACTGCCTCATCAATTTCATAGCCAGGTTTGTTGAAATTTAATGTTGTCAGATGCTATTTTTTCGTTAATAAATTAACCATACGTCGAGAGATCGAAAATTTGTCTCCCAGTGGATTCCAATTTTCATGGTCGTACTATTAATGGTAGAAAAATATTTGAAGTTACAATTAGGCATATACTATAACAAAATGTATTCATGATCACAGATGCTTTTGCAACCCCCCCCCCTCCCCCGAGCACCGAGCTTCCTATAACCCTGACTCAATTTATCTAAAGTTTTTTTTTTTATATCACAGATTTTTAGTAGTTTTAAAGGAAATATCTAGATGTTCCATCCGCTATATATGCATATTATAAAATTGGGGGGGGGGGGGGGGGGGGGTCATGGGCGGATATAAAGGGGTGGTTAATTTTTAAATATTTCAAATATCTTGAATTTACATAGTAAAATTACCGAAATTATGCCCAGACCCCCCTGAAAACTTAAATATCATTCATCCCCCCGAAAAACTTTCTAGATCCGCGCATGGGGCTATGTGCAACTTCCGCCCAGCTCTAATTTTATCTGTTAGACGTCGCTAGTTGCGTGACGTCCGTTGTCAAGTACGACAGAGTTTTCGCAACAGAGAAGTAGCTGTTGGCGCCATTCTTCGAATTCTCGCGATTTATGTGGTTTTCGAAGGCCGAATTGTCGTTCAAAGTGTAAATAGAGTTGAATATTGAAGTAAGTAGTTATTTTATCAGATTATTAAATTATGGGCTCCAACGTTATTGTTTATAGCATCACTTTGAATATTGATACTGTCAGTCTCTGTTCCATAAAAAAACGTACGGCGATGAAGTGCTTTTAATTTTATGGGGAAAATGCTTACGAATTGTGTCAATTATGAATTAATTTTCTTACGGACTAAGATTTTGATTCCAAGAAAAACCTCTTTTTTTTCAATGCTTACTGTTAGCTTTAATAATTTTTCACTTTCAAATACTCTGAAATGCTTTAACATACATGTACGTTTGATATGGTGAAAATTTATTCGGGTATTTGTTTAGCTACAGATTAAATTCCTCATTTCACAGAAAAGAATGAATTTATCTGTAAAGTTTGCATATCACGCATTGGCTAAAGTTATTTTATTTTTCATGTGCTATTTTTAACTCGATATGCTATTTCCGCCCAGCTCTAAAATCTCGCCACCAGTGGCGATAGTATCGTTGTTAGGCACAACAGAAGATTGATCCAGAGAGATAAGTAGGTATTGGCGCCATTCTTTAAATCCACTAATTTTTTCGTGGAATTATGTAAAATTGTCGTTTTTTTTGGCGATTTACTCAATAATTATGGCTTAAAAATTGACTTTAACATGTTTTTTGTCCCTTATATGAAAGGTTTACCGTAAATTACACTGGTGCATGTTTTGGCCCACTGCCAATATAGAACTGCGGTAGTTTTGTCATGGGTTTTGCGGCATTTCGGTGGTTTTAATGTTGATAAACAATTTTCAAATGAACAAAAGTGGTTTTCAATGTGCTAAGAATTTTTTTAGTATTGGAATAATCATTCAGCTGAACAGCTCTTGTGTCTAGCGTTTGTGTTGGGGAAGAGGGTATAGTTATATTATTTGCGAATCAAGCATTGACATTCTTAATTAAGGGATAAACATGTCCTTGGGTATATATATAAGGATGATGAACTGGTAGGGAGTGACATGGATAGATATTGGGTATATAAATGCATGATATTTGGATTTTATCTCTCAATTTTGATTTACAGAGTAATGGAAGAAAACAACACAATTCCCTGTTACAAGAAAACAGGTACGTTCAAACTTTTGTCTTCAAAATCTGTTCAATAATCTGATAATGTGCATTACAACATGAGTGTAAAATTGAATTTTAAGAATTTTGTTGGCATGTTACAGGGTCCGGTGATGTAAAGTCAGACACCACCGACTCAAGCTCGGTCACTCTCCTTGAGATTGCGTCAAACCAATCCCAGGGGAGCTCAGTAGTTCCCACAGACTCGTGTAAGTACCCACTATCTCATTTATCTTGCATCTTCTGATGCAATGTGTTTCAGCTCATGATTGCTCTCTGAAAATTTTGACCACATAGTGATGAATTTCTCATTAGATAATTTATTTTGAAGGAAATAATTTTTATACAAAATAGAGAGAAGTTTCATTTATAATTACCAAATCGTTGAAATGTCATCAAAATGTATTTGCTAGACTCTGTTCTCATCTAATATCAGCTTTGATTGATTGATACATGTAGCTTTCTTAATTATTATAAGTTTTGAAGTGTTTAATAATGGACCTTTGAAATTCATGATGCAATGGTTTATAGTAATTTGCTTTTTGTAAATTAACAGTGAGAAACATCAGACAAGTGTCTGTTGGCACCAAGATGAGCATGAATGCTCCCACCCCACAGAGAGCCATCGGCATAGCCATCCCCACCCCACTCTCAGTGGTTAGCAGCCCCCAAGGAGATGATTCACCCTCCTCCATGCAGGGCGCAAGTGAATACCATAAAGAGACCACAACCAGCCAGGCAGTTGCAGTCGGTAAGTAGTGTTTTATTTCTATACGTAGCTTTAAAAATTGTTAAAAGATTTTACATTAAGTAAATTTTAAAAAGTTTTTAAAAGTCATTTCACATTAGAACTTGAAACAAATTTTTATTTTTTTAAATTTTGACTTGTAGCAACAAGTGACATTGCTACAACCAGCACTGCAGACAACCTGCCAAAAGCTAAAGTTCCAATGCAGCCATTCATTCCTACTGGTAGAGCACAGATTCACAACAAGCTGATCATGCCTGAGAATGTGCAAATCTCTGCCGTGCCCCGTGTGCCAAAAGCCATCAGAGTCCCACTCTTGGCCAGCAAGCCTCAGAAGAGCTGCAGGAACCCAGTATCTGACACACAGATGCAGACCATTCTGGACACTACTTTACCTCTGGCGAGATCTCCCCCACAAATGGAGCTGACCGGAGTAAAGATCTCCCCCCAGAAACCTCCAGACAGAGGAAGAAATTGGCAACCTCCAGGCGGGAATTTGCGTCCCATTAGTGCTAGCAGAGAAGATGAGTATAGACCACCTAAGGGGCTGTTGGAAAGAATTAAATTGCTGGAGGCAGAGGCAAAAATAAAAGAACAGAAGTTGATGGATGAAATCTCCAACAGCACAGATGATAGAAAGTCTCCAGAGTTCAACCAAACCCCAGCCAATAGGTTCCTGAAGAAAAACAAGACATTGCAAGCTATGAGGAACATGGAGGAACGGTGTGGTACTCCCAGTGAAAGAAGCCTCTCTCCTGCATCGGCCAGAATGCTGATGGATGGTGTGTTTTCCTCACCAGAGAACTTTGTTCCGCTTAGAGTGGCAACCTCCCGCACTATTGAGCGAGTCTTCACCATTTCTAGCAGCAATATCAACAGTGAAAGAATCTACTCACCTACCAACCTAATGCCATTATACCAATCCAGAACAGAGAGCATCCTTCTCAGTCCTAAAGGCAAGGAGATCCAGGTGGATAGTCTCATTGACAGTTTGAATGATCCCTCCATGCAGATCATAGATGTTGAGGAAGACGACAGCCTAGAAGTTGTGAGCCTGATTTCAACCTCAAACAGTTTCAGTTTTGAAACACCCAGAGATCATGCAAGCTCATGCAGATCCCCTAAAAAACTTGTCTCGCTATACATGCATCCACCAGATACTTTCAAACTCAGTGAGAGAAGATCTGTCCACAAGCTTGATGACATTCCAGTGGAGAAGGCTTCACCCCACATTGTTTCACCTACCACTGCAGAGCCAAAAATGGACTTCCCAGTCACTCCAGAAGTCCTGAGACCAATGAAGAAACCGCCAGTTCTGTACTCAGATAGTGTCAGTGACGTATCAACCATTGAACTGGTGGAGACAACAAGAACTGTCCTTGAAATAGGAGAATTCAGTCATGACGAGACGATGGCTGATTACGCCAAGCTTGGAGAAAATCCAGAAGACAATGGTTGCTGGGCCTATAAACGTAAAGACCTCAACAAGCCTAGCATCTTAGGAAATTCAAGTCAGAGCCAGGATATGCCTTACAGCATTGGAAATGTTGCTCCAAGCCAGGATAAGCTCCACAGCACTGGAAATATTGCTCCAAGCCAGGAGAAGCCCCACAGCACAGGAAATGCTTCTCCAGGCCAGGATAAGCCTCCAAGCACTAGAAATGTTCCTCCAAGCCAGGATAAGCCTCGCAGCACTAGAAATGTTCCTCCAAGCCAGGATAAGCCTCACAGCAATGGATGTCATCCTCAAAGCCACAAGGAGAAGCTTCAAAGCACAGGAATTGCTTCTCAGGGCCCTATTCTGATAAAAGAAGGTAAGCCTTTTCTATTTGTAAGTGTAATTTAAATAACAATAGCAACAATTATTATAAGATATGCTTGTGTTTATTGTTTACAGAAAAAAAAAGTATTAAATATTCTTATATGTTTTTCCTTTGCATTACAGTAGCAAAACCCTCTGCTGAGATTAAGACTGCAGGAGCTCAAGAGATGGAGGATGAGTAAGTATACAATTGTTAATTTTCATCTTACTTTTAATCTGATTTTAATTTGTTTTGCAAACAAATAAACTAACTGAACTAACTTTAACTTGAATAGAGAGGAAATTGTAATTCCAATTTTAACAAGTTTCATGAACAACAAATCATTGTCAGTTTGAGGACTTGAGGTTGACATTACTTTGTTCACCATGACATTGGATTTTTGCTTACATTTGCAGGGTGATTGAATTTTTGGAGAGGTTCTGCACCATGAGGCAAGATGTGGAAGTAGAGAGATTGAGGGTGGAAGCTAAAGGGATCAACAAAGCAGTGCAGCACGTCCAGAACGGGGTGAGGCGTCGAATCCTGAGGCTGGAGGATGGTGAGCAAGAAATTGAGGCAGTGAGGCAGTACCACCTCGAGATACTCAACAGAATGACCGTGCAGGCCATGAAACTCATCACAATGCAGCAGGAACTCAGCCAGTTTGAGGGATGTATTGACCATCGCATCCAATCCCTGATGCAGTGGGACATATTCCTCTACCAGAGGCTCGTTGAACAAGAGGCCATGATCTGTCATCAGGTCAACACACTGGAAGCTGAAATACATTCCATGAGAGCCATGTCTGGAGTAGCTATCATGGTCCGAACCCAAGTCCTGAAGCCCAAACCTGACATTCTTGATGTGTCCAAGTTGGGAATTGACATCAAGCCACAGGCCCAGCGCACCATGCGAGAAATGATCTTTCCAATTCATGACTACTATGAGAGTAGAAATTATGATCAGCCAAAGAGTCAGAAGCCTAAAGCAAAGCAGATGTTTTCACCTATGAATATCTCTCAGCAGAGTCAGTATTATGAGAGAAATCCCATACTTGGAAGACCTTGTCAAGATATGGCCGTCCCAGTTCACAATGAGTGGAAGAACCACGTGCAGCCCAAAATTCTTAAACCTAGAGCAAATCCGCACGTCCCACCTTTGCTCAATCCCCTGCTTAATATTGATAGCAAGAAGTTGAAAGGGAAGAAAGCAAAACTTGACCATGACGCTATGGAAGAGTCAAAAAGAAAAAGTGACCTGCAGCCAAAACCTGGGAGATCGCAAGAAAACCCTGTAGTTCCATCCCTCCAGCTTCATAAGTTTGATGATGATGATGATTTCTCACACATCTCAAGGTCACAGGAAGAACTTTTCATATCCGTTGTGAATGAATCTGAGAGGGAATTCAGAAAAAAGCAGCCTAAAGTTGTGAGACCAGAGTGTGTTCCACTACTGGATCTCTCTTTGCTGAATGACGTCAAGCCAAGAACCAGAAAAGCTAAAAAAGCAGACATGGGTAATTCAGTGTGTGATAAAACTGAGAGGAAAAGTCAAAGGCAGCCCAAATCTGCACTGAAAACTGATGATGCTGATGCAAAGCCCAAAACGAAGAGAAAGTCCGAGTCAAAAGAGGCTGTGCCAGTCCCAGATTCCAACAAAACAAGCCACAGGCAGCAACCAAGGATTCTGAAACCAAAAGCCAAACCAGTTGCTCAAGCCACTGAAGTTTCCATTGAGCCTAAGGAAGAGGGGCTTACCCCCATTAAGGCTCAAAAGAGTAACAGAGTCTGCCGAAAGATCCCAGCATCTGTAGTCAGAGTGGAAATGCCATTCCACCCCGAAATTGACATGACCCTGCCACGCAGACCCAGGGAGGTTCCTGTGCCAATCATCAGTGCCATGAAGGAAATTACCCCCAGGGAAACCTCTACAGCTGCCAAGAGCAACGCCAAGCTGCGATCCATGATGACCGGAACCGCTATCTTGCCAGACTTCAAGAACAACAAGATGCCGGCTTATAAGAAGAATGTTGTGGAGCTGGCTCCAACCTTCAGGAAACCGGGCAAAATGGCTGCTGTGCATCCCAAGAGCCTGCCAGAAGTTGACAGTGCTAGAGCCAAGTTCTACAGAAGATGTGATTAAATGCCTTGTAAAAGGCACAGTTTTGTGACTGATATGATATTAAAGGGCTTTATTTTTAAAATTGTAATATTTTGAAGTATTTATCTTTTTCGGAATGTTTTCTAAAATTTCTCTTTAATTTGACAGCCAATTTTTTGCAATTGATTTGAAGTTTTATGGCTGGTTTTGAATTGTGATTTTTTAAGACTTTTAAGACATTAGCCCTTTTTTTCCTGAATGTTTTGAATGTACATCATGAATATATTTTTGGATTATTTTTGTTCATACTGCTTTTTTATATCGAAGATTCAAAGATTAAAGATATGCATAAAAGGTTTACTACATTTGATATAAAGACTTTTGGTTTTCAATCTAATATGAGTGTTTTTATTTAAGCAGCATGCCAGGTTTCCTTCGGCATCAAAACCATGATCTAGACTGTTTATATTCTTGTTAAATGTATACGTTGATAGAATTTTTTACAATTGTTAAACAGATAGTACCATTGTACCATTGTTGCTATAGATTTTTTTTTTACAGTTGTTAAACAGATACAAATGTAGTGCTATTGTTGCTATAATTTTTTTTTTACAGTTGTTAAACAGATAGTGCCATCATTGCCGCAGAGTTTTATACAGTTTTTACAATTGTTAATCAGAAAGTGTAATTGTTGTCTTTTTTTAATCTGCTAATTTATTTAGAATGTTTTTTTAAAATGTTCATTTACAGATAGTGCTTAATATTTCAGTCATTATTCTCCCCATTTGGCGTAGTTAATCATTTGTACATGCATTCTCTCCCATTCCTATTCCATCCACCCAAACTCTCTTTTTTGTACATGCCTTTGCTACTAATTTTTTTCCAAAAATTGTCTTTTTTAAAATTTGTAACATCATCAACTTTGTCACAAATTTATTCTTAGTTTATTTAGTTTTTTTTTTCATGTTAAATTAATTCATTTTGTGTATCCTTATTCCATCAGTTTTCATTTTGCAATCTCTCCTAGTTAAGATTTTAAGTTTACACATTTTGGCCAATAAAGATAAACAGCTAATGTTAACAGCTCTCTACCCGCATCCTCTGCCCCAATCCTACCTTTTCCTTCTTCCTTCCTTCCCGCCCTTTCATCTCAGGTCAAAGATATCCCAGGGCATGGGCCTTCTTCCCTCATCCACCGCCCCTCATGCCAATTCAAACATAGACAGCCTTCTCTCGTGTTTTCCTCCTTCATGCTCTCATCTCCTTTGTTCCACTCCTTTGCTGTCCTCATGTTTTCCTCCTTCTCTCTCTCCTCTCCTGTTTTCCACTCCTTTGCTGTCCTCATGTTTGCCTCCTTCTCACTCTCCTCTCCTGTTTTCCACTCCTTTGCTGTCCTCATGTTTTCCTCCTTCTTGCTCCTTCTTGCTCTCCTCTCATATTTTCCTCTCTTTTGCTGCTCCAAGCCAGGATAAGCCTCACAGCAGTGGATATCATCCTCAAAGCCATGAGGAGAAGCTTCAAGGCACAGGAATTGCTTCTCAGGGCCCTATTCTGATAAAAGGAGGTAAGGCTTTTCTATTTATAAGTGTATTTTAAATAACAAAAGCAACAATTATTATAAAAAAAACCTTGTGTTTAATGTTTACATTAAAAATTGTATGAAATATTCTTATATTTTTTTCCTTTGCATTGCAGTAGCAAAACCCTGTGCTGAGATTAAGACTGCAGGAGCTCAAGAGATGGAGGGCAGGAGCTCAAGAGATGGAGGAAGAGTAAGTATACAATTGTTAATTTTCATCTTACTTTTAATCTTACTTTAAATTTAAATTGAGGAATAATTTTTTTTTTCACAATGACATGAGATTTTTGCTTACATTTGCAGGGTGATTGAATTTTTGGAGAGGTTCTGCACAATGAGGCAAGATGTGGAAGTAGAGAGATTGAGGCTGGAAGTTAAAGGGATTAACAAAGTGGTGCAGCATGTCCAGAACAGGGTGAGGCGTCGAATCCTGAGGCTAGAGGATGGTGAGCAAGGCGTGGAGGCAGTGAGGCAGTACCACCTCGAGATACTCAATAGAATGACCGTGCAGGCCATGAAACTCATCACAATGCAGCAGGAACTCAGCCAGTTTGAGGGATGTATTGATGAACACATCCAATCCCTGATGCAGTGGGACATATTCCTCTACCAGAGGCTCGTTGAACAAGAGGTCATGATCTGTCATCAGGTCAACACACTGGAAGCTGTAATACATTCCATGAGAGCCATGTCTGGAGTAGCTATCATGGTCCGTAGCCAAGTCCTGAAGCCCAAACCTGACATTCTTGATGTGTCTCTCATGATTTCCTTTCCTTTGCTCACCTCTCATGTTTTCCTACTGCCTGCTCTCCTCTCCTGTTTTCCACTCCTTTGCTGTCCTCATGTTTTCCTCCTTCTTGCTCTCCTCTCATATTTTCCTCTCCTTTGCTGCTCCAAGCAAGGATAAGTCTCACAGCAGTGGATATCATCCTCAAAGCCTCAAGGAGAAGCTTCAAAGCACAGGAATTGCTTCTTAGGGCCCTATTCTGATAAAAAAAGGTAAGGTTTTTCTATTTTTAAGTGTATTTTAAATAACAATAGCAACAATTAATATTAAATTTGCTTGTTTTTTTTGTTTTCAGTAAAAATTGTATGAAATACCGGTATTCGTATATCTTTTTCCTTTGCATTGCAGTAGCAAATCCCTGTGCTGAGCTCAAGAGATGGAGGATGAGTAAGTATACAATTGTTAATTTTCATCTTACTTTAAATCTGATTGTAATTTGTTTTGCTAACTTAATAGACCAACTTAACTAACTTTGTTCACTTGAATAGAGAGAAAGTTGTTATTCCAATTTTAACAAGTTTCATGAACAACAAATCATTGTCAGTTTGAGGACTTGAGGTCGAATTTTTTTTTTCACAATGACATTGGATTTTTGCTTACATTTGCAGGGGGCTTGAATTTTTGGAGAGGTTCTGCACAATGAGGCAAGATGTGGAAGTAGAGAGATTGAGGCTGGAAGCTAAAGGGATTAACAAAGTGGTGCAGCATGTCCAGAACGAGGTGAGGCTTTGATTCCTGAGGCTAGAGGATGGTGAGCAAGACGTGGAGGCAGTGAGGCAGTACCACCTCGAGGTACTCAACAGAATGACCAAGCAGGCCATGAAACTCATCCCATTGCAGCAGGAACTCAGCCAGTTTGAGGGATGTATTGACGATCGCATCCAATCCCTGATGCAGTGGGACATATTCCTCTACCAGAGGCTCGTTGAACAAGAGGCCATGATCTGTCATCAGGTCAACATGTTGGAAGCTGAAATACATTCCATGAGAGCCATGTCTGGAGTAGCTATCATGGTCCGTAGCCAAGTCCTGAAGCCCAAACCGACATTCTTGATGTGTCTTTGTTTTCCACTCCTTTACTGTCCTCATGTTTGCCTCCTTCTCACTCTCCTCTCCTGTTTTCCACTTTTTGCTGTCCTCATGTTTTCCTCCTTCTTGCTCCTTCTTGCTCTCCTCTCATATTTTCCTCTCCTTTGCTGCTCCAAGCCAGGATAAGCCTCACAGCAGCGGATATCATCCACAAAGCCACAAGGAGAAGCTTCAAGGCACAGGAATTGCTTCTCAGGGCCCTATTCTGATAAAAGAAGGTAAGGCTTTTCTAGTTATAAGTGTATTTTAAATAACAAAAGCAACAATTATTATAAAATATGCTTGTGTTTCTTGTTTACATTAAAAATTGTATGAAATATTCTTATATTTTTTTCCTTTGCATTGCAGTAGCAAAACCCTGTGCTGAGATTAAGACTGCAGAAACTCAAAAGATGGAGGATGAGTAAGTATATAATTGCTAATTTTCATCTTACTTTAAATCTTACTTTAAATTTAAATTGAGGTAGAATTTTTTTTTTCACTATGACATGAGATTTTTGCTTACATTTGCAGGGGGCTTGAAATTTTGGAGAGGTTCTGTACAATGAGGCAAGATGTGGAAGTAGAGAGATTGAGGGTGGAAGCCAAAGGGATTAACAAAGCGGTCGAGCATGTCCAGAACAGGATAAGGTGTCGAATCCTGAGGCTGGAGGAAGGTGAGCAAGACGTGGAGGCAGTGAGGCAGTACCACCTCGAGGTACTCAACAGAATGACCAAGCAGGCCATGAAACTCATCCCATTGCAGCAGGAACTCGGCCAGTTGGAAGGATGTATTGACCATCACATCCAATCCCTGATGCAGTGGGATTTATTCCTCTACCGAGGCTCGTTGAACAAGAGGCCATGATCTGTCATCAGGTCAACACACTGGAAGCTGAAATACATTCCATGAGAGCCATGTCTGGAGTAGCTATCATGGTCCGAACCCAAGTCCTGAAGCCCAAACCTGACATTCTTGATGTGTCTCTCATGTTTTCCTCCTTCTCACTCTCCTCTCCTGTTTTCCACTCCTTTGCTGTCCTCATGTTTGCCTCCTTCTCACTCTCCTCTCCTGTTTTCCACTCCTTTGCTGTCCTCATGTTTTCCTCCTTCTTGCTCCTTCTTGCTCTCCTCTCATATTTTCCTCTCCTTTGCTGCTCCAAGCCAGGATAAGCCTAACAGCAGTGGATATCATCCACAAAGCCACAAGGAGAAGCTCTCATGTTTTCCTCTCCTTTGCCCTCCTCTCCTGTTCTCCTCCATCTTGCTCTCCTCTCCTGTTTTCCACTCCTTTGCTCTCCTCATGTTTTCCATTCCTTTGCTCTCATGTTTTCTTCCGTCTTGCTTTCCTCTCCTATTTTTCTCTCCTTTGCTCTCCTCTCCTGTTTTCTTCCCCTTTGCTCTCCTCTCATGTTGGTCTTTCGCTCCCTCTGCTTCTATGCTTGTATTGGCATGAGGAAAGGTGGATGAGGGATGAGGGCTCCTGCCTTTGGACTTCCTTGATTTTAGATGGAAGGGAAGGGTTAAGGACTTGGGAAGAAAAAGTTTGGATTGGGGCAAGGGAGGCGGGTTAATAGATTCAAAATTTCTTTTCTTTTTTAACTTAAAATTCACTGGATTAAAACTATAAGAAATCTGCCTCCTCACCCATATTTGTTTTTTATTCATAATTTTCCAGATATACAGTCATGTACAAATGATTAACTACTCCATATTTTTTAACCATTTCATTTTTATAATTTTTTTTTCATTTTCCTCAACTTTTAATTCCCCCACCCCATATTTTAAATGTTCTTATAATTGTACGCAACAATGTGCCAACTTTTTTTCTAGTCAAAATTATGCGCTGTCATATCTTTTTTCCATTTTTAACTCGGAGATGCTGGATCATTGAAATGTCTTTCAATCTACTCATTAAATTTGATTTTACCATCAATTTTACACTCTTACTGTGCCATTTTCAAGTTTTAAAAAGTTGTTCATACATCTATTAGAAGACTGTTGAAATAAAACCATGAAACTAAAAAAAAAAATGATTTACTTTTTTATTTTGAATTGCATTCAATGGAGATGTATTTGGAAAATATATATGAAAAGGAAAGAATAAGCTTAAGCTGAGTTGAAAACAAGTATTCCTGTAAAAGCAGTGATCGGCATGTGATGGTCAGCTTCATGTTAATGTGATGCGAAAGCATGCACGGATCTAGAGAGGGTTGGGGGGTTCAGACACCCCCCTCCCCCCGAAAATTATTTTTTTTTAAATCTACAGAGTAAAATTATTGAAAACATGCATCGGACCTCCTCTGGCAAACAATTATCCTTCGGACCCCCTGGGAAAAAAAATTCTGGATCAGAGCATGCGAAAGCATTACATGCGATAAACATGATAAATAGGATATTTCGCACCGTTTTGTGGATTTCCGAAAGAGCAATTTTAAAGAATGAATTTACTTTACTCTTAGGCGAAGTGTACTTCCGATTCAAATTCTTACGCATTTAAAGAAAAATGTGATTTGAATCATTATGTAATCTACAATTTTTTTAATCTCAAGGTAAACGCATTTTATTTAGAATATTTTTTTAAGTAATCTACATGTATTTAAAATGTTACATGAAGCTGTCACTGCATAGTAAATTAAGTAGTTTTATGCGCAATTTGTGCGCAAATACTCAGTAGTGAAATTTGCCGGATGCCTCATACGGACACAACTGTGATCGACCGAAGCTGATCACAATAAAACGATTAGAGCTGAAGATGAAAGAAATCAAATGAAACTTGCAAAGTAAATAAGGAGGCTGGATGGTCAACATATTAACCATCAGATCTATCTAATGTTTTTAAGAATTGGTATGTTTAGCTTTAACAATTGTTTAGAAAAGAAGTCCAAAAAGGACAGGGGTACAAGGCGTTGTGTATCGCTCCCCCCCCCCCCCCCCCCCCCCTTCGAGCAATATGCTCGAACGATTTTAATTTCAAGTTAAATATTAATTTTTGGCTAGTACGCATTGTTTATAGTATAAATTTCATGGTGTGAATCAGACATGTGCTTTCATTCTGTAAACACGACAGATATGGGTTTCCAAATTAAGCTGCACAGCGTTTTATGCCTAAAATCTTGATCATTTACTGTTCTAAATTGCAAATTTTAGGAATGAATGGGTCTTGACTCCATCCTAAAGTACTTTTATTTAAAGAATAAATATTTATTAATTTTTATCAATGATTTATCAAATTGGAGTCTTGCCCCATAATGGGTCAAAATTCGTGGTTTTCACCAAAAACATTTCACTTTTATTAAATTATTAATAATTGTCAAATAATGAAATTTATTCACCATTCCTGTTATATATCACCGTAGCTCAGTGAGATAGGCGGAGGCTTGTAGACTATCCGTATCGGATGAGAGGGTGTTCGAATCATCATAGCCGCCGTTTTAATTTTAATTTCGGTGGTTTTAAGTAAATCATTTTAAATTTTTTTTATTAGATTATTTTGAAAAAAAAATATTTATTACCCTTTAGATAACGATCAAAATTACGTAATGTTCATGTTCTGTACACACAATGAAATAAAAATAGCGCTAGCACATATATGAGATCATTAAGTTAATGTTTAGAAAATAAACTAATAAAACAAACGAGATATGAAGTATAAATGTGTATTTGTTAATTTGTCAGAGAATGCTGTTCATTATTGTACATGAACTGATGTACACTTTCAAATGTAATTTTATTTTATATGTACGCATGCCATTTCAACATTCTGGGTGCGGGGGATTTGTCAGGCACTGTACGCTCTTGTCCTTTGTCCTTTTAAATTTGGGTATTTTCTTATACATGTATTTTTATATAGGGCTCTTCTTCTAAAAGGAGATCAATACAGTCTAAAAATGGCCACGACCATCGAGCCCTATTAAAACACCTCATGAATGTGAAAATAAAAATGACCAAACAAAGATATTATGAGGGAATGAATTATGTACAGTATGCATTTACTTAATTTTTCACCAGGTGTGATTTAGAAAGTAGGTGGTTGCTGAAAGGGCATTCTAACACGTTTAACTGTGTTTAAATCCTTTCTTATTGTTTGCACTGCTGAATTTTGAAAGATGAATCATTTGAATGTCAAAATTAATACTGAGCTCACATTATTTTTTAATGAAGACAAAGTTTGCGTAGTGCTTTTTGTCTTTACTTTTGTAACCATGCTCTTTCAAGTTTTCAAACGAACAAAATACCAACATTTTTTTTTTTTCAAAAGGGCTGTAATGTATGTCTTTCAGAAAAGAAAAAATAACAAGAAGTTCATCATCTCGTTATAGAAATGGTTGTCGTGAAAAATCAACAAAGAAACAACTTGTTAATAAAACATGAAAGAAGTGAAACCAAGTTAATGTGAAGAGGGATGGTGAAGCAAATTACTTAAAAAGTTCACATTAATCATAAATTAATACATAAAAGGATGCCCTCTCCCACGCCAAAAATAATGGAACAAGTTTATCAATACATGTAGGACACATCATCAGGTACATGTATATAGTAAGTACGGGAGATATTAAAAGTGCAAGTGTATACATTTTACACCCTGGACAAGGGTATGAAGAGATTAAACTGCGCGCACAATTTATCGGTAAAGCACGTACTTCACAGCAGTAATTAATCAAAACCCCGTACTTATATTTTCCAAGTGTTTTTTTTCTTTTTTTGGATAAACCGGCGTTAATCACATCCGACTTGTCATATCTTAGCTGGATTTTGTTTTTCTTTTCCCAACGATTTTCGAAACGATTTAGAGGCATACAAGTTCAATCTATACATCGAAATTGTACAATAAACAGCGTCCATACATTGAATTGTGAAACAAAACTTTTGGATCAACCCCTGTACATTAATTGCAATTAGGCTTTCATTAGGAAATGTTATATGGATAATTATAAAAAACACAGCCGCTCCGATAAAGTCATGCAAAAACAGTCACAGATAAGATTAGAAATGCCTTGTTAAAATACATTTATATACAACAGAGAGAGAGAGAGAGAGAGAGAGAGAGAGAGAGAGAGAGAGAGAGAGAGAGAGAGAGAGAGAGATTTTGGGTGTTTGGATATGTAGTGAGTAATTTTTACTTCTCTTTATTTCATATTTCCGTTAGATATGTATACAGTTGTTTGTTGCAAGCTTTGGAATTTCCTTTATAACATGTATTTAACTCACAAAAAACCCTCGTTTATTAATTGCTGAATTCAATATTCAATGAAGTTCTGAACTCATATCTGTATACACATACATACACACTAAATGTAAACAATAGGAATATAATCACTCCCTGCCTGCTGAGAGGCCATTAATTAAACATCGTTATTGTTGAAGATACACTCACTCAAGATCCCAATTACATGTATGTGTCAAACTGTTTGATCCGCGCCGCTGTGTTTACAACGCAGAAAGATAAGTAGTTTTTGAGTGAAGGGGGTGGCAGCTCCTACTTTCCTCTCATTTCGCCATGGAACACCGGCTGTTATGGTTGGGTCTCCTACAGTGTGTGCTTGCAGCGTATGCCTCCCCGTAAGTTGATGTCCTTTATATTTATTTTCTCAGTTTTTCAAATACCAATCGAAAAAAAGTCGGAAAATCGATGTTATTTTTTGCTAGCGCACACGGTATGTGCTTGCAGCGTATGCCTTATCGTTAGTTGATATATATTATATTTATTTTCAATTTTCTAATTCAAATTAGAATACCAATTATATTGAGCAGAAAAGAAAAAAAAATATCGGAAAAATCGGAGCGACTCTTACTAGCGTGCACTGTATATATGTATAGAGTATGAAGTTTGCTGAGTTTTAACAAAGGACAAGGAAATTTGATGAGAACAAAGTATATATATACTTGAAAGTATTTTTATGGCGTTGAAAACGATAGACGCATAGTATAGATAGTCATCAAAATTGAAAATGAATTCTACTAAGGAGTTAATGTTTCTTTTTCGTATACAGCAATTATGAGACATGCTTAAGTACATCAAAATACCACAATTTTAATGCATTGTTCACACTACAAGTGTAGCTTGAATTTGTAAACATGCGTTATGTTAGCAAGATGCGAACCTTTTAAAAAGCGCACAGTTAATTTTGATATTATAGATTGTGAGGTTTTTTTTATTCGGTAACAAATAATTTAGTTAATTACGAATTACGAAATAAATGTATATATACTGGTATATAAATGTAAAAAAAAAATAATTTTTAATTAAAAAAATAGATTGAATTTTTTTCAACAACTGATAAAATTTCTAGAATCGTATGTGGTCAAAAAATTGTTTTGTCTGGTTCAATACTAACTATTAGTTCTACTTAAAGTGGCTACAATCAAACTTTATAAATAAATTGAAACTTTACTACTCATAAAATCATTTTTCAAAAAGTTTAACTTTTCATGAGACATAATCTTTCTTTCTCTAGATGTAAATGTAATGATATTGAAATGAATCAAACAAAACAAGACAACTTTTAACACACGAGCAGGCTTCACACTTCTCGCCATTGTCGTCTGCGATCATATTGAAACTTTGTAACTTTCTAAATAGATTGACAAGCAATATTATCCAAGGGATCAGAAAGGAACAAAAAGCCCGAATCTCACGTGTGTCCAAATATTTGCAATCCTTTGTTAAGGACTTCCGCCCTGTATCTTAGCAAAACACTGTCAAAATCATACAATGTTCTCCTATTTGATAGGGAGCAATTTAAAGACCTCTAAATTAAAGTTCAACCTGTAAAATGCGCTCTGTGCAAATATAGATGCATTAAATTATTCTCGGTTACGGAAAAATATAACAAAGGAACTGCACGTCTGCAAAATTAGTACTTTCGCACATAAGCACGCAGAAAGTATGTACAGATTTAAAAATGACTGATTTATGTAGAATTTTCCAGTGTTTTAATGATGAAGTATTTTTGGGGAAATTATTCACGCCAAATACAGGGAAAACGTATGATGAAGACATTCGTCCATCCTGAAAATGAAATATTACATAAGCTAGGTTAAATTGACATGACTCGAACACAAGAATTCGACCATCAAGCAGAGAAAATTGCAAAGTGTTTTACATAGAAGTTTATGACGGAAAATGTCCACTTAGAATTTCAACACGAAGACTGTGTTATCCCTACCCAGGTCGAGAAAACTGAAGAGCTGGATTTCCTTTTTGTCAGCTCATTTGAGAGGCCTTGCGTGATAGTGAGATTAACAGACAAAGTGGCTCTTCACAACATCTATTTATTTACAAATTTTGTGGTCAGCCGTCATAGTGGTTAAACGCTTCCAAAGTCGGTGGTGGAAAGAAAAATGTTTTTCTAAATTTGTAATCAAATTGAGGGGGCGGGGGCGTGAAAAAAAGTTATGATGTGATTTTATTTGAATAGATTAACTTTTATTAATATATATCACTTAATCTATTAATTTTTTATGAGATAACGACAAAACTAGTTACGTTAATGCCTTGATCTTGAATATTCTATTTGCTTATAACAAGAGAAACCTTTTTACAACAAAAAGCTGTTTGATCGTATATAGGACAACTACTCATGGATCGTAAAAAATGCATCATCAATAGTAAAATCGTTTATTAAAAATGTGAAGGAATATCTCAAATGGGGAGGGGGGATGACATTTAACACACTATATCTAAACTTACTTATGTACACACGGTATAACAGAATAAAGTGCAGATCTGGGGGGAGGGGTGGGGGGGGGGGGGTAGGTCCGGTCTGGAAAATTCAAACTTTTCAACAACGCTTTGTTAAATTACCAAAAACAGGCATCGGACACCCCGTCCCCTCGGGGCGAACAAAATTATTCCTTGGACTCCACCCCCTTGCAAAAAATGTTGATCCGCGCATGAGAACAATGTGATACTTGTTCTATGATTATTATAGTACAGACCCGGAGCAATAGATGAGCTCACGTTTGATCTCAGTCTCACCTTTACAAATGATTATACATGTATAATCGGAAAATGAGACTGAGATCAAAAGTGAGTTCATTTCAGCTTTATGACCCCGGAGTCAGGTGTAATAATAGTTTGATAATTCGAATTCTAACATTTTGATTTCCCCCCAGAAAATGTTATGATTTAATTCATATTCAATGTTTACAAGTTTCTATACATTCTAGGCCACTGTTCACTTTAGAACAAGTAGGTTAAGTGAAGTCCTTCCTTAAAGAAGCTCGGTGGTCAACAAATTCACCATCCGATCCACCTATTATTTTCAAAAAAAAGAAGAAAGATTTGTTTAGCTTTAAACTATTATATAGTAAAGAAAAATTTCATTTATTTTAACTTTAAAATTTGAATGTTTCCCTATATCTTTATATAGAGCTCTTCTTTTAATGAGGTTTATATTGTCTTAAAATGGGCACGACCATAGAGCCCTCTTAATGTAGATCTACGTCAGCTGAACACGACCAACAAGATTCTTGAAGATATCTCGGGCTAACTTCCGGAACAGATGTTTCATGACGGACACAATCATACTTAGTTATTGCTGCAAAATGGTTTATGGGTCATACGTACTGTATTTAAAAAAAAAAAAAACAAATAGCGGATTTTCTTCTGATGAATCAAAATATGTCCCCTGAGCAATTTAATAATTACAATTTAATCATAACTTGGACAAAACACTCACGGCAAAGCTGAGCCATGTATCTAATAACTTGAACCTTGTATTTAAATCCTTTATCAAAATGAAATAAGTCTACTTTGTACAGCATTATATATTATAAATAATTATATATAAATTTCGACAAAAAATCTGAAATAAACAGGTGTAAAGTGTAGAAACAAATCAAGTATTTAGATGCGCAGAACAAGCAAGGTTATTATAGTCATCTACAATTGTCAATCTTCAGTCCGGAATACGGCGGCCAACCACGGTCAGTCGTCCGACTCACCCAGAGTCTGAGGCCAATACCGGCTATATCCGTCTCGTTTGTAACATGTCTGTCTGTTGAATTATTTTACTGTTGCCATCGTTGAATCTCGTCCAATAAATTCGGAATCCTGCATCAATTGCCTTTTATTTCTCTGGAATTGTATTTTGGTGAACCTTGGGAATACGGCACACCTACCCTTCGTTTTTACCCTTACGGCCCACAGCGCGCATCAACCTTATACATTGTACCCTCTACGCCAACATTCCCTCACCCCGTCCTTTCTGCACACGACGGATGCAGTTCCAGACGAATTCCCTAGTATCGTACAAATCTACGCGGTCACAGTTAGATAAACCTTTGACAGGAATTAGATTACATCAGCTTGTGTCAGTTATTTCTGGTGAAAACTACATTCGCCCCCTATCTTGTTACAATTGCGAAGATTGCATTGAGGGCAATTCTGAGCAACGCGATCTCAGTAACACTTTAGGCAAAGCAACACTGATTTCTTCCACAAGAGAAGGCTTGGATCTCGACACATCAGACCCAGAGAACGAAACACCGGGATCACAAATATTATCAAATCAAATTACAAAAGACTGTATATTTCCGGTACTTTGTGACGATAATGTAAATGATTATTAAGTTGAAAGCAAGTTCAAAATCAGTTGTTCCACAGAAAGATGACATGGACAGGTGGGGGGCTGCTTACAGAAGAGGTACACAAGTTATCCGAGGCCATTACCTTGAAAAATCTCTTGGAACGCCTTTGAAATACACATTAATATAACGCAAACCGGCGATAGTACCTTCCCAATCAGTTTTGTGTATCATTTGTGAATCGGTTGCTATTCTGGACAATGACACATTACGAATTTTAGAGGAACAATATTGCAAGCTGTGAGCGAATTGCATGCTTTTGAACACTGATATTGCTGCACTGAACTAAAATTGAAGCATTTTAACGTTGTGAACTTCAGAATTGATTATACATATTTAAAAGATATCTTTTAATAACAGTTATGAAATACAAATATGTTACATTTGAAAAAAAATCAATTTAAAGTTCATTTTTTATTTGTATGCTGTGCTTAATGAAATGTATCATTAAGTTATAGGTGAAAATGACGTTTTTGACGCCTTTTTTTACGTTACCGAAATTAGCACCAACACCGAGCGCGACGTCAGTATTAAAAACAGAAAGTTTGACAAAAAGTCTAGAGAGAGTCTAAGATGTATACAAATGTTATAATTCTCTTTTTTTCTATAGAGACTTCCTGATAACTGTACCAGCATCAGTATACAGGGGGGAGGAGTTTGATTTCTGTGTGACGTTTCCCGGGAACTTCCAGGATGGTTCTGTAGAAGTCAGCGCTCAGATGCAGCTAGATGAAGCAGATGTCGTCAGATATCAACCTCAGACTTATCTTACAGGTTGGTTGATATATCATTAATACCTTTATGATAATATATGTAATTCAACATTTTGAGAATATAAACATTACTGATAAGATAAATCTTGGAAAAATTTCAGTATTATTTTTGGATAATCTTATTGAATTGTAACGTTTATAATTTCACGTAGTTAAAATGTCCGTTAATAGAATACTGATATTTGAACAAGCAGCCATTAGTTAAAACTTCTGACCGTACCATTGAGAAACTGATACTCACTTTATATTTACGGCTTAAAGTCTGCATTTACATAAAATCATATAATAATCTATCTTATTTAAACATTCAACTGACAAAAAATTCATATTTAAAATTCATGATGACCATTTTCGCTAAATTAATTGCGATTTTTATAAAGGTCATCGATCTGGTATAATTACAAATTACAGTTACATGTATGTATTCAACTGCGTTTCATTTATCATTCATAGTATTAGTTTTTCATTTAGAAGTATCCACGATTTCTGCTAGTATTTGAACCACCACGAGTTTCACTGGTACACATTATATATACTTGCCTCATTAATATGTCTCTGCAGTTTCTGAAGCTATAAAATGTCAGAGTCTCGTAGCCCCAGAGCGTGAGGGATCATGGACATTCAATGTCACCCTGCAGAGTCATGGGACCTACGTCCCGAACCTCCCACAATGGTATCCTCCCAGGGGCAACCAAAGTACCACTAATACTGAGAGAGTGTACGTGAATACCAGGCGAGAAGATGCAGATATAACACTGATACAGACTGACAAACCATTGTACAAACCTGGGCAGACGGGTATGTGGAGAGAGAGAGAGAGAGAAAGAGAGAGAGAGAGAGAGATGTCCAGTAATTGCTTAAATGTTGACCCTTTTCCATACCTAGTCTTGTTTTGGAACACCCCTGTGATTTTGGTCAACATGTAATACATGCAGCACCAAACCCCATTTTCTCACTGACCATAATCCGCCTTACCAATTTCCATCTACATAAGTGACAATATTCTTACGATAATACCATCCTTATATGATCATGAAGTAATGTTCAACAGATGCTAATTCCATTAAATGGTCATTGTACCTTTATATGCATATGAGTTTATTTTATTTTTATTACAGTGAAATTCCGGATTCTTCGACTAAAAGCTAACAACAGACTTCGTCCTGACACTGACAAGGTTGTAAAACATTGTTATTGTTGTTTTAAATTTTCTATTGCCATATTTTGAACAGACTTGTATAAAAGTAAGGTTCTTATTCATAAACGTAATTTACAAGAAGTAATAATTATTCAACAAATCTTATAAGTTTGTTCCACGTATATTTGTGCAGTTGAAATACTGCCCAATGTATGTATAAGTGTATTATTGGATGTATAAGTGATTCAAAGGTGTAAGCTTCTCAAGATTGAAAACTGAAAGTTAAAAAAATTAGAAAATTGTACTTGAAATAATTGTGTGTTTTTTTTTAAAAGATCAAATGGGTCTATATAGAGAACCCAAGCAACATCAGGGTAATGCAATGGAAGGACGTCCCCACAACTCAAGGTAGGTAACCCTGGTCAAAAATATAATATATGTACATGTAAGTAAATTGAAAGATAAGTACATTATAAAATAAAACCAGAGCACAGATCAAAGAATGATTATCTGCTATTCAGTAAACTAAAATGTTGCTGAATGGTTACTGGAATGTGATTGAATGGTTACAGTACTGAAATATGACTGAATGGTTACTGGAATGTGATTGAATGGTTACAGTACTGAAATATGACTGAATGGTTACTGGAATGTGATTGAATGGTTACAGTACTGAAATGTGACTGAATGGTTACTGGAATGTGATTGAATGTGACTGAAATGTGATTGAATGTGACTTAATAATTACAGAAATGAAACTGAATGGTGACAGAAATGTGACTGAATGTGATAGAATGTCATAGTTCTGCCATCCAGTCAGTTTTTCAGAACTTTCAGAACTTTTAGAACTTTGAGTTGACTGAATGGCACATATCTATCCTGTGTTTTGTTCATTTTATTTCGTGTGACCTCTTTTTTAATGTTCTGTAACACAGTGATGGACACACTTTAAAAAATCATTCATTCAAATTCACTAATTTTTATGCTGTCTTTCTATTATATCAAAATTATTTAAAAGAAGATGAGATATTTTGCTTTGATGCATAATATTTATTTGTTGATTCTCTCATAAGGTATTGCCAGTCTAGAGATGTTACTGTCCAATGACCCCCCGCAGGGAACCTGGTTCATCAAAGCTATCTACAACGACAGCAAGGAGTACAGTAATACCTTCTCCGTGGAAGAATACGGTAAAATTACAATATATTTGCACAACTATCGAATTGTTGGTCTATATTCCTACCACTCGTCATTTGCGTTCATAACTGCATAAATGCAGTATTTCCAATCACAAATTTTAGTTATAATACAAATTTAGATTTCAGATGTAAAAAACATTTTCTAGCGATCATAGCATATAATGAACTGCGTTATAGAGTTGATTTGCTAGAAAAAAACAAGCCTATACAAAGCGCCAAACCTGAACATAATTATACCAAATCTGAATTTTTATAGACATAACTGTAAAGAAAAAACCCATAAAAAAGTGACGACTTTATGCATTTACTATAGGAGCGTAGTTTTCAAAATTACTTCAGTTTTTTTTTTTAAAAATTGCACACTGTATAGGCATTCAAAACAACCTGCATGAGGTATATTTCATATAAGAAAAGTTATGTGTCATGATAATAATGTCTTTTTTTCAGTTTTGCCGAAGTATGAAGTATCCATAACACCCCCAGCATACTTGCTGGTCGACACACCGACCATTGATTTCAAAGTCTGTGCCAAGTAAGGGTAGAAATAAGTGGGTCCATAATACCACATACGTATAACAATCATTAGACAATATTCGGTTCAGCGCCCTCTAACAAAACTAGAGAAATAGTTACCTGATCATTTGGGTCCTTCATGACTTTAATTAATTTACAATATGATTGCGACCTTCTGAAATTGGAGCTCTATGTCTGAACAGTAATTCTACTGTCTAGATTTAACTTTAATTTGCTTGATCAAAAATTGCAACATTAAAAAAACGGATTTAACACAAACATACACACTTTAATATATTTTATAACTTTCGAAAGAACAATAATATTACCCTTAGTTATTCCAAGCATACAACTTCATTAATGAATTCAAAACTACTCTGTGTTTTAGATATACATACGGAAAGCCAGTAAAAGGGCAGCTGGAAGTTAAAGTCTGCTATAACTCTCCTTACGGATATGGCTGGCGTCGTCGCGGGTCCCAGTTCAAGAGACCATGCACAGAGAGACTATTGGAGGTTGTTATTTTATCACCATTAGCTAAAATATAACCAAATACCATAAATGCATTAAGGCGACTTTAAGGAGACTCGATGGTTAACAAATTAACCATCAGAACTACCTCAAATTTTAAGATATGATTTGTTAAGTTACCGATTCAGATATAAACGATAGCTACAATGGTAACTGTTTCCAACTCAGTCTTTAAAAACAGCTACAATGGTTATACTGTTACATTCTGTTGCAACATGGATAACTCATGAAAAATATGTTTAGTTAATACATATATGTGAATTTCAACTGGTATTTGTTTGACAATTTATTTATTATTTATGCAACATGACATTTTCTGATTTTAGATCAGTGGTTGTGCAATGGTTTCTGTGAACGCATCGGAAATCGAGCTGAACTCCAGGCGATACGCTATCTGGGGAAAGCTCAAACTCAACGCAACGGTCACAGAGGCGGGAACTGGTATGGCGTACATTGAATGAACATGTACCTTAGGGAGACTGGATGATCAACAAATTATTCATGATCTACCTTAAAATCATAGAAATGATTTTCAAGTCATTAACCATAAATAATAAATGAATATTTTCCTATATCTTTATATAAAACTCTCTTCTAAAGGAGATAAAAATAGCCTCGATCATCCACCCCTCTTAAATATTCATGTACCTTAACATAATTAGAATGTCATGCATCATATCCTAATGAACAAATGATTAGTTTTAAATTAATTTGTTCTGAATTACTGCATGTTTCTAATTCAAAATGAAATGAAATAAATCAAAGATGATAATTGCTTATTCTTAAATTAATTGTTAGAGGTTCTGAAATATAATAATATTTATGATTTGCAATGATCGCAGGAATAAATATATAATTCGGAAACATAATTTTTTGGAAAAAAAAAGTAATCAGTGAGAATGCATAGAAGACAAACAATCTGGTTATGTTCAACAAATAGTAAATAAATGGACATTACATTAAAATTGAAATGCATCTTTAGACTGATAATATACTTATCGTTACGGACAAGCGAAACACTGTTCTTAAAATCCCTCTAAAGTAACAAAGCTACCTTTTTTAAAGGTATCACATCTTTTACAATTTTGTAAACAATTACACCTATAACGAAAATTAAAACGTCTACTAAACAATTTTTCCTCTTTTAATTATCAGGTGTTGTCTTGTCTGGCCAGTCACAGGGACCGGAAGTGACGATTCTTTCTTCCACCTTAGAAATCACCGATGAAACAGATGGATCTTTTAAACCAGCATTTCCGTACCGAGGAAAGGTACTGTAATAGCCTTTTCAAAAGTGATTTTTAGACTTTAAAAGCAATGGAATGTGTCTGTTTTGAGCCGCGAAACGTCTACATGTATATACTGGTATTTCAAATGTTAATTTATATTTATTTGTTGAGAATACCTTATATATTTTTTCACTTTACATTATTTTTAGATTCTCTAATGTTATATGAATCCGTTTTTATTGCCATCCACTTCTTTTTCAATCAGTTGATGTCAAATTAATTGCGTTTAATATATTTTTTTTTCATCAATTGATGTTTTACAAATTTTATGAACTGATATATAATGTACATGCACACTTTGCACAAAAAGGTTACGGCTAAGAACCCCGATGGTAGTCCGATCCCACAGAAGAAGATACGACTCACTGCCTCGACCTATCAGCTGGATTCTTGGCGGGTAGCTTTGAATGTCACTACAGACGACAGCGGAACAGCTCTTTTTGCAATTAGGGACCTTCCAGAAAACATCACTTCGTTTTCTATTGAGGTAAAATCTTAACATGTTATCAACAATACCGTGTGTTAATGTCCAACAGACTCTTTTGATTTTTTCAAAAGCATCACATGAAACATGCACATTGAGAAATGCAAAGTAATTGGAAGCAAAACATAAAAAAAATTATGATGAAAAGTTATTTTATACCGTAGGTGATATAAGAATTTTAACTGCATGAATCAAATTACCGTTATTTGTAACTGATTATACACATTGCTAGATGTATTTTTTAGTAATTTAAGTTGAAAGATGTAGCAATGTGTATCATTCTAGGCACAAGACATAGATATTCAATATGAAACCGACAACGTTTATCACAAGATGTCTCCTGGTAATGCATATAAGGGCGTGACACGTTGGTTCTCGCCTTCCAACAGTTACATACAGATTGATAATTTTAAACAACCAGTGGCATGTGGCAAGGATTTCCAGCTTGACATTCTCTATTCTACTCCGAAGGACACTGATTATAATTTTTATGTCATGGTGAGTTTTCATTCAAATCTGTTATTTATTATTTATATATATATATATATAAGCGATTGGAAACAAACCGAACAAGCATAATATGATTTTGTTAAGGAAATATTTTAAGGTTTGAATGATGAGGTTTAACAATGATTTGGGAAAAATTCGGTCGTACACTCTCGCATAACATTTTTCTTGCATTATGATTTGATTACTGTTCTAATGTTTTACGAAACATTAGTGATCGATATAATAAGTGAATGTGTCCAAAGCTGCGAAATCTTTTGTTTGAGTGATTTGGTGAAGGGTTTTGCTAAACAATTTTACTTAAGAGTTATAAAATAAATCTAATTTTCTGTATTATTATTGTATTTACCTCATACAGGTAATGTCCAGAGGACGTATAATCTATACAACAAACAAGAGACATCAGTTCACCGAGGCTGACTCCATACAGACAACATCCACGGATCCCTACCAGTATCTACAGATGCAAAAAATCCCAACGACAACGCCCAGGCCAAGAAGTACAACTCTCTATGATTAACTATTTGATTGATTGGAATTCCAAACTTACTTTCAACTTTTTTGTGTTTCTTTTAATTCCTTTTTCAATTCATGTATTAATTTGTCCACTAAATCTTCCACTAAAAGCTACAATAACCTTAGTTCTTTTATTTTAAAGTTTTACTTTTACTGAAGTTTAGAAAAAAAATTGTTTAGTAACACTATCCCATTTTATAAGTAAAAAACCTCTTTTATCTTTCAGTAAGTATTTCATACCCGACTCCACCTATACCGAAGATTCTAGTGAGTAAATTTTAATTCACTTAAATTTAAATTTAAATGTTATCGTTTCTGAAATATTACTCTTTTTATTATTTTTTAAAAATGTGTTTTTAATTTCTGATTTCTCATATGTACATTTTTGTATGGCACGCAACGACATTTCTCTCTTGAATATGTTTTTAGAATGAGACAATTGAGACATTTTCCAGACTTCCCCCAATTCTGGCAAGGAAACGTCGAAACGCAAGTCAGTCTGTCCTACAAGCTATTTTTTCAGCATAAAGCATCAAAGATGAACTTCATCAGATTTGTCTTTTTTAGTTTAAACTACCGAAGATAGTTGAATATAGCAAAGCATCTTGTATTACCTCGTATTATTGAATAAACCAATAATGGTTAAAGAAACAATTTACTAATTTTCAAAGAATTAATATACAAAAGCGAAAAGCTTATAAAAAAGAAAATTCCCTCTTCAATGCAAGATGTACAAGTTTCAACAATTACATACCTAAAAATACTCTCTTTTTGTTTAGAACCCTGTATTGACAATGCTGGAAAGGTTTTTGAGGACGGGTCAAGTTTTGCTCCTAATGTTTCGGACCCCTGCTGGATGTGCATTTGTGTCGAAGGATCTGGAAATTACTGTGCAATGCAAATGTGTGATGAGCCTCAGTGTAGCAACTATAGACTCATCGAGGGTACATGCTGTGGATTTGTCTGTCTCGAAGATGAACAACCAGGTGAGATAAATTCACATTTGAACGGTTAGTATATTTATACATTATAATGATTTTGATGTATAAAGTATTTCATTCTCTCATTCACTTCATTTGACTTATGTGTTCAAAGTTTAATGTCAACATTAATATATTTTTGATTTATATTTTATTCTTTCATTCACTTTATGTGTATTACAAGTGATTTTAATGGTTTTTATTAAATTAATTGATTAATTGGAACTTATTGGTATATAATTTTTTTCTTCTGATAATTAATTTAAGCGCATCTGAACCAAGATTAAAAAAAAAATAAAAAAAAAAAGCTTTTCTGATGATGTGTATCGTTGTTGTCGGCTGGTCTCATTGTTAACCCTCTGTTAACATTTCATAGGTTTGAACCATTAAGACAAATTTAACTTAACTTGGCACAAGCCATCCTTATTTGAAGGGCGTTTTAAGTTGTTTAAAATCTCTCAAGGCCCCACTTCGTATGGGAAATGATTATCGTCAGAACTGTTACAGAGCTATGTGGTCAAAGAAGGACTAAAGGCTATGCAAAAGATATAATTGCTCACAAATAATGAAAATCACTTGATGATGTTTTGAAATACAAATATTAACTATTAATATATAAATATGAACAACATTTAAGGAATGATTTTAATATCTACCTGTAACTATGTTATACATGTACGAAATAACGTACCTTAACATCGGAAAATTTATTTTAACTTAAATTTGAAATGAATGAAATATATTGCTAGTATTTTAGCAATGTTTTTTTTATAAAGAGAAATTATCGTAAAAATAATTTTTTTATCAATAGAAATTAATAGAAGGTTTAAGTTTCATCTGGTATTGGCTGTAAGTCACAGTTCAATATTACATTCAGAATCTGCACACCATATGTATCAACTAACAGTGACGTAAGCCACACTGAAGAAGTTTCTGAAGACTGATTTATGGTACGATGTGAATTATTATTTTCAGGTGCTGTTAAACAACAATGTGATTTTCTTTCTGCTATGACCTGCTTAACTAGCCTGCCTCAAATTCAGCCAACAGACATGGCAGCGGCTTGTTCGTAAGTCAAATTAACCATGAAAAAACACAAAGAGGTTCAGAAAAGCCATCGGTTAGCAAAAGCCGTTTACATGTATTGGCTTTTTACAGGTAATAAATGTTGACCAATTATCAAGAAAATATCTAAATTTTTTTGGGGGGAAAGTTGTTTAAAACTGAGGCACAAAAAAGCATATATCAACACGTATGAACTCGTAGATTAAGATGATATTGGATGGACCTCTTTATGTTGTGACAAACCGTTCTGTCGAAATAATCAATGACCTCACATAAAACTATCTGATCATGAACTAACAGCGAAGTAATGCTAGTGAGTTTAAAACCTGATTGGAGGTTTTGATTTTAATCTTAAAAAGAAATTTGAATTCATACAAATAATAAAAAAAAAAACAACTTTTACATAAAATGTCTTTAATATTAAATAAGCTATAACAAAATTAATGAATACTAATGAATATTGCTAATAAGATCTAACCCATCATACACACACCTGCAACGCTAATTTCCCAATTCAATGTAGTAATGATGAGGTTCAGTCCTAAACATATTCATTCCAATTACCATTGCAGGAGTCTTGAAAAATCGAAAGCTTGTTTGGCGCCTCACAAGGAAAACTGCGAATCGGACGAAAATTTCCGGAATGCCATGGCCTCACTGTCATCTGTTGAACCGTTTTGCGCAGGTAGTTCAAAATTTCAATGTATACTAGTAGGTACAAAACAAATTATCCATCATATCTACCTTAAAGTTTTAAATTTGTCTATTAGTGAAAACACTCTATTAATTGATAAAAAAATATTCTAATATGTAAGATTTAAAATTTAAATGATATTTTTTAAAAGCAGAACTCTTCGCCTCAAAAAAATTAAAATACAATCTAGTCCAAACCCTCATTTTCATATCTCAGATTTCATTGATCTCTCTCTCTCTCTCTCTCTCTCTCTCTCTCTCTCTCTCTCTCTCTCTCTCTCTCTCACATATTACTGAATGAATTGGTTTTGATAAAAAAACACAACCTGTAACTTTTTTAAATACTAATTTATTAGTATTTCATTTGCAAAATTACTGTATGTTTTTCACTAGAAATAAGTTGCATAGGGTTGGGTGTTTTCAGCCAATATTATTTTAATTGTGACGAAGAGCTTTGTAAAAAGATATACAAAAATGTTACATTTCAAAACTAAAACATTCGGATCTTCCGTAACTAAATGATAGTTTAATTGCATGGGACAAATTATCATTTCTAAAATTTGAAAGTAGATTTAATGGGTATTTTGTAGACCATCCAACCTTTTTAAAAGTAAAAAGGACATGTTACTTGCAATTAAATTAACTTAAAAGAAAGAAATAAAGTTATCATCTACATAATGAGAACTATGATTGGTATTTCTGTTTTCCATATACTTCAGGTGACGCCCAATGTAACGTACAGAAATGTTACGAAGATGCCGGTATTGACCTAACAGGGGGCTCAAGTTCTACACCAAACTGGTATTTTGATTAGTTTTATTAGCATTGTCTCGTTCTTTGTTACTTTTGAAATAAATAAACCTTCTTTTATTATTTTAATTTCTTTTAGCTATTAAAAACGCAGATAACATTCTGTTTGATTCTGATTGTTCAGGTATACCGAATGAGCGGTTTCAAAAGCTACTTTTTTGTTCATGTTGAAATTATTTGCATGCATGTTCTATATAATATACGAAAGGGTTTCATAGAAGTGATAACCCACGATGTTTTAACCTTCTGTGTTGATTGCAAAGCTTTGGAATTATCCATATCTTTATACACTTTTTCCCCCTCAGGTTCTTGATGTATAACAGAGTAGTACAACAGCATGCTATAGTTAAGAGGGCTGGATGGTCGTGGCCATTTTCGGACTATATTAATCTTCTTTATATGGAGAGCTCTGTATTAAGATAAAGAAAATGTTCAAATTTTAAAATAAAAACTATTCTTTACCATATGAAAGTTTTTTAACGAAAGTATCAGATTTGAAAGTTTAAAGTAGATATTATGGTAATTTGTTGAACTCCTTAAACGTTATCTACTGGTCAGCAACAAGTTCGAAACAGGCTGAGGCTTAAGCATACTGTATTTTATCTTTGCATTTTCTTTCAAAAAATGCTTTTCATTTTGAAAATTAATGCATTTGATATAAAAAAATATTTACAATTATTTTAATGAACAATTTGAAAATTCAAAAGCGGTGTTGTTTTTCAGCGACACCTTTAAGACTCTGCAGACCTGTATGGCGAGCATCAGTGGCGTATGTGAGGGTAACGCTCTATATAGTATGATAAAGCAAAGTCTCCAGGGTCTGGAAGGAATCTGTAGTGGCACAGGTAAATGTCCTACTATAGACAATAATTTAGCAGTTCACTTAAAACTGAGTAGATATTTACCCAAGATAAAATGTCCAAAATAAAACAACATTATGTAATACTTGAAAGAACTATGTGCGGGATAAAGCGTTTTTATGCCCCAAAATTCAAAGTTATGAATAGAGCTTTAGAAATTTGCTAAAAGATAGGTTAATATATATCTAGTTCAGATTTATAAAGAGAAATTGTCTAATCGAAGTCATAATATAAATAAGCTTATTTCACAAAAAGTACGTATTTTAGCCAAAAATGGAGGATTTCCTATCAGTTTTTTGAAAAGGAAACATCGAGCGCATGCTTGCTCCAACACCATTTTTTAATATGATATGCAAAATGATATGAACAATGATATATGTTAAAATGGTTTTGGGGCAACATTGCGCTCTATACCTCCTACTCTTGAATATGAAGAAAAACAGATGAAATTTTCATGCTTTTGAGAAAATGCGGGAAATGGCCCATTTACGTGACGTCATAGAAGCACGAGGAATGATCGATGTTGAAAAACTTTTAGATTTCTGTAACAAGCATATTCAGTTTTATATTTTATCAAAATATCTTTATGATATGATGTTTTTCAAATTTATAAAACACGGGGGCAGAAATTAGACCGTATCGCATATAGTTCTTTACAAAATAAGATTAACTACTTTAATAGTACAAACAACGTCAATTTAACAGTTCAATTAAACAATTAATTACCAAAGGTAAAATACCAAAATAAACTCTGTGTATTAACAATAACATTATGCAACACTAGTACTAGAAATTTACAACGTGAATTTAATAGTTCAGTTATACAACTAATTACCAAATTAAGCTCTGTAAATCAACAACAACAGTATGTTATACTAAAATTTAACAAATTATGTTTAGCTTAGTTTAAAGAAAGGACTATCATGTGAAAGAATGTTTTGTATTTGTTTTATTTATACTTAAGATGTTGCCCAGTGTAACGTACAGAAATGTTACGAAGATGCAGGAATTGACCTAACGGGCTTAAGTTCCATGCCACAATGGTAATTTTAGTACATTACAGTAATTCTATTTATTATAATTTTTTGTTCTTTGTAACTTTTGAGATGTATGAGAACTGTTTTGCCAACAGAGACGCATATATCCATCAATTTCTGTTTGTTTTCTGATTTTTCAAGTATTACTATTAAAACAATATTTCAAATATTCAATAGTTTGTTGCATGTATAACATATAAAACATATAAAGGGATTTCACAAAAGTTCCTATAACTCACGAGGTTCCCATTTTCTGTGTGATTGCAAAACTTAATTTAATTAATGAAACCATAATAAGGCAAGTAGAATACATCATATGAATACAAAAAATACTGGAATCAACACGTTGCAACAAACCTTAAATTCAAATTCCAAAATAATGTTAATGAGCATAATTCTTGTATAACATTTGTCATATTTAATTTTCTCCATTTGATTTTAAATGTTTTTATCAATCTATGAAATATTTCTAGATTAAAAAAAATCAGATTAGACAATAATCATTTTGACATAAATGTAGCATGCTTTTGGTTAAAAATGCTAAAAAAAAATGTGTTGGATACATGTACATCCATATTATGAAGAGCCTCTTTCGAAATAACTATACAATTTGCGCATTGTAAGAGGTCACAGCCTCAGCTATTGAAGTGCCAATCAATTCGAAACCCGCTGGTTAAACAAAAACCATTTTTGGAAGTTTGCTTGAAACAGAGATGATTTTCAAAGATTTCACAATTTGAAAACTCATAAACAACAAGTTTGTTTCGAATATAATGCTCTTTTATACACATTATTTCTTAATGTGTACCATAGTACCTTGAGAGAAGTAGATGGCAGTAGCCATTTTTACACTACATCAATTTGCTTGAGAAGAAGAGCTTTGTGTAAAGCTCAACAATATATTTCTTCTTACATAATAATAGCTTAATGCAAAAATAATCATATCTGAAATTTAAAAGCAGATCGGATGGGTAATTTGTTGATCACCAAGCCTCCTTAAAGTTTGACTAAATATCAACCTGAATTGTTTTACAGTGACTCCTTTAAAGCCCTGCAGGCCTGTATGGTGAAGATAAGCACTGTCTGCAAGGGTAACTCGTTGTATGAAATTACTGAACAAAGTCTCCAGAATCTGAAAGGCATTTGTATTGGAGACGGCACAGGTATCTTATGAAGAATACACTGTCATACTTCTATTAAACCACCCTCTGCTACGTGTTCTATTGTTGGACAAATTTAATTAACTTTTTCAATGTTTATGTAACAGTTATGTCATAGAGTAACAAGGCACAATTATACTCGCCATTGATAATATATTAAAGGGAAATACGGGGAATTTTACAAAGACGAAACGATTCCGCAAAATTCTTCAGTAAGGAAATATCTAAATATCATGAATATGAATTTTGCACTCTGAATAAAATTCAGTTTCAAGTAAAGCTGTTTCAAAAGTTTAAAATAAATTAGATTAAGATTGATGACATCGAGAAATATTAACAGAAATGCAAAAGTTCCTCAGATTTGAACATTGCATGAAGTAACACTACTGGAAATCTTTGATCAAAATATTGTAAAAATATTGGGTATATAGTTTACTTTTTTTTGTATAAAATGTAATATCAAATATGCTAGTAGATAAAGTGACAGCATTTCCTCTAAATAGAGAGGGATGGATGTTTAGGCCAATGGATCTCTTGACTTTTGAAGTCCTTTACTAGGATTTATTTGACATCATTTTACCAACCGTTTCTTTTAGTAATGTTCATTCAGCGAGTGTTGTAAATGGTCTTTATCATTCCATTATTCTATTTACAATGTTATAGTTGATTTCATTTCATTTACGTAGATAACTGCGTGGACAAAAGTGGAGAAGTAATCCCCCACGGACAAGTGTTCTCTCCCGACCTGTCCGATCCATGCAAAAGTTGTACTTGTGACTATGGCCAAGCCACTGGGTGTGAGTACATGTACTGTGACGCCCCCGCATGTGATAGCTATGAAATGATACCAGGCACATGCTGTGGATTTATATGCCTGGACAGTACTATTGAGCCTCCAGGTAAGTGGGTTTTTTTTATCAAGAAAGAGTTGACTGTTGAATCAATTTCCCGTGATATAAATATCCTTTTATACAATGTATTAAAAAAAATCAATCAATCCACCAAAATTGCGAAAGTGCGTTCAGGAAACCTTCCTATATAAAAGGAAATAGATTCTAAATTTCTTTTTAAAAGTATAAGATGTGTGTACTATCGTGATCTGCCTGCATTTTGAATAAGTTTAGTATTTTATTCTTATTAAAGAAACACCAAAGGTATATCGGTTTTGCCTCAATCAAAAACAATCTTAATTAGATATATTTAGAAAACACTTGATATATCTGGGTGTTGTACAGAAATACAGGAATATATCAACAAATATTTATTTTTAAAAATACAGCTGGGGTTCCAAATGGATGCATGGATTTGCGGGGTAACTTGGTTTCGGATGGAGAGGTCTTTGCCCCGAATCGTTCCGACCCTTGTAGAATGTGTTCGTGTGAAAACGGAGAAACCACCAAATGTAACTACATCTACTGTGACGCCCCACCCTGTGAGCGATACAAGCTGGTCCCGGGCACCTGCTGTGGCTTCATATGTCTAGAGAATACCAACGAACCTGAAGGTATTGCCAACAATAATTAAAAATTAATAATCTAATATTGAAGTTAACGTTAAATTACGCTGATAAACAAATTCACGATATTAGCAAATTCCACTTCATTACGAAAATTTAAAGACAAATTAACAAAGGAACGTACGCATTACAATTAGATCCAAAAATTAATCCTCCTTGGCTGTATTTTATTGCTATTTAATATCGTGTTTTTATTGTAATATTATTCCGAATTAAAGATTTTCTTAATGATGACTGTTTAATACTCCATTTTCTCAAACCGGAATGTATTCTTCAAAAATAAAATAAAAAATTTCACAGTTACTGTAAATAGAGCAAATATAAAGCATAAAACAAACCCTTTAAAAAAACTTTCTTCTTATTATTTAATGCATTTTGAATAATATAATCAAAATATACATTTAGAATCTCTGCCTTGCATTGATGAATTGGGAAACACAATACCAGATGGAGAAGAAACAATTAATCCACAGGATCCTTGTAAAAAATGTAAATGTGAAATGGGAAACCTCTTCTGTACAGAACAAATTTGCAAAATCCCAATATGTCGCAACTTCCAACATACAAAGGGAACCTGTTGTGACGGCGTATGTCTAGATGATATGGTCAAGAGGAGCAACCTTATAGGTAAAGTGCAAATCAACCTACCCATCACTGCAGCCTTTGCCCCGGAGTCTCAGGTCATTGTTTATTACGTCAGAGCTGATGGCGAAGTGGTTTCCAGTAGCACGAGGCTAGAAGTGGAAAAATGCTTCGATAACAAGGTAGTTACATTTAAGCTGATTTAGTTTTATTTGTAAAATACTGTTTATAAGAAAAAAAGTTTATCCAAATTTAAAACAGCTTACTTATTGCAGCTGCAAGAACACACCACCTAGGAGTTTTCTAATGTACAATTGAATGCTATAGAGGAAATACTACTTTAATCTTGCAATAAGCTATTCATATGTCTGATGTGTTTTAGGTGAATATGGAATTCGTCAATAGTCCAATTAAACCCGGATATAACGCCACCATCCGGGTGTCAGGAGATCCGGGATCTGCCTGCTCTATAGGGGTTGTGGACAAAAGCATAGAGCTTCTGAAAGCAGACCATCAGTTGACGCCTGAGAAGGTACTACATATAGAATTCATTTTTGCAACCAACTTTTTTTCCAGTATGTTTCCCCTTTTCATGAAATTCAAACCGAAGTACTATTATATTAAAGTATAACCGATTTTTCCAGACATTCGTAAACTAATTATCTAATGAATCACGAAATAGATTAGAATTGAAAAGTTTTCTGATTTGACATTTTTTTGTGCCATAACAAAGAATCCCAGGGGCAAATATCAAAATTATGCGTTACCTTGTTATCTGATAAGGCAGTGCCTTAACAAACTATACGAATTGTAGACTGAACCCAGCTCTTAGTTTTCTCTCTTTATATCTAGTTTTACAGCTTACTTAGCACGGATATGATGTATGATCATTATTATTCAATCAACGACTACTTCGATAGAAATTGCAGAGATAGGCAAACAGAAAATGGGACAGAAAAAGGTACTTTTGAATTTGATTAGGTCAACAGATCCATTTGATTTTCATGCATAAAACATGTTCCAGTAAATGGGGTTTCCTTTTTTAAATGTTTGAAATCAATTTCGTGGATTTCGTTGTTAAGCAAACAAACGATTAAAATGTTCATCATAGAAAACAAACTATCACAACAATATTACATGTATAAGTTAGCTAGATTTTTCCTAAGAATATAAGTATATGTACAAACATAATGTGTTTTCTACAAAATTTACTAAACTTGATGTCCACAAAATTTAAGAGAGCCACAGTACTTTTTACAGAACATCACTGACATGCTTGAAACAAACATATTGATATTATGATGTTGCATTTACTAGTATTTATCTACAGAAAAAGACCTCTTACCGTAAATGCACAGAATTTAAGCATACTTTGTAATGCAGTATTCTCGATCTATTTTAGCCGTAGAAATCCTACGAAATCCCTACGATGTTCCTGTGGATTCATACCAGGCGTTTAAGGTAAAACTTAAGTATATCATCACCTGCATATTCCATTATTCTATATAGTTTGATAATATTAAGAATTTTCTTATTACTTTAATCATAATTGTTAAAAGCGAGGCAGATCTGACGTTTATAAATTTCTATCTACGCTGAAAGTTAAAACAATCATTTTCATATTATAATGATGATTTCTTTTTAATAAGTGTGTTTTTTCACTCCATCACAATTCTTAATTTACATAAAATTCTGAACAATATAATAAGTTTTTGAAATTAGAATCTCATACTTCTGCACATGACTGTTTTTTTTTGCGTATTCTTTTTGTAGAATTTTGGATTGAAAGTGTTTACAAATTTGAAATTGGAGACCAGACCATGTGTACAGTATATTTATCCAATGTATCATAGGGTATTGGCAGGTAATGAAATATTGTGTTAGCCTTATAATGATAAACAAATTATATAAATAAATATAAAAAAAATTATTAAATGTACCTTACCTCATTTAAAATCATTATATTTGCTTGGTTTCAGAGAATTCAGTGGATATGACGGTTCCATCATTAGGAAACACCAATGCTGCAGAAAAAGTCAGGAGCTTTTTCCCGGAGACTTGGCTGTGGGAGCTAGAAATAATTGGGTAAGACAAAGTATTTGTATTGTTTCTAATGTTTTCTATTATAACTTTTACTTGTAAGATCCAGTTGCATGTAAGACTTTTGTCTGTTTGGAGAAACCATTAGATTGTTCTACACTTATTGTCTTACAGGACTTTACTGTTTTAGATTTCTTTTAAAAAACGTTGCAATTTAACAATTTATGTCAAAATATGTTCGTATCTGTTTGCGACTCAATATTTTATTGGTGAGATGAAACCTATTAAATCTTTTTAATGACGTCACAATGGCTTGCGCCAAACAATGTATCAATCCGCTTTACGTTAAGTTAAACATTTGATAAAAAAGTGCTTTTTATGAAACTTTGTTGAAGAAGCTAACCCTTTTTCAAACTGTCAAATCCAGTTTATACTGGTATGCATTATGTATTATGTAGATATTATTTTTTTCCAATAGAATAATGCACAACACAAGACCTGTATGCCATGTAAATCAATAAAACATATTGTAAAATACAGATTTGCAAATATGTTTCCTTATGCGAACATATAGGATAGCAAAAACTTACTTTTCTGTTCAAAGTAAACTATTTACTGATGTCACAATGATTACTGCACGTGCCCATTGTTTAACAGTTGTATTATTACATTAAACATAAAAACACGATTATTTAAAATCATTCTGAACGATTTGCCTTTCTCAAGCATAAAATATTAGTAATAAACAGTGATATTGGTAGGTATGTAATCAGTTCTACTGAGAAGCCCTTTGGGCTACACAGGATTTGATCACGTGACCAACGAAGTTCATATCCCTGTGGACTTTTTAACATGCTGTTTATTTCTTAATTGATTGGGGATAACAAAGGCGAAGAATAAGTTAACAAATCGATTTGTTTCTGCACGAAAACGAAAGTACATCGATGCTCTGATATCTTTCATTAACTAATATAAAATCATACTTTCCTTTAGTTAACTAAGAAGAAGTATAGATGATTGTGCGTTAGCCTATTTATATGATTGACGTATAGAAAAACGTAATACAACATGTATTATTGTTTAGACCATTCTGGTACGTTTTGTAGAGATTCAGGTCAAAACACCTTGGTTCGCACAATCCCTGACACTATAACTGAATGGAAGGGAAATGCTATATGTTTGAATACTGCTTCCGGTCTTGGAATTTCATCCGTTTCCGGTATCACGGCCTTCCAGCCTTTCTTCCTGTCATTCACACTTCCGTACTCAGCGATCCGGAATGAAGTAGTTCCTGTCCTTGTTACGGTGTTCAATTATCTGACGGAATGTCTTGTGGTAAGGATGCAATTCTATATGAAAAAGATTATTATATGGGTAACTCATAAATGTTATGAAAAATTATAGAAATCATAATTTTCACAAGGATGCAGTTCTATATAGAAAGATTATTATTTTCGTAACCATTAGTATTATTAATATAAAGAAATTATAATTTCGTAAAGATGAATTTCTACATGTATATAAACAAATTTTTGTAACTCATTAAAATTGTCAATATTTAGAAATTTGATTTTTTATAAAGATGCGATTTTATATAAAAAGAGTATAATTTGGGTTGTCTCTAGTATTATTAATAATTAGACATTATAATTATAATACAAATCTATATAAACATCTTATTTTTATTTTGGTTACTTGTTAGTATTATTAATAGTTAGAAATATACAACTTGACATTATTGTTGACGGTTGATCTTTTACTTCCATCAGATGAGGGTTTCTTTGAGAGACTCCACAGAGTTTAAGCTCCAGCAGGTGGCTTTTATGAGAACTAGGACAGTATGTGTCTGTGGGGGAGAATCAGAAACCCTTCGTTACTTGGTCATCCCTCTGAAGATTGGGGAAATCAGCATTCAAGCTGAGGTAAGACTTAATGAATAATCATATTCGAACTATTAAGAAAATAATGTATTACTATAAAGATAATGATACATTAAGAATGATATTAATGTTTAAGATAATAGTTAATTGCATTATATTCTTTTTTTATTACCATTGAAAAGGGAAGTTAAGCAATGAATGAAACTAATGATCTTTTTTTTAACACAGTCTTTGTTTTTAATGTGAATGTAACCATTAATACTTTGTAGCTGCTTAATGCGGGAAAAATCCAATCAACTTCATAGGAGTTCTAATAATAGTTTTATATTGTTTTTAGCGAATTAAATTTTAAGACATTGCAAACCTTGAAGTTTTAGAAGATTCTGTTGTTTTTTTATTCTTATGTAATGATTGATTTTGCCGGTGTTTGCTACTGACTGCGTCATTGTGAACTCTTTTAGGCTGAGTCCATTGCTGATGACGGAACTTGTGGTAACAGTTTGGTTAGCAGGGAGACAACGGGGGTGTCTGACGCTGTCCGGCGACAACTTCCAGTAGAGGCAGAGGGACTAGAAAACGAGTACACATACTCTTCTTATTTATGTCCATCAGGTGCGTAAACATTACAGATATCTTGTTCTGAATCACAAAAAAATGAAATTAAATTTATGACTCATATTACAAACTATTCTTACTGAGATGTTCCATTGACCATTTGCTGAACATTGACATGTACATAACTTTTTTTATCTGCAATCAGAAAACAAAAATAACTTACATATGTTGATGAGGGTTGTAATGGATCTTTTTTGCTTTGAACAGGGGAACCCGGACTGACTTTGACAGAGAATATTAAGTTGCAGCTTCCCTCAGATAGAATCCAAGACTCTGAGAGAGGATTTGTGAACATTATTGGTAAAGATACAAACAATTGTAGCCGTGAAAATTTGCACGATTTTATTTCATTTTCGTTGAAAAGAATACCTTAAAGTTATCGAAGTGAACCAAGCACTTTGACTATACATGTAAAAATGCTGTCAGGAAATCATTTTTGATGTTGACCAGGTGATGTAATGGGTCCTGCTCTCACTAACCTTAAGGATCTTTTGAAAATGCCGTATGGTTGTGGAGAACAGAATATGGCCTCCTTCGCCCCAAATATTTTCGTTTTGCAGTACTTCTATAACACCAATATGGACGTGAGTCGTGTGTTGGACGATGCTCTGAGATATATGAGAGTGGGTAAGTATTTTGGAGCACAAATAAGTTTTCTTTAGTTATCTTTTTACGTTACTACCTCGAGTACGCAGTTGTTGGGTTTTTTTTGTTCATTGATGCAATCCTCACGAAGTAAGAAAGTGACTTGCATAAGGTCAAAGAAACTCACATTTCCTTTTCAATACATTTTTATTAGATGTATATTTTGATTGTATATTACTTAAGCGATTATTGATACATAATGTTCATACTGCAAGTGTTTTACTTTTTTACATTATGTACATGTATTGTTCATAGTATAAAACGACAATATATGTATTGATTTTCTTATTTTGAGATGATGATTAAATCAAACACTTTCTTTGACAGGTACATTGAGATTGCCAATCGAAAGTCAATTTTTAATAGCTTCAAGTTAATGCAAAAGTTAACTTTTTAAATCAATTTTTCAGGTTATCAACGACAACTAAGATACAGACATTCAGATGGATCATATTCCGCATTCGGTGAGTCAGATGGTAAAAGCGGAAGTACATGGCTGACGGCATTTGTCGTAAAATGTCTGGGACAATCACAGAAATACATTGATATCGATCAAACTGACCTCAACACTAGTATTGCGTGGTTCAGGCGTCAACAAAATGAGATTGGTTGCTTTCCCAAAGTTGGGTATACCCATAGCTATTACTTGAAGGGAGGTTGGGGCAAGGGCAATGACGAAGAGGGAACTTTGACGGCATTTGTTCTCATCGCCATGTTGGAAGCAGGTCTTCCGAAAAATGTAAGTTGATGAAATTTTAATTGTGTATAAAACTTTCTTTCTTGAAATGATGGCAATTTCTTGATTATTGTTTATCATTCCCTAAGTAGCAAATATTTTGTTTTTTTTCTTTCGAGTAGAATGAAACCTTTTATTGACTAATTTTATTGAATTTTCTAAGGATCCTGCTATTCTCGGTGCTCTTCGTTGCCTTGACCTTCAGGATGTCAAGGATACCTACATGTTGACTCTTATGGCGTATGCTTATTCCCTTTATGACATCAAATCCACAAGACGACTGGAAATCATGTCCTTGTTGCGGTCTAAAGTAAAGAGGAAAGGAAGTAATGCACTTTTATCTATTCATGTTGTCCTCATTAAGGTTGTTTTTCCCACCGAAAACATGAAATTTAATGGCTTGGCTTTTTGTTTCAGCTGACATGGTTTACTGGTCGCGAGATTCGGAACCGGAAGAGGAACCAACTTCTTCTTGGGGATATTACCGCGCACCCTCAGCAGAGGTGGAAATGACGTCATATGCATTGTTAGCTTATACAGTTGGAAATCAGCCAGAAGCCGTTATCAACTCTAAACCAATTGTTATGTGGCTCAGCAAGCAGAGAAACGCACAAGGAGGCTTTAGTTCAACCCAGGTAGCATGATAACAGAAACGCTTCCATTCTTCTACTACATGTGTCTGATAAGCAACAAAACAACATGAACTACACAAAGTATACCATAATTACGCTAAATGACGTGTATTTTCAAAATTTATTACAAAATATGTGAATACAACTTTTAGTAAAGTCGAAATACATAGATTGAATACATTTTGAATTTGTTTTTTAAAGATTATTCTAATCAGTTTGAGTTATATATATATCAACATACTAAAATTCAGTTATGTAATATTTGAAGTTAACGTGATCAGTTTATTTTTGAAATCTATGATAATTAATTTTTGATAAAAATATTCTGCATTTTGCAACGAGGTATTGGATGGAGATTTTAAAAGTGCTGGCGGTAAATGCGATCCAAATCTTGACGAGCTCTTAAAAATTTCTTTAAACGGAATTTCACAACCTTTTCAATAAAAAATGTCCAAAAGTTTTAAATGTTTCCATTGTTTAAATGTTGACATTTTAGGACACCATCATCGCCCTACAAGCCCTGTCTGTATATGGAAGTTTGGTACACCAGGGCGGGACAGACATAACGGTAGAAATCATTGGAGATCAGATGTCTGCCGCGTACGGAATCAGCGGGGAGAATAATCTGGTTCTTCAAACAGCGCCCATCCTCAAACTACCCAATGATCTGAGTGTGACAGTGCGGGGAGTAGGATGTGCTTTAGTGCAGGTAGGGTACATTTATGTTTGGTGGTTATATGCATCCACCTGTAGTTAACGGCTTAATTCACTGAATACAATTAATTCTGGTTTCATTTGTTTATTTTTTTTGTGATTAACCTCATATTCTTATATTCTTTTTAAATGATTGCATTTAAATAAAATCATTTATAGTTTTTCCTGAATTATTAACACTTACATCAAAACCTATTTTTTTTTACTTTACCATTGACATATTTTTGATGGTTGTATTATAATTGTAAGGCTTTTAAAATGTACTATTATTTAAACGATTTACCTTTAAGGCCAACGTAAAATTCAACACTCCTAAGCTAGAGGCTGAACCCGACTTTGAATTGAAGTTATCAACACACAGATCTAAGTATGAACCCAACAACTGCGCCAAAAGAACCATCAGCATCTGTGCCAGGTATACATGATACATAATACTCTGTGTGTGTGTGTGCTCGGTAAAATAAGGAATTTACGGTATTTAAAACAACATCTTAGTCGCTGAATGATATTGTTGTATAGAATTTGAAAGTTATACAGTTAAATGTGAGATAAGGTATAGGAAAATACGAAAAATCTTTCGCTAGTCATACAGAAGTATTTTGGCAAAATTTTCATTTGCATGAATTAAACCCGTAGGCTAATCATAGTAAATTACAAGAAAAAAATTCTTTCAACGTAACAGTTAGCAGTATTTAACTTGGGAGGTGCAAGCAATTCATATATTGACAATTGTGCAAACAATTTCATAAAGTCATGTATATTGTAGCTACAAAGGAGAAAGCGGTCAAACTAAGATGGCAATCGTTGACGTCAAAATGCAGACTGGTTGGGTTCCAGTTCGTGAAACGCTGAATATGGTATGATGACATAATTTATTTTACTATGGTTTACCTTTTTGTGTTTAAAATTGAAGGATTGTTTTCGCTTTGAGCTATTCTAAGAATACCTTTATTTTCATCTCAAATATCATTACTAAAATGTAACGTACGTTTGATAAATTTTACAATACGAGTGGCAGTTTTGTTTTAGTTTTAAAATCTTAAATTATGTTGCAGATACTTTCCGATAGGATTATGAACACAATAGGCCTTCAGAAGTATGAAATCGACGGAAACATTGTCCACTTATATTTCGAATACGTGAGTTTAATTAATGATTTTTAATTTTATCAAAACGATTACATATTGTGCATGACAGGACAGTACCTTTTTCGAAACTTTTCTTTTAAGTTATGAATTAAGGTATCGTACAATTTTCATAGCCGCCCTCACTAACACAATTCCATGTTAAAATAATATTAAGTCATTGTTTATTTTGTCTTGATGGTAATAGTGTCCCGTCAAATGATAAAATGCATGTAAAAAGGACGAAAAAGAACAAAGCCTATACCAATAAAAGATTCTGATGTAAACAGACTGTGCTGATACATGTAGTAAATTGATAATAGTTTAAAGACGTTTGACCCGATGGACACAATATCCCGTCTTCTATCTCCTGTTATTTATAAATCAAGCTATTTCATTTAATTTCTCTTTTATTTTAGTTTGATGTACACCAAAGATGTTTCGTCTTTGATGTAGAACAGGACATTGAGCTAAGCGACCCCAAACCTGCCTACGTTAAAATATACGACTACTATGAAACAGGTAATTTAACAAATGTTGTATTTACTACAATATTATTTATAATTCTGTCTGTAATAATAACAAAATATGATATGGATCAAAATACATTTTGCGCTTTTAAACATAATAAAATTACATTGTAGATACATGTAATATTTAAGCTTAGAATTGCTCGATTAATGATTTAAAATACCCCCCAAAAATGAGTTAACTTACTTCTAAATTATGATTATAAATCTATGGATATGATTTTCTTATGATGTCACTCCAAAACGATATCAAATACAGAAGGCTATATTTAAATGTACCTGTATGCTATTATCTAAACTCGCAAAATAATTAGTCATTGCATGTAGATAGCTTTAATAATGTAACCAAAACCACTGCTTTCTTTAATGTATACATGTACTTTATTTATAACTGATATTAATTTGTTTGTTATTTTCTACTTTAAGACTCGTCCGTCACAGTTGAATACGACATGAAGACAATTTGTGGGACAAAGGAAGAGTTGCCTTTCCTGACGCCAGAGGAGTACAAGTTTGGTCTGAGTATGACACCGGACGATGAAATTGTCCAAGTCAGAATTCCAAATGAACTAATAAGTAAATATACAAAATTGCCTAAGCATGGATTAAATTCACCTTATATTTTAGCTGAGCTGAGCTGAAAGTAAACTTGCCAAGAGTAACTCTGCTGCAATTCGTGATATAAATGTTAAAGCATATTTGCCGTTTTTTTTCCTTTTTCTTGTTGTTGTTTCCTCCTGGATTTTAAAAGATCTAGTATGTCTTTATGAAAGAGATTTCTACATACATGTATACACTTGATTTAATTTTGATTGCATTGCTTGTTATACTTTTCATAGTATTTTAATAATTTACTTTTTAGATTCAAGCCAACCAGGACCACCCGGGATTAAGGTGTGTATACAAATGTGCACTTGGTTATTTGGAACGATTTTCTTTAAGATGCCCTTAGCGTTTTTGGACTATTTTAGTCTCATTAAGAAGAAGAGCTCTGTATAAAGATAAAGCAAAATGATAAAATTTTAAAGCGTAAATATTTGGGATTTTTCTTTACTAAATGTTTGTTTATGGCCAAATATATATTTAATATTTACAGGCAAATTTGATAGGTAATTTGTTGAATACCCAGCCTCCTTAAATTTCTTGTTTGATTTGTTTTTCTATTTTATTTATCATCGAAATCTAATTTTAATCTTGATATACATGTATACACATGTGCATACCACTTGGAGTTTTCCTCCATTGGCTACAATAACAAATAATTGATAAATGATTAAAATATCTCTTTTTGGACGGTCATGGTGATTCATTGGGAAAACAAAAATTGAATGCTTTTAATATATTCTTAATTTCGTCATAGGGTCCCGTTTAATTTCAAACTAACTGATTGTCTCAATATAAAGAGAATTTGTATGCTATACAAACATTTATTTTTGTTAAATGTGTGTTAACGACACTTTTTATCGTCATGCTTAGTCCTGTCCAGTTTGTAAAGAATCCATGGATATCAAAAGTCCCGAGTTCACTGACCTTGTCTGCAATTCTGCAAGAAGTAAGTTCTATGGAAAATTTTATTTATTTTTTTTACGAACAAAATTAAAATTTGCTTATTGTAATCAATCATGTGTGAACTTGCATTTTCCTATGTATGGTGTCTATCAATTTGTTAATTTGCAAGTTAACTTTTGTAAACGCAGTTTCAATGTAAGTAATAGTTAGATCATATTAAGTAAAATTTACGCGATTAAGAAGGGGGCAGGGGAGCGAAGCGACCGAGCCCCTTCTTAATCGCGTAAATTTTACTTAATATGATCTAACTTACTTAGAACATAACCCACTTTTTCATTATCTCTCTCTTGTTTACGGCTCTCTTAGCTGTCAATCGAAATGTGACGTCGCTGTGAACTTAGAGAAAATCTTAACGATTTGACGTTTAATATTTAGCGACTACTGATTGGATGAAAAGGTTGGTTATGTTCTTAGATCTGTTTAAGTTGAAACGCAGTGCATCAATAAGACATGCAGATGAAATGGTATGTTTATGACTATCTTCTTAAAGTTTACCTTATAAGGTTAAAACAAATTAATACAATTAAACTGAATGATTCTTTAAATTTTAAAATTATTGAAATAATACTGTACGTCGTTTTAATTTCATGGTGTAAAAATTCCAAGATTTCTCAAAAAGTTTAAATCATGATGGTTTCATTTTCACGCTGCAAGAAAATAAAAAGTAATGAGTTTTTTGACATTGAATGATTTTTTTTTGTAAAATTATATATTCAAAATGGGTCTAATTTCGCAGAAAAATGAAAAATCGCGAACAAAGTTAACTTTAAACCTCCGTAATTATTTGCCAATCTACAGTAATTTATCGACTGTAGCCTAAGTGGGTTTGCCTTCTAAACCTTAGCGCAGATTATTATTATTTTTTTACCTAACTTCAGTGTACATGAAAAAACATTGATGAAGCTATCTTGAAACCATCTTTTAAAACGCAACTGGTCATCATGCACAGATATAACAGCAATAGAGTTTAATCTATCAAAAACAGTCAGGTTTTAAGAATTTGAATATTATTTTCCAGTTTTCAAGGTGAATACTGCTCGAAAAGACAATGTCAAGTATTCAATGAAGGTTTATGCTGATATGAAGCCCAGGAGGAAAGTGTCTATCCAAGAGTTTGTCAACCATCAGATTCAGAAAGCGTGTTCCTGTGACGTTTTGGACAAGAAAGGTAACAGCAAAATGATCAGAAATAGTTAAATGTGGTTGCAAAAATAAGATATCAAGTGTCATTGTTAGTCTCACAGGTTCAAGTAAAATTTGAGGACAATAATCTTATCATACAATATGTTAAAATAGAAATTACACTTACATGAAACTTCTAAATTAGTAGATCAACTTAGCAAATACAATTCCAAGAAAGTTGATATTCAACGAATATTGATGAAACCACAGTAATTAATTGTGGATATTGTTATGCTCAAAGGTCCGTTGTTAGAGATTATGTAATTATACTGATTTGTTGGATGAAACTACATGTATTAGTTCAGGCGAGATATTCGTCAAAGGATAAAACTCTTGTCATTGAAGCAACTGAAAAGTGGCTAAACGGCTGAATGGCTTTGCTACCATTCCAATTGTGTCTAAATGAAAACTGTGTCAAGGGGATTGTACGGCCATCTTGTAAACATTTGGAACAAAATGTAAACATTTCTTAAACTGACTTTTTTATGCCAAAAACTAAAAAAAACTGTTGTCGAAAGGAATAAATATAACGTATCACATTTAGTTTCGTGTGCAAATTGCTTACACAAGTAAATGCCTTTGTTAATCACTTAGAACTGCGCACTTGCAGACTTAAATTGAAGATTTTAAAATCCGAAAAACATGAAAGGTAGTCATTGATGAATATTCACAACTATTTGTTAAGAAAAAAGGTTGAATCTTGCACATCTATGTTGTAGCATGTTCTTAAGTACCATATTCTGATAATTCGGTATGATATCTATTTTTAGAAAAAGAAAGTAAATATTTAGAACTCCTGTGTCTATGGAAGCACATTGACGTTATAATATCATAGAAAAAATATATGTCAATTCAAAACAATCTGTGTGTAATGTGGCAGACATCTCTATATCAGCCTCGAGTATTTTTTAGTTAAAATTCTTGTAGAAAAGGGGGAGGGGTCCACAAATCTATTTTTGTAAATAAAACATATACATACATTTTTCAATGAAAATATATCTTCAATGTACCTTTACACAGACAAATATATCTCGTGCCAATTGATAGTTTTTGAGACACATTTTAAGGATAGGGTACCCTACTCTGAGACAAAGCTGCAACTTAAATAGGCAAACTTTAACAATTTTCTTAACAAATGGTCGTAGAGTGGACCTTCTTTCGTTTTTTCAAATTTTTAAATGTTCAGTGTAAGTGTGAAGTGCGCAGTTTTAAGTGATTACAAAAAGCATTGTTCTGTTCTTGTATGCGTAATTTGCAAACAAAACAACATATAAAACCTCATATTTATTGCTTTATTATCTTTTGACAACAGCATTGGTCAGGTTTGGGTATAAATAAGTCAGTTCAGAAAATGTTTACTTTTTTACCTCAAATGTGCATGTACAAGATGGTTATACATGTACATCCCCTTTAAGCGAGTGACATCGATTCATGATGTGATGGAAAAATAAAAAAAAGGACTTGAGATCTGTTGATCTTGATTTGTTTCTTATTTCATTCTAAAATTCATGGAGAATTTGTTAAAGTTATCACGTTATGATAATTCGTTTCAGATGAAAAACTAATGATCTTTGATACAATGGATCAGTACAGTGAATCCAAGAAAGAACTCAACCTTTCCAAGTCGACCACAATCGTACAATGGACAAAGATCTTTGAGCGCCACGTTTTCAAGAAGAACAAGAAATGTTAATACTGTTGTAATAGACTGTTGTATGTATATAGTATGTACTCAAAGGTTGAAAAGACGTGTTTCCTTTTAACATGTATGTACATGTTTATGCTGTCATAATTACTGTTTGTTCAAACACGCCCGGTATATAATAAATTTGAATTTATGTAGTTCTCATTTCATTCTCTCATTTATGTATCTAATTCAATATATGAAAAATAAAAGTTATTTTGATAATAAAAGCGTGTTATTTTTCGAATAACTGTTGTTTCTTCAAAATCGGTTGAATACCAATATTTCGTGGATTTTGCCGCTGCGTTGATACACCAAAATTAATTGTGCATCAAAGTGCAATATCTAATACCATAGTGGATCGATGGGAATATTAACCACGGATTGACGTATCATTGAAACTGTGATTTCCATTAAATCCAGGAAAATTTATTCCACATTCTGAAGATGCATGGTGTATTACAAATTTCTGTTTTGATGAGAAAATTAAAGAAACTAATTATAGTTATTGTTCATCGACCTTTTGATTTGAAACACCATCAAATTGTATAACCGAGCCTTCGTCTGGAGAAACTCTAAACTTGGGGTATAAAATATAATTCTATATTTCTATGTTTTGAAAAGCAAATTAAAAAAAACTAAATTATAATTATCGTTCATTGACCTATTGAAATGAAATACGTTAACACTCGATTGGAAATATAAAGACTATAAGTCTTCAAAATAAAAAAGTTGATATTGTCAAAACTGGCAATGCAGTTCGTATTTAAATTATGTTTCATTGACTGTATAGAATATAGATTTTTTTAAACCGTCGTATATTTGAATTAATTTAAGGTTTTCATTTTAAAACTATGTAACATGCCTATCCTCTGTACGAGCTCTGCAATATTTTTTTATTCAAAGTCTTCACTGACCTAAGAACTGATAACCAGGTGAGTGATGTGTTTTATGAACCTCATTTTGAAGTAAATATTCCATTTTGCACCAATGCGACACAAATGTTTGAGAGAATAAACTAAATTCAAACTTGAGTCTGTGAACTATTTAGATACAAACAATAGCTTCGCAATAGAACAATTTTCTTACCTGGAAAAAAAATCCCATTTTCCATAAGCCTAACGTTTGAAGCTAGAATGTATCATTTCGCAATGGAACACCGGCTGCTATGGTTGGGTTTACTACAGTGTGTGCTTGCGGCCTTCGCCTCTCCGTAAGTTATAGATAATCATATTTATTTTCTTATCAAAATGTAGAAGTAATAGGACGATATAAATTTGTTTTATAATTTTAAATACAACAACGTGTTTTAGAATGCATCTATGCGGTTTAGTTTATGCCTTTTTAACGAAAATATTTCAGTGAGTTGCCGTCGCAGAATGAAAAACGTCTTTAACATATGTCAGGAAAAGTTTAAGGGAATAAAGAATGTCTAGGATAATGATTTTTTTTTTTAATTTTGAATAATTTTTCTATCATTTATAAAAGTTGTCTTACTTCGTAGTATTCATTTTAAACGCTAATTTTTTTTTTATTAATGCAGCAAAATATCTGCATTGTTAAGAATAACAAAATCACCGTATCGTGTTGTTTATATGGTCTTATTGACATACACTATTATTACGAACTGTAAACGTATGACAAAAACATGTTAAAGCGTATGTATTTTTTGTTTCATTGCACCTTAAAAGTTTCTAAAATAAGGTAAAATCAAAACTTGAGAGAACCAATTTGAAGAGTATATTTAATATCTCAAAACCCAACTTTGACAGATAACATGTCAGTGAAAGTAAACAAGATAACAATAACAGAGGCGTTGGAGCGTAGCGTAATACAACCTCTGGTGATAAAAGTTCAAGCTTATTGGTGTAGTCTGTCAGATAAGTTTCCAGTTCATGTTTTTTTTCTCAGCACAAAGCGAAAATTCATGTTCTGATAAAGAAAAGCAGTGCATGTTGCGTTCATTTATTATCTGAGTCTTTACCAGATATATTGTGATTGCGCACCTTTGCGGTAAATATTTTTCTCTGTAAATATATGGCAAAAAAGCACTCTTTTCGACAATGTTCGCGCGTATGAAGTTGGAAACAAATATTTCACAAATTATTGCAAGGTCATATTTAAAGCTTAATAAAGGAACGGTTTATGTTTATGATATAAACAAAAATTCTAATCACATTTTACTGCGTAATCGAGTACTTGTTTTTGGATTTTTAAATCTTTCATTATACTAGTATATACAATATTCATTAACATGTACCATAACGTCAATCTTTGGTCTAAAGTATAAGCCAAGGTCAAACTTACTGAGGAATATTTAAGATGTTATGATTCCGTACGACTGCATATCTTTGTATGCCCTCAAAATTAACCGAAAAAATCATAAAGGAGTTGTTAATTAGGTAATAAGTACGTTAAAAACAATTTCAAAATGAAAAAAATAGTTTTGTTTTTCTTGTTTTTCATCCTTTAAGTTTTAAATGTAGTTAACAAAGCTTTTCAAAGATTACTGCACTGTTTAGCATAATACGCGTATCGTGCGACCGAATGCATGTTTTCAGGGTTTTTCGTATTATTTTTATAAATGTTATTAATGTTAATAACATACATTAAGTTCATATGTACTAAGCAAAGGAGTATAAGTACATATGTTCTCATCCTTCTTTGCTTACGTACATCATACATTCCCGTGCAATCCGATGATTCATATTGCTTGTCAACAAGTTTTTCGTCTCTCTGCTATTATATAAAAAATTAGCCGATCACTTATATATAGTTACCAAGAGATCGACACGTACATTCCGTCTAAGACATAAAGGGTGGGATAACTGATGACCTTCACCCTACTTCTGTTATGTTTCTATGAATACCATGTGCAGACAGCTCATCTAGTAAACAGCCTTATGTACAAACGTAAAGAAATCCTTCGCAATTTATAACGTCAACCGTCTACTATACTCCGTCGTTATCTTGTACTGTTATAAGTGAAATTAGAGTATTGTCAAATATCCTCAACATATTACTACACCATCTTTTTATATCAAACGTTCATACATGAATATACATATGTTATAACTTAATATACCGATTAAGACGTTAAATAAATTTTTGTTACGGGTTTTAACGATAGCCATCAAAAAAGGTAACCAATTTCTCTTTATATGATTTCATTCAATCTATGGTCTAAGGTTATAAAATCAATGAAGCCTCAATTTTGACTGAGTTCATCTTTTGCTTGCATCGCTGGAACATGTACTTTTGTATACAGTAGGCTTACATGTATGATCAACTGACCCAGCATTTCTTAAAATGCACTTCAAAAAAGTATATAGAAAATGAGATAATCAATTTCTTAAGCAAAACAATAAATAGTAAAGAAATACGTACAGTTTCAGTAATATTTTGCCCTGTTTTAATGTGATATCTAAATATATCACCAAAAATTAAAATGTATCATTTATTTACACAATACCCATAGATTAAGAATCTATAAATAATTACCTGGTTAGACTTTCACAAGGGTAATTGTGACATCATAAAAAGTGCATTTTCCCGTAATTATCTTTAAACTGAGCAGAAGACACCAATTCCTCAGTGAGAGAAAGAGAGATGAGGAGTTTTTGCTTAAGTACATTAACTTCTCAGCTATCAAAAATAAAGTGACAGTATATTTGTTATGAACGGTAAAGGATTCACCAAAATACCTTGTAGGCCCAAATCCGCCAAATTTGTTTCCCGCCAAAATAAAACCCAGCTACATGTATACGGGATATGTTGATGAGATATTACCTCACATTAATCCAATTTGATCGTATTTTACCGGACTTAAAATTTAGCTTTTAGATTTAGATTTAAAAAATGTTCTATTATGAATAGCAAGGAAATTGAATGTTGCCGTTAAGAGTTACATGGACAAATATAAAGCGAGAAAACGTTTTGAATTTAAACATTGTTCGTAAACATCACATGCCATTTCATATTAGATTATGTGTAGACAAAAAAACAAAGTCAACAGATAAAAGTTTTAAGAAGAGATCAATAAAATAACATAAATCAATTCAGATAGTTTCATTTATAATGTACTATAATTATGTACTTAAACCAAAAATACATTTTCTACTAATTCAAACGACAAAAGTTAATTTTGATTTTTACATGTACTTTTTATGATGCTTTGTCGAAGAAATGCAAAACAACGAATAAGTCAGATTTATCTTAACAAGACCGCGTGTTTATTTTTCATCAATTGATCTTTAGTTGTTGTTGACGATACACCATTTGGTGTAATATATTGATTTATATACATATTGCGATGATTTAAAAAGAGACTAAACGCGGTTAACTAGAAGACAAAAGTACAGTTTCTTTCAATATTTGCCCTAAAATTCAAAAGTTGTTTAAATCGCACGAAAATAAATATTTACCATATTGATAACATGTGTATATAAAGTACCAAGCTATACACTTTTATTTTGTTTTCAAAAAAGAATAATGAATTCAGCATTTTATTATGCTCACAGGCTTAAGCAAATATATGAAAAAAAATAATCTTCAAAAATTACATATTTGTCATTAAGAATCTACATAGAAAGTACTTAAATTTGGTGATTTTAATTTTGGTGAATTTTCACAAATCGCAAAAATAGGCCAACATTATATCCCCGCCAAAAACAAAACCCCAGCTATACGGTATTTATATTCACTGTGTATTTTTTCCTATAAACCGATTGTAATTCACAGCGCTATAAAAATTAAAGGGGTTGAAATCTACATGATCGTTTTTAATGAAATGTGGCGATAACGAACAATGTTCTAAATCAGAAGTCCAAAGGGAAAATACAAACAAGAGCAGAGAAAACACGGACTTCTACAAAAATTAGATGTAGGATCAGGTGCCATGGAAGAGTAAGCATCCTCTGCTGACCGGTCACACCCGCCGTGTACTCTTTGTCGAAATGGGGAAAACGGGAAAACCCGTAGACAATTCGGTGATTGATAATGGTCTAAAATAAGTATGAAAAACATCGGTCAGCATACGGCCTAGCGGAAGATTTTATTTGCTGACAAATTCGTTGTATCGACTATAGAACTTACGATGACTTCAATAGAGACTATTGATAATCTTGTTTTATCAACTTGTTTATTAGTAGCTTGCCTCGTTTTAGAAAGTGCTCATACGTAGAGCATGCTCTTGCGTATCGAATCAAATGATGAGAAAAACTCTATATGCAGGTGATAAAGGTATATTGCTGCATAAGTAAGAAAAGTTGACGATAGAAATATCGAAGTCATCACGTTGTTCATAAAGTTTTGTTGTTAGGTTACCATTAATGCATTTTTCTAGTAAATATCTAAATATAAAACAGATGATTCAGACTCAGTGATATCTTTTATTTCAAGTTCACTGGGATGTAAGAATGGAAATAACAATTGTTAATTGATAATACGTCGGTGATATACCTAAATGTTGAGTTGAAGGCCACCGCGAGTGATTTCTTTTTTTTCATGTATAAAACTTTGAATAAATTCTGCTTCATATCAATATATAGGTCTGCTAACAATTGCGCGCATTTCGTACCCATGGGAATTCTAACAAGTTGTTGGAAGACCTGATTTCCAAAAATTACATAGATGTTGTCAATCAGAAACCCAAGCATCTTTTTTAAATCATCTTCAGAGTTCCTTGGAATTTTTAAATATCCACATCTGATTGACACCGCTTCTTGAATATACTGTTGCACAGTACTCTTGTAGTTTCTTCTTTGCTGCTGTTAATATTTTAGTAAGGACTAAAGAAAGAGGTTTTGTAGAACATTTACTGGAACCTTCTATGTATCTTTGTTTGTAAGGAATTTTATGTATCCAATATAATCAAGGTAATTTAAATTCATTTTGTTTGTTGGTAATATTTAAAATATTTGAAACTTTCATACGATTTTGAAGAATTTCCTCCTTTGAAAGTGAGCTATGAGTATAAGTTGGATTGCCACTTGCCGAAAAAAATCCAAGTTCTTCTAAAGTACAATTTATATAATGACACTTACAAAGACAATGTTGTTTCCAGCTTTGTCAGCAGTGCCAGTACAAACTGATCGTGTAATCTATTTAGTTCTTTTTTCATTTCTAAATTATCAAATATAGAAGGATAAATTGTACTGCGCTCAATCGCTTAATGCGAGATTTTAACATTCATCGAACAATTTTAATCCATTCTGACAACGTGCCAAGGTTTTCGTTTTCATGTTTTGTCAATCGGATGGCGTATTCTACTACAGAATTCACATGTAAAAAATTATAATACCAGTTGAAAGATCGGGATTCCCTAAATTTTGTACAAGTTTATTGATTGTTCGAAATCTTCAGCAACCTACGAAAAAAAACACAAACTGCACGAAATATTCATGATGTTGCCGGACTCAAATATATGTAGAATTGGCTATTTCTTTTATCGTAATGTACTGATATAATTAATAATATTTAGACTTACAAATGTTTCCCTTATATAACACTATTTGGGCAAATTGTTGTTATTCCAGCATAACTGCAGGCTGGGTTAAGAGGTCACAATAGCACAAGAAAAATCTGGGTCACTACTTACATACAAACACACCAGAGTATCGTAATGACAATACAAATCTACACGGCATAAATGATAAGCTACGTCAAAACATGTTTATGTTCGCAATTTGTCGAAGTAACAAACACAGTGAATGAAAACTATATCTTATTTAACACTGTCTGCGTCCTCTGACCGTTTCGATCAGTAAACGAACTGAATAGCAATACTTAAAAGAAAGAATGGATCAATGTCGTCATAATTAGCACGAATGTAAATATAAGAAATAAACATCATTTTTTAAAATGTATATTGGGATATAAATACAGGCTGGTACGTGATTAAATACGTATTTATTTCTTAATATACATAAAAAATAATTTACCTACTTTTACCATGTTATTTATAATTAATTGAATAACATATTACAAGAAAGATGTAAATAAAAAAAATAAAAGGCTATCTTTGATGATTCATGTGGCCTATGAAGGTAGCGATCATTGCAAAATAAAATAAATAACCCGCTAATGCGGGTAATGTATTTTTTCTGCAATGGCGCTACTTTCATATTCTGCATGAATCACCAAAGAAAGCATTTTATTGTTTAACTAGAATCACTTCGATATAGAATATTTATAAAGAAACTAAAACCTTTTTAGTGTATTTGACAAATATAATCGCTTGATAAAGTCCTTGCTATTTTAGCAAACAGTGTGCTCTTTGGTAAACTACATAACAGCGAATCTATAAGTAATATTTCAAGTCACAAAATGCAAACAAAGGTTTGAATATCTGTAATTATCGAGGAAAGTTATATGATTTTAATATGCGTTAGCTTATCTTAATCTTAAAACCTAAAAACCTGAAAATTTAAAACTACGAATACTTTTTATGTATATTATGCATATAAAATTTCTAATTGACATTCAATAAATTTGTAGTGTAAAATACCTATATATTTTTCTCCCTCATTATCAAGACCTGAAGGTATTCTGCAAATAGAATGATAAATAAAATCTCTAATTGACATTCATGTAGAACAAAAGATCATATTCGATTAGGTTCAATATCTGCCCCCTTTTTCACATTTACAGGATTTCATGCTATACTGATATTTTGAAAGTACAGTGTATATAAATCTTAATATGTACATGTAAGTTAGAAAAAATCTTATTTTTCTTACGAATATCCATACAAACATTCTAATATAGTATGACGATTTTCCCAGAGATTTATTTTCATAAAATTTAATAGAATTATACCGATATGTTACAAATTTCTTAGGAATTACATATGAATACAGTACTTAAAATTATAATGATAATGATGTAGATAACAAAAATATATTTTAATCGGATGCGTGTTTGTGTATTTATGAAAGTACGAGACCTTTTTTAAAATGAATGTCACTTCTTGATTAATATGTCTTTGCAGAGCCAGGATCTATCAAATGCCAAAGCCTCAGAACTCCAGAACTAGCAGGGCGTTGGACAGTCAATGTAACAATACAGAGAGAGAGAGAGAGAGAGAGAGAGAGAGAGAGAGAGAGAGAGAGAGAGAGAGATGGTTGTACTATTACATTTGTTATTAGGGGACTATTATATGATCATTCTATAAAACGTGTGGAACAGTTTTGGAACATTTTGTTTTATATGTAAGATTATAATCAAATATTCTGTTTGATTAAATAATGTTAATGAAAGTAGTATTTTATCATATAATTCTAAGTGCCAAAACCTACTTTCAGTTGTCTACAGTATTCAAGAACGTCATACAAATGATTTGTCATAGTTATTGAAGATACATATACAATGTGACTGTTCTTTACAAACTGATTACTAATATTATGTAAAATGTACATACGTGTTTTTATTACCATTGGCCTGCATAAAAAAGAAACTTCGACTCTTTTTTCTCTCTGTTTTTAACGGTAGGGTGTTTAAATAAGTTTCTTTCTTCTGTCTTATGATTTTGATCTTTATTTCAGATTTTTCACCAAAGCCAGGAAGGACCGAGGAAAAGAATAATGTATAAATTTTGATATTTTTATCAATATAAATATTTACCTTCCGACGTGTTCCTTATTACATTCATTATGTTTTTGCTCTCGTGCAATCGTATGACAAATTATAACACAATTTCACATGTGCATGGTGGGACTAATTAACAGACAATCATCTTCGAAGAAAGTTTGGCATAACTTAATGGGAGAATCTAAATCTAAAGATTTATAAAAAAAAAGTTATTGGTTTTTTTTTCTTCGAACATTTTCTGATAAAAAAGTAAATTTGTTTCAGGCAACCGTGAAATCCATCACTCCAACAGTTAAAGCTGAACCGGACTTTGCTTTAAAGGTCTCTATCCGCAGATCAAAGCAAAAACATGGCCATTGTTCCAAAAGAATCATCAATATATGTGCAAGGTACTTGTAATATTATACATGTAAAGGCGTAATTTGTCAACCAAGCAAGAAGAAAAATGTGTTAAAAGCATATTATCTAATTTTATTCAATGTACGTGTCAAAGGGATAAGACAAATTGTTTCAATATTTAAAAAAAATCAGTAAAACAGGCTCAAGTACATTTTGTTTACACATTCAAATATAAAATGCCTTTTAAAAGCATCATTTGAGCGTAATGATATGGGACTTATATTTAAGCATTAAATGATTATTTTTGGATGTCGTCGGTCCTATAACACACCAAGAGATGCAGACAAATTGAATACGTTACGTTAGCGCGATATGATAATTTGTTTAAGCAACATAAGGGGAATATACAATGGATGTAAATATTCTTGTTTAATAGAATTATATAGTGTTGGGCACATACATGTATAACCCAACAAAATATTGTAATACTTAAGAACGGTTCAATATCGTTTCCTGATTACATAATGATGTTGGAATCGCCAATCATTTCCTTAAAAGCGTTTTTAACCCTTATATATAAATTCTCCGTAAACAAAACATCAATAAACATGGATTATATAATGGAGTTGAATTCAAAAAGCGACGATGATCAGTTGGTTATCACTTTTAATGATGCATTTGTTACCTGTTTTAAATCAGTCAGGTTTTATTTAAAAAAGTACATCTATTATAATATTGTATTTTTCCAAGCATTTGACTGATCAGTTGTTGTCGCATGATCGTAGTATTAATTGTTATACACTTTTCAAAACTAAAATAAGAAAAAATTATACACCTGAATATAAATAGAATCTATATATTTCAATAGAAAAAAATCCCGATGTTTGCAGGTGCGATATGATGACGTCACGATATTGACGCCAAAACCTATTTTACTAATAATAGTGAAACAACTTCAATCTCGGTAGTTTGATTCTCATCAGGTCCATAAACACATGTATTGTCCTGATGAAAAGGTTATCATTGTATAGTGTTGAGATTTTCAGCATTTGTGAAATTATATATTCCAAAATCTAAACCATAAAAGTGTTGACGGTTAACACAGAAGACAATGGGAAAGGGTTTTGATATAAATAATTTTATTTGTAGTTATAGCGGAAGTAGTGGTCAAACCAACATGACGATAGTTGAAGTCAAAATGCAGACTGGTTGGATCCCGGTTCGTATAAAATGTTTAATTATGAACAAAGATGAAAAATACTTCACAACAATCTTGTCGAGTAATAGATGTTTTAGTTGTTTATGTTTTAAAGGGACTTATAGCTAGACACGAACTGGGATCAAACTAATAATTTTTTAATTTATTTTTTATGGTTAAAATTGTTCACATCTGCACTGTATGACTAACATTTAACTATTAGTAGTCAAATTACACGTGAAATAAAGAGGAAATAATTTATTTAAATATAAACAAAGTTTGAGTTTTATATTTGTTTACAAATAACGCAAAGTACAGAAATTGTCAATTCGTTGGCAAAATGACCCGTACCAAACATGATTAACCGTTTCAATATGTTTATTAATCATATCGACAAAAAAAACCCAACATTTAATTAAAACTCATACTTACACCACGCATATGTAAACAATAGCAAGACTCGAGCATTGTTTACATAGCAAAGAATTCAAACCCCTGTATCTTGCTTGTAATTCAATAATTGATTTTTAAACTTCTAATGACGAATCATTAAAAATACCCATATTCACCATTCTAGAATACTTCAAATGGAAAATTAATTGTAAATATATGTCTCAGTCCCTTAAAATTTAAGATAATTTCAGACTTATAGATAAGTAACTAAAATCCGTTACTGTATGCAGGGAAATATTCGCCCCGTTCTATTTTCGCCCCTTTCGCCTTCCATGTCAGCGGGCAAATTTAAGACTAGGCAAATTCCAATGTCTCATAATATCCCTCTTTAAAAATAACATGTGGTGATAACGAACAGTGTTCAAATTCAAAAGTCCAAAGGTAAATTACAAAACAGGAGCAGAGCAAACAGGACCTCTAAAATAGAGGTAGGATCAGGTGCCATGGAGGAGTAAGCATCCTCTGCCGACCGGTCACAGCGGCCCTGCGCCAGATATCATTATTGGGGAAATTGTCGTACTTTGGGGAAAATATCATGATCGGGAAAAACGGTGAAAAATCTGTCGACATTTAGGTATTCAAGAAAAAGTTCAAAGCGGAGCAATCACGGACCTCTGGAAAACCTCAGAGGCAGGATCAGGTGCCATGGAGGAGTGAGCATCCTCTGCATCCTCTGCTGTCTTTAAACACAACTGTGTCTGAGCGGATTCAAGACTGGGCGAAATTGTTTCCAAATGTAAAAGGGCGAAAATTACACCGGGCGATAATTACACCGGGCGAAAATAACCCTGTATACAGTGTACACTTTTTAAATCAAAGAAAAACACCCCTTAAACGGACTAGTTTGATCAGTAGTTATCTTTTTGTTTTACGGGATTTCTTAATTAATAGTTATTTTTTTTAATTTCACAGGTTATCTCTGATGATATCAAAAACATAACAGGTCTTCAAAGATATGAAGTTGATGGAAATATTGTCAACTTTTATTTTGAAAACGTAAGTTAGTTTCTTTCACATTGAAAGCTTGCATTTACTACTTTCTGATCAAATTGTTTAATGTCATTAATGTAATACAATGAATGTGAATATTCTTAATGGTAAAACTAATATTTAATAGATATCAAATACAAATTATTTATGGATATCTCATTATTTTTCATTGTTATAGATTTGGCTTTTTCGCTATTTTTTTTCTTTATCTTTTTATGTATATTTTGATTTTTCTCAATGATTTCAATTCATTCCTCATGATGACTCTTATTTAAAATCCTAATGCTTTTCATACTGTTAGGAATACCGCAGACCTGTATGTTTATACATGTACAAACAAATATAAACATTTTGCTGTTCAGGCAACAAAGTATCAGCACGGGAATTAAGTTTTATAAATGGGCTTTGATAATATTTAAAATGTCCAGATATGTTTTAGCCTTTTCGGTGGTCTGGGTTGGGGTGGTTGTTGTTGGTATCATGAATGCATATTCGAAATATTGGAGTTGACAAATACGTAGGATAAACTTCTATAAGCATTATTTATTACAGTTATTATGATTGCTGGATGGTCGTGGCAATGTTTCGGCTATATTTTCATCCTTTAGGTGATGAGCTCTATATAAAAAAAATGAAATGGTCAAATTTCAAAGATAAAATACTTGGATTTTTTCTTTAGTTAATATATTAGCTTATAGCATATGTCAAATAAGCTATATCTGATGGTTAATTTGTGAACCCCTTTGCCTCCTTAATATACAATTATTTAATGCCTGAGCAGTAAATTGACCAGAATGATTTCCCGAGGTGCAGGAACAGCTCAGTGTGTATTATTGTCTGAGGTCAACGGTCTATTGACTGCTCAGACATTGAATAATTGTTTTACTACCGAAATCCATATTTAGTTTCTTCAAAATACGTTGCCGGTCATATAGATCGCAATTTATTCACCGGCGGTCCAACAGCTTGCAGTCTATTGATGCTCAAACATTAAATTTTTTTTTGTACCCATTTCCATATTTAGTTTCTTCGAAATACGTTGCTGGTCAAATAGATCGCAATTTATTCACCGGCGGTCCAACAGCTTGCAGTCTATTGAGTAGCGGACCAACAGATTACAGACTATTGACCGGCGGTTTAATAGATCGAAATGGTTTGACTGCCAGTTGAAAAGATTGATTTCAATAGTTTAGAAACACCTAATACACATACAAAAAGAAAAAATTAAATCTATCATAAAACAACAAAATCTTTTTGATTAGGTAATAATATCTTCTTTAAAGGGTACCTGCAGCCCAGCCCATATGAAACTTACGTCAAAGACTTTATCTATTAGAATTTAATGCAAAAAACCGCGAGTTTTTTTTTACCTGCTTTAAGAAATCCAATCAAGAGAAAATAGAATTAGGCGATAACGAGGCTTCAGCGGAAGTGACGTCACGAGGTCAACAGGAGGGAAATTTCCTTTCAAGGCTATACAAAATAAATTCGATTTTACAGCCAAAATGACTGAAATAGGTCTGCTGTTTTGACGTATCTAGATATTTTAAGTATTGTAAATTTAAAATTTGTATCCGTAAATATTTTATTTAAATCAGAGTTCTCTTAAAAGGATTTTAAAATTTGATATTGTCATCGCCTTTTTACCGATGATTACGATATCTAAAACACTTGCATGGACAGATTTATGTCCATCGTTCATTTTTTTTAATTACATAATATCACTTCACACACGAATGATCCGAGACAATGACGCAGGTAAACAGGTAAACTTAACGGAGCTACTGCTCCAGACACGTGTATATCTTGGGTATGTACACATGCATGGTACACGGGTCCGGTGAACAAATGGGAGTTTCACACCTCTAGACTGATAAATTGATTTGTTAATTAGCTACTCAATTATCTTCAGATAAAACAGAAAAATAAATTAAACTGTGTAACAGCAGGTGTGCATAACCTAATACATGTATATAGTACGTCTAACAGTGAAGAATATGGATCATGAGACTATCAAAAAGTAACTAATGTTCAAAAAATGCCGTCACTCATTTAATCACTTAAAAAATGACAAAAATATAGAATTCAGCAATTCAAATATTATTTCAATCTAAACAAGAAATTAATTTCGGAAGTAATTACGTTGATTGGTCATTAATTTGGTTTTAATTTTTTGTCAAATAAAGTGATTTTAACTTCCTTTTGAGCGCTATGGTCAGCATTAATCCAAATAGCTTTAAATGTTGTACTAACATCGAATCATAATGAAAATATGAATTAACTTGAAAATTTTTAAAGAAATGTTAAATGAAATTCAATTATCGTATTTCAAGAACCACGTGCATTTTAAAAGAATACGAGACAGACTTCATCAGTTGTTCATTGACTTGAGCTATGATCCGTTTTGAATCCTGTGTTTGTTTTCATATGCATTCTATTTTGATGGTTTATGGTCCCAAATCAATATTAATGAATAATCGGGCGACATAGTTGTAATTTTTTGGGACTGTAATTTTATGTCCCATACGAGAAACAGTTATTAACATTGTTAGACTCCGAAACCTTTTACATATTAATTTCTCGAGAAAATCATCCCAATGAATGATAATATTAACAAATAATACGAAAATAAGATTCTTATAAGAATAATGTTTTCATTGATTATCATTTTGCCGTGAATTCATATGCAAAGTTGTTAAATATTTGACTAAATTCACGAAGCAAACAATTTTCCGAAATCGACATTTTTGTACGATAAAATACCGGTTTAACTCAAACAACAGTATAAATAGTCATCCAGGGTTGATAAGAAAATAAAAATAAAGAAACAATTGTTCATTTATCGATAAAACAAACAGTAACAAACAGCAAGAAAACGAACAGTTTTCCGACGATTTTCTTCTTTCTCTTACAGCGGCGTTGACCCCGTGACGTCAAAGTTCATCTCGCGCCAAATCGGCTTGATTCAAAAATCGTTCAGGTGTGAAATCGGGTTTTCCCCAAATATCTCGAAAGGTTCTTATACGATTGCAGTAAAAAATTCAGGATGATGTTATTTCACATAGATCTCCATAATATCAAAAATTGACCGGCATTGCAGGTACCCTTTAACCTAATCAAAGAAACTTTAATCACAGAATGATTAAATATTTTATATTGTATATTTAATATCAAATATTAGGTATTGTTATATTCAGTAGTATATTCTCACTATATAACTCTATATAGACGAATAGTCAATAATTGTAATTGTAGCTCATTGGAAAAATATTGGCCGGTCAATATTTTTTTTATTGACCGGCTAGGAATAATATCTAGATAATATTCCCTTTATTTCAATATATCGCTTCTGGTTCGTTGATTCGTAAATGGTGACGTAAATAAGTCTTCGCGACTCCAAAACAACGTTACGTCATAATAGGCAGTCATTCAAGGCAAGTAAACAACGGACGCGCAATGCAACAGTTTGCTATCATACATGTAACGGATATAAGAATTTGCGAATTGTGAAGTAAAATCAGGTAGAACATCAGTAACTTAATTCCTACGGGCGGCGGAATATCACCATTGACCGTTTGATGCCGACGATATCTTGGAAATAAACTTTGCGCAAAATTTAGTTCGTGAATTCTATGTTGAGCTGAGAAAATTACGGCGATCTGTTTTCAAATCCTTCAATGAATTGTTGTTTGTTTCTTCATATAACAAAACAAATGTTGACTGTGTTTTCGGGCAACATTGATTATATTAGCCCCCTTGAGACGAATATATTGCCCTCCGCTTCGCGTCGGGCAATATTTCGTCCCTCAGGGGCTAATATATTAATTAATGTTGCCCTCAACCCCAGTCAATATTTGTATGATAATATCTACTTTAACCTAATCAAAGAAATGTTGTTTAATCACAGAATGATCAAATATTTTCGTCTATTTTGGATGTGCATTCATTTATTCCTATCTTTTGAAACCGATCTATTGAACTGCCGGTCTATTGAACCAAAACACTAAATTCTAAAAATTGAGTTAGGTTATAAACGTATTATTTAATACCTGATAAGTCAAAAGACAAGAACATTCTTCCATGGTGCAGGAATCGACAGCTGAGTGTGTTCGTTTTCCCGCGGCCGTTGGTCTTGGGTAATAGAACACACTAGGCTGCTCCCTGCCTCCTTTCGGAAAATATATTCTGGATAATTGACTGTACAGGCATTAAATAATTGTATGATATGAACATTTCGTTTACCGGTTAAATCGATTTCAGAATAACCGATTAAAAATATATTTGCTTTCAATCCTTAATGTGTACATATACATGTTCATGCAGTACCATCTTTTATCAAAATGTTCTCAATTTGATAGTTATTTGTTTTATTTGTTTTAGTTTGATGCAGAGCAGAAGTGTTTTAGCTTAGATGTAGAGCAGACAAATATATTAAGGGACCCTAAACCAGCTTACGTGAAGATATATGCCAACAATATACCAGGTGATACACAAAAGTTTTTATATTTATTGAAAGGACCTTATATAAATATTTATCTATTCTTAACTTTAAAAGCGGACAAATGTGGTTTAAATAATTACATGTCAATTATAAAAGTGTACTTTGTTAAATTTTTGAGCAACGAAAATCAATTCAAACTTTAATAAAATAGATTCTAATCATGAATCGTTTCTATAAAGATTCATCAGTAACTAAAGAATACGATATGAAGACAATATGTGGGACGAAGGAAGAGTTGCCTTTCCTGACGCCGGAGGAGTATGATCGTCGTCTAAGTATGCAACCAATCATGCAGCTCCGGGTACCATCCAGACATTCAGGTAAAAACGAAGCACCAGTTTTGTGCAACAGTGTCTGTTTGCAAGATAAGTACAAGTTCTTTTTTTTGTATTTCCTTTTAAGGGTATGATATTTGAATCAGTCCCACTACTGATTTTTATTTTTTTTTCCAGATTTTGCACCAAAGCCGGTAAGGACAGAGAAAAGTGAAAATGTATACAGTTTATAATGAATATATTTTTCCTGCGTTGTCCTTATAAAATGCAGTATTCATATTGCTTTTGCTTTTGTTGAATCGTATTTCAAATCATAATTCAATTTCATGAGTGCACGACAGGGTAAATAAACTAATTAACAAACAATCAACTTCGAAAATAGTTTTGCCATAATTTTACTAGATAACCTAATCTAAAGATTTGCAAAAAAGTAATTGGTTTTTATTCAAACATTGAACGGTAATTTGTTTCAGGCAACCGTGATGACATCCATCACTCCAACAGTTAAGGCTGATCCGGACTTTGCTCTAAAGGTCTCAATCCGCAGATCGAAGCAGAAACAAGGCCATTGTTCCAAAAGAATCATTAATATATGTGCAAGGTACATTTAATATTATACATTTTAAGGCACAATTTGTCAACCAAGCAAGTAGAAAAATGTATTTCAATCGTATTATTTGATTTTGTTCAAAGCACATGTCAAAGGGTGTAGACAGATTGCTTTGATATTCAAAAATTTCAGTAAAACATGCTCCAGTAGATTTTGTTTACACATTCAAATATAAAATGCTCAAGCAGATTTAGATTCTTATCGATTCATGAGAATATGTATTGGCTTGATTAAAAGGTTATAATTGTATAGTATTGAGAAATTCCGCAATCGTAAAATTACATGTATATCTTCAATAATCCTAACCATAACAGTGTTGACGGTTCCTTTAGAAGACCATCGGAAAAGGGTTTTGATATAATTTATTTTATTTGTGTAGTTATAACGGAAGTTACAGAACCAAGATGGCGATAGTTACAGTCAAAATGCAGTCTGGCTGGATCCCGGTTCGTATAAAATTTTTAATTATAAGCAAAAATTAAAAAACTTCACAATTTTAATCTCGCCGATTAATAGATTTTTTTTTAGAGTTGTTTGTTTTTAAAGAGACCAAGTCGCGATTTGAGATAAATTTTTTTTGGTTAAACTTGTTTACTCTATATATATATATATATATATATATATATATATATATATATATATATATATATATATATATTTAACTAAAATATGTTATACACTTTTAAGATAAAAGAAACACCTGCTTCTTTTGCAGAATTGTGCACAAGTTTTGTTTTGTAAATGATTTGTTTATATTATTTTAAATCAATATATATTTCTTTGTTTCATAGGATTTCTTAATCAATAGTTATCTTTCCATTTCACAGGTTTTCTCCGATGACATTAAAAACATCACAGGTCTTCAAAAATATGAAGTCAATGGAAATATTGTCAACTTTTATTTTGAAAACGTACGTTAGTTTCATTTACATTGAAAGCTTGCATTAACTACCTTTTGGTCAATTTGTTTAATGTTATTTATGTTATACAATTAAATTGAATAATTCCTTTTCTATGGTAAAACCAATATTTGATAGAACACTGTGGCGGATAATTATATATGCCAGTCCCAATGCAGCATTTTTGAAGCCGTCTAAGCTGCATATATCGAACAATACAGATATGGCATATGATAGACCATTGCTTAAAGAGTTTACAACAGTTTTTCTTATCATTGTATCTCGCCTGTCAGGTGAAAATTTACCTTTCAAAAATAAATTCCTACCGGAATAAGTTTTCCTATAGGAAAAACAATATTCCTACAAATTATTCATGCGTATATCAATTATTTGTCATTAGTTTGGATTTGCCTTTTTTACTATTTTTTCTTGATCTTTTTACCTTAGGTTTTATAAATGACCTCTATTAAGTCTTAAGTAAGACTTTTAAAAACATGATAGTTATTTACGTTTTGTTATAAATACTGCAAACTTTGGTGTTGTTTACCCAACAAAATATAAAGATTTTGCTGTTCTAGGCAACAAAGCAACGATTATGTTTTATAACTAATCATTACATATTTAAAACTTCCAGATATATTGTCACGTTTTGGGAGGTGGGGTTGGGGTGATTGTTGTCTATATAACTAATGTAAATTCTAAGTTTTGGCGTTGAGAAATACGTACGGTAAACCTCTTTTATACAATTTGTTGTGTAATTACGGATTGAATATTTTCCGCCATTTGGTATGTGTATTCAATTATTTTTAATTAAAACTATTAAAAACGATCTATTGAATTGTCGATGAATAGACTGCGATTTTCTTGACCTGAACACTAAATACAACATGGAAGTAGCTAATTAAACAATTATTTAATGCCTGACCAGTCAATATACAAGAATGACCTGCATCGGGCAAAAGGTTATTGTAAATAAATGAATAATTGTATGATGGGGCCATCTGTCAATCAGTACGATTGAATTAAAAATTACTTCTTGGAAATTCATTATTCGATTTTAATTCCTAATATGAAATAATGATATATATAGAACTTCTTTTATCAAACTGTTTCTCAAAGTAATATCATTTGTATCATTTGTTTTAGTTTGATGCAGAATGGAGGTGTTTTAACTTAGATGTAAAGCAGACAAATATATTAAGGGACCCTAAACCTGCTTACGTGAAGATATATGATAATGAAACAGGTGATACAACATTTATTTATTTATGTAATTTGAACTTTAGAAGCGTAAAAATTGTTTAAATAACTAGATGTCAATTTTTAGAAGTGTGCTTTGTTTAATTGAGCGAGGAATGTTGATTAAAAGAAGCCGGTGAAATAGGTTTCACTTGTTAATCTTTTCTATATAGATTCATCAGTAACTAGAGAATACGATATGAAGACAATATGCGGGACAAAGGACGAGTTACCTTTTCTGACGCCAGAGGAGTATGATCGTATACCACCATTCATGCAGGCGCGAGTACCAATCAGTCATCCAGGTGAATGTGATGAATCATTTTTTTTTTCATTTTGCAATAATTGTTTTAAGGGAGATGAATGCAAGTTTGTTGTTTTATAGTTTAAAGGAAAGGTGTTTAAATCAGTCTCACCTTTTGTTGACTGCATCCTTTTGATTTTTTTTTCCAGATTTTGCACCAATGCTGGAAGGGACCGAGAAAAAAGAAAATGTAAAAAGTTTTAATAAGTATTTTTGTTCCGATGTGTTCTATATAAAATTCAATTTTCATGTTGCTTATGCTTTTGTTGAATCGCATGTCAAATTATGATACAATTTATAAACTGACAATCATCTTCGAAAAAGTTTGCCAAAATTTTACTAGACAGATTTATTTTAAAAAGTAGTTGTTTTTTTTATTCAAAATTCTAAATGTAATTTCGATTTAAACAACCGTAAAAACAGTAATTGTTTTGATTCAAACATTTCTGATAAAAAAATCTTTTCAGGCAACCGTAAAAAATACCCTTCCAGAAGTTAAGGTTGAACCAGACTTTGCTTTAAAGGTCTCAATCCGCAGATCAAAGCAAAAACATGGCCATTGTTCCAAAAGAATCATCAATATATGCGCAAGGTATATGTAACATTATAAAGGCACCATTTGTCATCCAAGCAGAAAGATATACTGTTGTATGACAAGCGTATTATTTAATTTTGTTCAATGTACATGTCAAAGACAAATTGTTTCAATATTCAAAACTCACAGTAAAACATGCTGAAGTAGATTTTATTAACATATTCAAATAGAAAATACCTTTTAAAAGCATCCTTTAAGCATAATGATCTGGGAATTACATTTCCTGTTTAATAAATTTGTATAGTGTTGGGCATATACATGTGTATTCCAACGAAAAATGCTCATTCTTAAGAACGATTTTAATATCGTTTCCTGATTACATAATGATTATAAGGTGATTATCACTTTTAATGATGCGCTTGGTACCTTTTCTCAAAATCAGCCGCGTTTGATTAAAAACTAGCATGCATTATAATATTGTACTAGTATTTTTGGTTTAATTTTGTCATGCACATGATCGTAGTTTTAATTGTTATAAACTTTTTAAAACTAAAATTAGATTAAAAAATATTCAACTGAATATAAAATAGAAACTATATATTTCAATGAAAAAATCCAGATTTTAGCATTTGTGATATTATGGTGTCACAATAGTGACACCAACAGCTGTGCTTACACTTTTACATCATGAACCAAACATTTAGTATACGGCTATAATGAGCTTCTTATTTATTATAATGAAACATATTCACCCTCGGTAGTTTATTCTCAGCACGTCCATAAAAACATGTATCAGCCCAATTAAAAGTATTGAGAATTTCAGCAAACGTAAAATTTTATCTTCCATAATCACAACCATAACAGTGTTCACAGTCACTCAGAAGACAATTGGAAAGGGTTTTGATATAAATTATGTTATTTGTAGTTATCACGGAAGTAATGGTCAAACCAACATGACGATAGTAGAAGTCAAAATGCAAAATGGTTGGATCCCGGTTCGTATGAAACGTTTTATTATGAACAAAAAAAAAAAAAAAAATACTTCACCATTTTAATCTTGTCGAGTAATAGATTTTTTAAATTGTTTGTTTTTAAAGGGAAATTGAGATCAACATTTATATTTTTATTGTTTATGATTAAGATTGATTTCTTGTGTATTTTGAATGATTCACAAAAATTTCAGCGTTAGTAGTGAAGTTACAAGCGAGATACATAGGTTAGAACTCATTGCTTTATTTTTGTTTTCAAATAATTCAAATTACAAATATTGTCATTTCTTGACAAAATGACCCGTGCATATTAAGCAGCTGATTCAATGAATAATAATAATAATGAATAATATCATAAAAGAACAACATTTGAATAACTCAATACTAATACCACACAGATGCAAACAATAACAAGACTCGAGCATTGTTTACATAACAAAGAATTTGGAAACCTGTTACCCTATTGCTTGTAACTCTCAGTCAGTATTTGATTTTCAAACTTTGACAATTTATTAATACATGTATCACCCATATTTACCATTCTTGCTACTTAAAATGGGGAAAAAATGTTAAAACTTTAAGCTCAATTCGTTTCTAAGTCCCTTTAAAATTTAGATTAACTTATAGATATGTTACTAAAATCGGTTATACACTTTTTGAACAAAAGAAAAATATACTCCTTTGCAGAATTGTTGCACAAGATTTGTTTTGTAACTGATTTGTTTAAATTTATTTTGTCAATAGTTATCTTTTTATTTCACAAGACTTTATAAATCAATAACTGTTTTTTTTTTTATTTCACAGGTTTTCTCCGATGATATCAAAAACACAACAGGTCTACAAAAATATGAAGTCGACGGAAAAATTGTCACCTTTTATTTTGAAAACGTAATTTGGTTTCATTTGCATTGCATTAACTACTTTTTGATCAACTTTGTAAATGTTGTTGATTTAAGAAAAATAGATTTGAATTTTTTTTTTATGGTAAAACTGATATTTTATAGATATTGAATACAAATAATTCATGCATATCTAAATTATTTTTTTCCATTGTTTTGGATTTGGGTTTTTTGGGATAATTTTTTGTGATCTTTTTATGTTGATTTTGCTAAATGACTTCAATTTAGTCTTAAGTAACACTTTTTAAAAAATCAGAATTATTTACGTTTTGTTATAAATACTGCAAACTTCAATGTTTACACAACCAAATATAAAAATTTTGTTGTTCAAGACAAGAAAGTATCTCTGTGGCGACTATTTTTTTTATAACAAGGCATTAAATATTTTAAACTTCAAGATGTGTCGTCACCTTTTTTTAAGTGAGAGTGGGGTGGGGTGGTTGTTGTATATATAACTAAAGTTTATTCCAAGTTTTGGCGTTGAAAAATACATAGTAAGCCTCTGTAAGCACAATATGTTGCAAATATCAATATGTATTATTACCTTTGAGTTATTGGATGGATATTTGTTGTGAAATTACAGATAAGTAATTTCAACAATTCTGTTCAAGTATTCAGTTGTTGTTAACTATTGAAACCGATCTATTGATCTACCGGTCAATAGTTTGCAATTTATTAGATCGCTGGTCAGTATACCTCAATCTATAACACCACCAGTCAATAGACTACAACCTCATTGACCGGAACACCGAATACATAACATGGAAGTAGTAAAACAATTATGTGATGACAGATCAGTCAATAGACCAAATTTCTTGCCTCTAGATATGGCAAAAAGGTTTTCAAAAATAAATGATTAATTGTACGTTGTTTGCAATCTGTGAATCAGTAAGACCGCCTGGGAATTCATTATTTGATTTCAATCCCTAATATGAACATATCATACATGCAGTACTTCTCTAATTAAACTCATCAAACTGTTTCTCAAATTAATAGTCATTTGTATCATTGGTTTTAGTTTGATGCAGAATGGAGGTGTTTTAACTTAAATGTGGAGCAGCAAAGTAAATTAACGGACCCTAAACCAGCTTACGTGAAGATATATGACTACTATGAAACAGGTGATACAACAGAAGTTTTTATATTTATTGAAAAGATCTTTATATTTAAAAGTGTGCTTTATTTTGAGCGACGAATATTTTTTAAAGAAACCAGTGAAATAGATTTGACTTATAAATCTTTTCTCTATAGACTCATCAGTTACTAAAGAATACGACATGAAGACAATATGCGGAACAAAGGAAGAGTTGCCTTTCCTGACGCCAGAGGAATATGATCGTATGCCACCATTCATGCAGGCCCGAGTACCAATCAGTCATCCAGGTAAGTAAGATGTACATGTACTAGTTTTTTTCTTTTGCAATAATTGTTTTAAGGGAGATAAAGGCATTTTTTTGTTTTATGTTTTAAAGGGAGGGTGTTTAAATCAATCTCTTCTTTTGTCGACTATATAGTTTTTCTTTTTTTCAGACTTTGCACCAAATCCGGCAGGGAACGAGAAAAAGGAAAATGTATAAATTTTATATTGACGATTCCGTTATGGTCATGCTAGAAATCAGTATTCATGTTGCTTTTGATTTTGTAAAATCGTATGTCAAATTATAATTACAGGTGCATGGCATAACTAAAGTTTGCACTGTTTGCCAGTATTTAGAATTACAATGCATGTATGAATATTTCCTGTGAAAAACTGCGACGAACAAACATGCTTTTTTGTCCAACTGTGTTGTTTGCCCATGTTCCATAGTCTTCGATGGTTTTTATTTCTTTCTGGTGTTATTTGGTCGTTGCTATTAAAATTCCAATACTACATTTACGTAACTTGTGCTTGTTTTCATAATCTGTTTTGCATGTAAATAAAGTATTCTTAATTGATTCAATATTTAGTATTTAATTACTATTTAGCTTCATTTGGGGAATGCATGTATATAAATTGTTTATTTTGAAACAATGTACATCAAATTTGTTGTTTGATTTGTTTTCTATAATATTAATCGTCTTGAACTATTTTTGATATAGACAAATACACATGCACTTTTTTCTCGGAATTTCCCTCTCTTGTCTGTGTTTTAGCTCACCTAAACCAACGATTCAAATGAATTTTTATAATATAGGTAACCTGTTGTCCGTCGTCTGTCCTTGCTGTCTGTCAATCCGTCTCTAAATATTTCACATATCTTTTTATTATCTAGAATCACTGGGCCAAACCTGGTACAAGGCATCTATAAATATCGAAAGGAGATTTTTAGATTAGAATTCTTAAAAACTGTACATGCTTCATAAATTCTGGGGGCTCAAAGTTCATTATAGAAATATACTAGTAAAGGAAATATGTAAAAAATGATATAATTAAGTTCTACAATGTTACCATTTGTGATATTACTATGCAAACATCTACATATGTGTAAATTCTAAATTGTTAAAGGGGCATGGTCACGATTTTGGTCAAAAATTATTTTTACGATGTTAATGTTGACAGTGCTTCAGTAAAGCATTTTTAATAGGCAACCAAACTTTTAGTGTCATTCGTTGATAAGCGATATATAAGCGAGTTACAGAGCTTACAAATCTTTGCTATGTAAACAAAGATTTTGTTTACATTTTGAATGTTGAAGTGAATATTCCAGTTTTAGACCTAAATTGAATGTGTTAAACGTTAGGAACTGTTATTTTATTCTTAAGATAGACAAATCAACTTGAATTTTTTTTACTGGTATATTGAGCCTATGTAAACTAAAACAGACCACGAGCCTTGTTTACATGACAAAGAATTGTGAGCCCTATATCTTGCTTATAACTCTACAACTGACTCTCAAATTTTGGCTGATCATTAGAAATGCATTTCTTCAGAATTGTAAATAATAAAAACAGAAAAATAGTATTTGACCAAAATCGTGACCATGCCCCTTTAAAATATGTTTTCCCAACACAGTAACTGGGATCTGAGGTTCAAAGTTCAATATAGAAATATAGATAAAAATGTTAAAAAATCTTTCTCTTAAGAAATAATGATATGATGTACATGAAGAAGGTTTTAATCATTTTATCTTTATGTTTTGTTTATAATCATAATTTATATGATAATTTTTGTAAATTTTACAATATTCTAGAAGAGTTTCATTTTCAGGTGAGCTTTATGGCCCATGGGCCTCTTGTTTTACTTTTAATTAAATTTTCACTTTAATTGTTAGATAATGGTTTTTACTGCTAAAGAAATTCAGAATGCGAGACAAAAAAATAAAAGGAATGTGATATGAGTCACAACTAAAAGAAATGAACATCTTTATATTTAAGGTAGTAAAAAAATACCTTAGGAAATAATGATTTCAATTATTTTAATCCATTATCTTAAGAAAATAATATAAAATATACCCATTAAGTACACACGGCAGAAAACAATTGAGGGACAGCATATTATGATAATTTCGAAACCGACATTTAAATGGTGTTCGTTTAACTTTGTGCAATTTAGCCTTGTATCATTTAAAATTGTGTAACTTGTGTTCTGTTCATAGTAGAGACCTGAAATTTGGGCAAAATCATCACCAGTTTTTAGACTTTATGCCTATTAAATTTCAAGGTCATGTCAAAAGGTCAAAGGTCAAATATGATGACGTCATTAAGGATTTTTATCAATTTCTCTCATTCGTCAAATATACTTAAATCGCAATTATTCTAAAACAGGTCAAATGTTCTTTAATATAGTATATTTTAATTGAGAAGTTCAGTGTTGTAAATTTTCATCTAAAAGGGGGATTTATAAGCGTCGTTTTTACTTTATATTACATCAGAAATTAGTTTAAGTTACCAGTTTAAATTTATGTCTGTGTCTGTAAGTTTTAAAATGGTCTCTTGTACAAATAGAAGTACAAACATTTGTAATATCGTAAAAAGTAGCTTATTCACATAACAAACTCTAACAATGTCTATTTCATTTAAAATCCATTAAAAGGAGATTCAAATAAAAGTTTTGAGGCGATGTGGGCAAAAATTGTCAGGTCAGATTTTAATTTTTTTAAATATATTTATAGATTTCATTCTGAGTACCAAAATATCAAAATTTAAATAAAAATTGAACTATATGTAACCGAGCAGTCAAGCAAAATGAAGATGGTGTACTCTGTATCTGATGACTTCTTTATTTTGAATATATAGAGGCATTGACCTACAAAATAATACATAATATGAGAAAACTGACAAAATGAAAGAAAATACATTAGCTATAAGTTACCACAAATACATTATACGTTTCATAAAAAATCAATTACAGTGCGTACTGTAAAGAAAGCTAACCTTTGAACTTTACAGACACAATCAAAGTATCATAACTTTAATTACAAAAATACACTTTAGTATTGACAATGCAATTAAAATAAAACCAGAGACTAAACATTTACACTGATAAGTAAAACATAAGTTAATATGAAATTTACATACCATAAGATGCCACAGATATCAACCGGATGGTATTTTCTTGAAACTGTATACTGCTCTAACTTAATTAGAATTATAGGTAACTTATTTATACACCTAGCTTCAAAATAATTGGTTAATATTATGAACCAATGAAATTACAGATAGGAAGAACTCAGTTTACTTGCGCAGTAAAACTTTGGCTGATATAATTTTAAGATTATATTGAACAAAACGAAAAATAGAAAATACAAAACGAATAAATACACATAGACATATTACTCTACTATCACATACTCCCCCGGAACTTTATTAATCTGTCCTCAGATTACACAATTTAATACTAGTATCAAAATAAATACACATAGAAATATACAATCGAATAAATAAGAACCCGGCATCAACTGAACACTGTTGTATTCACAAACACACGCTTTACTAAACAACCGGTTTTATTTCGGGTCTGTTCACAGTTCTTTTCCAAGAATCACCATTTTCCGCTTTAACTGTGTACACTGAATGGAACGGTTTGTCAGTTATGACGTAAACTTCCGGCTTCCATTTATCTTGGATCTTGTCACGACCTTTGACTCCCCTGTTTCTGACATACACTCTATCACCGATTTCCATTTCTTCTTCGCTTCTCCCGGTGTCGTGTCTTCTCTTACGGTCGTCTGCATTTCTGTTGATTTCCACTTTTGCCTTGTTATACGCAAACGCCAACTTTTCGGAATGCAGTTCTATCCACCGGTCGATATTGACATCGTTGAACTGAGTAGTATTTCTTCCAAGCATGAAATCAATAGGTAAGTTGGGATGTCTTCCAAACATGAGGAAATAAGGTGAGTATCCCGTAGATGCGTGAGGTGTTACGTTGTAAGAAAACACAAGTTCTCTTATATATTCCGGCCACTTTCTTTTCCTAGCAGGTGGTAACGATCGTAGTAAGTCATGCAGGGTCCTATTGAAACGCTCGCACTGGCCGTTGCCTTGGGGATGGTAAGGCGTTGTTCTCGTCTTCTTCACCTTGTAGAGATTACATAGTTGTTTTATTATTTCCGCTTCAAAACATTTCCCCTGGTCTGAATGGATACGCTTACACACACCGAATTTGAAGAACAGTTCATTCACTAAAACTTTAGCCACCGTCTGCGCCGTCTGATCTCTTGTTGGTACAGCGATCGTCCATTTAGTGAATATATCCGTGATCACTAACACATTCTCCAGTCCTTGGGCTTTCTCCAACATGGAAAAGTCTATTGCTACACATTCTAATGGTTCAGATGCTGTTAAATGTCCCATGTTGGTATGCACTTTTGGAGGAGGAATCTTCGAAACTGCGCAACGGTTACACTGTTTACAATAATTCTTTATTTCCGCAAACATTTTGGGCCAGTAACATCTCATTCGAATGGAGTTGAACGTTCTTTCAATACCTTGGTGTCCTAGTTCATCATGAAGACTCTGTAAAACGAATTCCTTTAAACACTCTGGCAATAGAATCTGTGTAAGTTCTCCAAGTTTTGGATCCTTGATCTCCCTGTACAATACTCCATCTTTCACTGTAATGTGCTTTAGCTGTCTTATAAGAATCTGAACACTTTTACTTTGCCTCCATGCGAAACTAGCTTTCGGAACTGTATTTGTTTCTACATACACCTTGCACACGCTAATCGATTTATCTTTTGACTGCATTTCGGCTAATTTTTCCGTAGAATAAGTTGGAAAGGTATTCACAAAAGAAACATCAGAAGATTCAATAAATATAATCGAGTTTGTGCTGATTTAATTTCCGGAGGAATTATGGATCCATGAATGCACTCACAAAGAATATCACTAGGTAGACGAGATAACACATCAGCGTTCACATTCTGCTTTCCAGGTCTGTATTTGATTTCAAAGTCGAACTCCGCAAGTTGTGATGCCCACTTCTGCTCGTAAGCACCGAGCTTCGCTGTTGAAAGATACTTTAACGGATTATTATCTGTTATCACAGTGAATTTATTTCCAAGAAGATAATCTCTAAACTTTTCCGTGACACTCCATTTCAGGGCCAATAACTCTAACTTCAGACTGCTCATATTCTTTGCCGTCCGCTCATTTGGTCGAAGACTTCGGCTAGCGTATGCGATCACAACCACCCGTCCGTTTTGATTTTGCGACAATACGGCTCCAAGTCCGTGTGCGCTTGCATCCGTTTCCATCACAAAAGGTAAGGTAAAATCCGCATATCCGAGTAACGGGGCTGTCGACAACACTTTCTTTAGCTCTTCAAAGGAATCTTGACACTGTTTAGACCACTTATCTCCAAATTTGGTTTTGGGGTGTTTCATGTTGTTTTTAGATATTTCTAATAAAGGTGCGGCAATTTGAGAAAAATGGCGAATGAAACGACGATAGTATCCTGCAAATCCCAAAAACGATTTCACTTCTTTCACTGTTTCAGGTACTTTCCAATTGGTAATACACTTAATCTTTTCTTCATCTGTACTAATTCCGTTTTTGCTCACCACATGGCCTAAATATTTCACAGATGGTTTGAAAAATGTGCACTTTTTCATTTTCAACTTTAATCCATGCTGTTTTAAAATAGTAAACACTCTGTCAAGTCGCTTGATATGTTCCTGAAGGGTCTTGGAATATACGATGATGTCATCTAAGAAAACTAACAGGATGTTGAAAACTTCTTCTCTAAAACAGTGCTGCATAAGACGTTGGAACGTTGCCGGTGCGTTTGTAAGTCCAAATGGCATGCGGTTGAATTCATACAATCCAAAGGGAGTCGTAAACGCGGTTTTCTCCTTGTCTTCTTCTGATAATGCTATCTGGTTGTATCCTGAGGTAAGATCCATTGTGGAAAACATAACGGAACCATGAAGAACGTCAAAGGTTTCTTCGACTCTGGGTAACGGAAACTTGTCCTTAATTGTTTTGTCGTTTAACTTCCTGTAATCTACGCACAGTCGGAGTGAGTTATCCTTCTTTCTAACTAAAACAATTGGCGATGCAAATGGACTTGTGCTTTCACGTATCACATTATTCTTCAATAATTTTCGAATGTGTTGCTTCACTTCGTCTAATTGGGATGGTGGAATGCGACGATACTGTTGTGAGATAGGTTTACTGTCAACGAGGCGAATCTGATGTTTGATGGTATCTGTACAGCCAATGTCATCATCGTCCTTTGAAAACACATGTTTATGTTTCTGAAATAATGACGTAATTAACTCTTTCTCCTCCATGCTGCAATCCAAATGATATATATCAGCCGGTATTTCAAATTCCTGTTCTGATGACGTAACCACTACTTCTTCACTCTGGAGCTCATGAATCCTAATTTCTTCTACATTTCCTACACTTTGAAATTCAATTTTAGAATCTTCACTTTCTATTTCACATCTTGATACGGTCCCAATTCTCGTTCTTGGTTTGATGAATATGTCCTCATCTCCCACATTTGCTGCCCGAACACACATTTGACCTCCAACAATATTGGTACAAGTATATACTGTTTTGAAATTTCTGTGTAGATGCGCTCCGTTGGTCAAAGGATTCACTACTATATCACCGTCGATATTGGGTCCAGTACAACAAAGCACTACAACGGTATTGGCTGGTATACGTATAGGAACTGTTCCACTTAATCTAGCAAATCCATGTATAGATTTTCTATCGCACTCGGTTGTTTTTGCGAACACTTCACTTAAAATCCCGTCCATAGGAACATCAGAGTTTAAAAGAATATCCCTGCATAGGTTCAGAACGTTCATTCCTAAAATGCCGGGTACAGCTTCTTTACGTTTTCTTGTAAATTCATCAGTTGCATCTTTGACAATAAGAAAACCACGCTGTTTTAATACATTTCCACAGTACTTCAAATCAAATTCAACGTATCCAATGTATGGAATAATTAATCCATTAGCAGCTTTAAGTTGTAACATACATTTTTCACTAAGTGTTTGTCCAAGGGGCTCTAAGAACTTCTTGTAAAAACTTTCAGTAATTGTAGATATCATGGATCCTGTATCAACTAGACACGGAATATATACATCACACACTTTAACACTAATCACCGGACACTGTCCTATTGCTCTATACTTGAATGAGTCTTTTTCACTATCATCTATTGGTTTACTCGTAGCAATAGATGCTACTTGTTTTCCGAACCGTTGTTCCTGTACGCTGTAGCGCGGCAGTTCTTCTGGATATGACCCTGTCTTCCACAACCGTAACAATACACAGATCGATTAAAGGCCCGGCGATCCATAGGATACTGGTTGGAACGGCGCTCCGTAGATGACTCGTTGGCGTTGGTAAAACGTTCTATAGGTGTCTGAGTGATATGGCGTTCCATAGTTTGATGTTTGTTTTCGCTATCTTTCATATATCCGGTCAGGGAATCAATCTGTTTCTGTTGTGCTTGAATGATTTTTAACAGGTCATCTGTGCTGGGCGCATCGGACGAGTTGGTATTTAAACTTGGATGATCGCTGATCACTGAATGTGGTCTGTCTGAGGTTTTTTTGGTTTCACATGGTGAGACTTGAGTCGATTCGAATTCTTCTTCTTCACTGAGTAAAATCATTTCATCCCGCAAATGATAAAAGTCTATTTTGTCAAACTTTCTTCTGAACAGACGTTTAGCTTCTTTCCGCATATACTTGTCATGAAGTCCGTTAACAAAACGCTCACACAAAGTTCTTTCTTTGTCAGGAAAAACGGTGTTGTCTTTCTTTATCACTGCTTGGTATAATTCTAAAAGGACATATGAACATTCTCGGATCGTTTCACTTTCCCTCTGCTGACGTTCAAAGAATCTTTGTTGAAGCGTAATGATGCTTTCCGGGTTTCCGAACGCTGACCGTAGACATTCCAATATCGCTTCGGGGTCATGGCGAATATCGGCGCGAAACTTTATTTCCTCCTTTGCTTGGCCTTCTAGATGATTATATATCAAATCAACTTTCTGTGCGTCGGTCCTTCCGCGGGCTGAGAAAGCTATTTCCAAATCGTCTATCCAATCATCAATGGAAGGATCACCATCATTCTTTGGTCTACCCGAAAATGTTCTTAGTTTACGATTTTCCGCAAAAAATGTATGTTTCTCAATAACTTTGGCCTTAGATATTTTTGCTTCAAGTAACTCTTGTTCCAGTTCATAAACACGATTTTGGAGTTCCTTTTTATTCATTTTGGACAGAATAACGGTACACAGAAAACAGTTCACTTTATATATACAGTTCCAGGTAAAGACTATCGGTAAATACTACTCATACCGTTGATACAGCGGGCCCTGAGTTTAAAGTCCTTACTATATTGGTAAACTCTACTCACGGACGTATTTCAATAGCACCGATTCCTGGCATCTCTGGAATATAATTTCCTGAATATGGTCAATACCTCTAGATGTTGTTGTTTTCTCGCAGCGCCATGATGTAACCGAGCAGTCAAGCAAAATGAAGATGGTGTACTGTGTATCTGATGACTTCTTTATTTTGAATATATAGAGGCATTGACCTACAAAATAATACATAATATGAGAAAACTGACAAAATGAAAGAAAATACATTAGCTATAAGTTACCACAAATACATTATACGTTTCATAAAAAATCAATTACAGTGCGTACTGTAAAGAAAGCTAACCTTTGAACTTTACAGACACAATCAAAGTATCATAACTTTAATTACAAAAATACACTTTAGTATTGACAATGCAATTAAAATAAAACCAGAGACTAAACATTTACACTGATAAGTAAAACATAAGTTAATATGAAATTTACATACCATAAGATGCCACAGATATCAACCGGATGGTATTTTCTTGAAACTGTATACTGCTCTAACTTAATTAGAATTATAGGTAACTTATTTATACACCTAGCTTCAAAATAATTGGTTAATATTATGAACCAATGAAATTACAGATAGGAAGAACTCAGTTTACTTGCGCAGTAAAACTTTGGCTGATATAATTTTAAGATTATATTGAACAAAACGAAAAATAGAAAATACAAAACGAATAAATACACATAGACATATTACTCTACTATCACATATAGGACATTTTCAATTGATCTGTTTAATACTACCTTTGTACTACATTTTCGGATGATTCACATTACTTGTATTTCAGATGCCAACTTTCGTAAGACGTTTATAAAATTGATCGGAAAAACAAAACCCCACTGTTTAAATTTATCCTTCATTTAGTCATAGGGCCCCCTTTTATCTCCCTCTAACTGATTGTCTCGATATATAGATTATAAGATATGATATATGTGATGCTCTTGCAATTCTGCGTCTGATGACATCTTTCTTAAATTAAGTGGGTGAAATTTAAGTCTTTCAAAAATTTTAAACTGTTATGCTAGACAAACAATTCTTGAAAAGGTTGTAAGCAAACTTTGTATTTTCATGTTTAGTCCTGTCCAGATTGTAAAGAATCCATGGATACCAGAAGCCCCGAGTTCACTGACTTAGTCTGCAATTCTGCCAGAAGTAAGTTCTATGAAACTTATCATTATTGGATTCACTTACAACATAGTATTTTCCTAATGAATCAACCACGTGTATAATTGCATTTTCTTGCGTATGGTTTTTTTTTATCGATTTGTCAGTTTGCAAGGTAACCTTTACAAAAGCACTTTCAAAGTATTACCTGTGAAAACTTACGGCCTTGCAGTCTACCTGCAGTCGCAAACACTGCTAATCTCTATACGCAGTAAGCAAATTAATACACGGGATTTATAATAGTGGACTTAGTTGGAATAACTTTTTGACGATCCCGTGAATCAAACTCTGAACTACTATTTTAAACTTGATTGACAAGCAACAACATTTTGAAGTCTGTACATATCACGAAAAGGGCGGCTGTAAAATGTATGGCTTTTTACCTATCTTACCTTATAGCCCATATTAAAATTTTGATATTACCTCGTTATGTACATGTACATTAAAAGCACTTATAAAACAATTTCGATAAAAAATAACCTGTAAGATTATAAAAAATAAATATCACACAAAGCTTCTAAAATTAACAACAAGAACAACTAGATTTATTAATTTAATAACTATTTTTAAGTTTTTAAGGTGAATACTGCTCGAAAAGACGGCGTCAAGTTCTCAATGAAGGTTTATGCTGATATGAAGCCCAGGAGGAAAGTGTCTATCCAAGAGTTTGTCAACCATCAGATGCAGAACGCGTGTTCCTGTGGTATTTTGGAACAGAAAGGTACTAGTAACTGCAAAATGATCCGAAATTGCCGCATATTTACAAATATTTGTGGCCATAGCATTTTATTATTATAGTTATACATGTACTTACAGATTCAGGCAATTTCGAGGGTAATGATCGTATCTATACAACTTTCTATTGGATACTGCTCTTATGTAAACCATTCAATTTAGTAAATCAACTCAACAATAAAATTCCACTGAAATTGATATCCAACGAATACATGTATGGTTGAAACCAAAGTTATCAATTGTGGATACTCTTATGTTTTGTGAAAGATTACGTAAATAAAAAACTTTTGTCATTGAAGCAACTAAAATGTGGCTGAATAGCGAGGCTATGTTATTGAGCCAGGCTTTGATATTTTTAATAATAAGTTAGCCGAGTTACAGATTCTTGACGTGATGGGGAAAAAGACTGCAGATTTGTTGTCCTAGTTTTTACTGATTGTCACAAATCTGTAGAGAAGCTGTAATAAAATGACGTTGTGATAATTCATTTCAGATAAAAAACTAATGATCTTTGATACAATGGATCAGTACAGTGAATCCAAGAAAGAACTTACCTTTTCCAAGTCGACAACAATCGTACAATGGACAAAACCTTTTGAACGCCAGGTTTTCAGGAAGAACAAGAAATGTTAATATTGTGGTGCAAGACTGTTGTATGTATGTTTTAATGTTTTTTAACAATCATGTACAGGTTCATGCTGTCATAATTACTGTTTGAAACACGCCCGGTATATAATAAATTAAAATTCTTGCATTTCTCATTACATTCTCTAATTTATGCATCTTATTCAATACATGAAAAAATAATTGATTACAAAAACGTGTAAATTATACTGTAGTTTCTTGACGGCATACCAATTTTCGTGGAGTTCGTTGCTGAGATGATTTTACAAAACTAGATGTTCATCAAAGCGCAATAACTCAAGGGATATCGTATTTATATGATTATTGGTCACGGGTTTACGTATCATCAAAACTGTGATTTTCATTAAATCTACTAGAAAATATGTTCACGAATATTGATGAAACCACAGTACTTCATGGAATTGAACAACGAGGTGACCGAATCTTCGTCTGGAGAACATTTACAACAGATGGTATATTCAAAATTGCTATGTTTTTAAACATTATATAGGAAAGTATTTATAATTATTGTTTCTTGGCCTTTTGATATAAAATATAATAGCGAAAGCAGCGAGCGGCGCGAAGCGCTGCTCGCGTAGCGAGCTCTAAGAACCAGTGTGCGTGGGAAAAAGAACGAGCTAAACCTACAGATTCATCAAAAACATTTTTTGTCTACGTCCCATAATGCTCTCTAATGTTTTCTCCCGTGGTGCTATGCCAAAAATGGCCAACATTTAACTTGTAATGTAGGGCGCCTTGAGGTTTGAATACACGTTTTGAGTACTGCAAAAGCTTCGGTGAGACCCAAGAGATTTTTTACATGCTCCCATTCCTTCGTATCGAGTCGAGATACGTAAATATTAAATGAATATAGATTTGAACGTGTTACGCCACAGTGATTTCGCGCTAAATTTCCTGCGATAAATTTAGAGGTGGATCAAACATCTGTAATGCGTGTACTATAAGCTATTTCAGTATAAACTGCGATACCTGCCTTAGATGATTTGTGTTTTGTTTTGTTTTGTTTTTTGTTTTTTGTTTTTATTATGATAGAGAGATTTTATATATATATATATATATATATATATATATATAAGCAAGAGCCATACTTCACTATCATATCGATCTAATTTTAAGCTACTTTTGCGTGCATGAACAGTAAGTACAAGTAGAGAGGAATTTTAAAAAAAAGGTCACTTTGAACTAAATAATAAAAAGTAAATAGAAAAATAAACAGTTAAAAAATCTATGCAGATATTGCATATTGCCAAACCATTAAATTGGTAAATGGGAAATTACACACCTACAAACAGAGACCGGGGCACGGATACAACGTACATGCAAAAGTAAACAAATTTAAAAAAAAAAAAGTTATGAACCAGGAAAAAAAAATAAAAGTCAGATAACAACAAGGTACAAAAGAAAAATAATACTGTATTTACACTTTACACTTTTGACCAAATTAAACACAAATTACATTTTACAGACTGATCAATTTTCTCCAATAGTAAAGAACGGTTTTAGGGGAAGCAAGTCTATGTATTTTGTAAGAATTTTTTTTTAAACTTAGAAATATTATATAATTCTCTCTCTCTCTCTCTCTCTCTCTCTCTCTCTCTCTCTCTCTCTCTCTCTCTCTCTCAAAGATTCTTTGATGTTAGTTGGTAACTGTCAAAATACCACTAGGTTGACAATGATGCAAGGTATGTGTAATTCTTGCTGCGCTCGCCACAACGGTAGCACCGTAAAACATATTAACATTCAATCAGAAATATAATGACTATTTAATCTAAAAAGCTAATTATGTCAAATATTGAGCGCAATTTGTGCTAAAACTGTGTTCAATTCAATTAAATATTATAGGGGTTTGTTTTGTAAAACTTTCTTGCTTTTTTAATAAACTCTGTAACATTCCATTTTTCTCAATGACCTCAGAGGCTTTTTTTTTGAAAATTGAAAGTCTTCACTTACTTAAGAACTGATCATGATAACTAGGTGGGTGATACGTCCCATGAAATGTTTAAATAAGATATTCCATCTTGCATCAATTGCGACACTCATCGAAAATCTACTTTGAGAGAAGAACTCGAATTAAAAATCGAATCTTTGAATTATTCACATACAGTCAGAACCTTCACAGTGTAGTGATTTTATTTTACCTGGAAACTTTTTGCAAAAAACCTTTTGTCTGAAATTGGAATAAATCATTTCGCCATGGAACACTGGCTATTATGGTTGGGCCTACTGCAGTATGGACTTGCAGCCTCCTCCTCCTCTAAGTAAGTTATAGATAAACATTACTGCAGTTACTTTGTAATTAAAATGGTACAAACTCAGTTTTGTATTGTTATAATCATACATCCAGTACTGAGAACGGCCTTAGGTATCATCGTCAACAGTGAAGTGTTGGGGCTTTTAAGTGATGGTAAAGAACCAAGTGGAAAATTCTTTTTTTTTTCTTTCACCTTTTTAAAGCGCTAAGCATAGCTCTTGTGAGCAGAAAAATACATCATTTAAACTGGTTAGGGAACCAGTTTCATGGGTTTACGCACGTAGTTGCACGGACTATTGTGAATCTAATGTACGGGCTATTGTGAATCTAATGTGAGGGGCTTACGTACATAATATGCAACGCAGTGATGAGGAAATATAGTGCGTATACAGAAGCTGAAATGTAGAGAAATCAAATTGATTCTTTCTAACTTAGCTTTCACAAAGTAAATTTTCATTAGAACCAAGCTAGGTTAGCGCTTTTCAGTACTATCAGAACTTTGATTTCCTTTTTGTTATCAAGTATTTCTTAAAATACGTTGAAATATACTTGATTTTAGCAATTTGTAGTCGTGAATGTTTGTCATGTGTGTCAGTGAATCGTGAGAAGCCAAGGAGTTGTCGATTTTGGAAAGAGTTATACCGAAGGTTAGATCATAAAGAATCATTAAATACGAATTGGCGCATATGTCTAGTTTAACAATTTAAACGAGAAAAGCTGTAAAGGAAGGTGGTTTCCAAAGTGGCGTCCTCCGTTGTTATATTTCCTTCGAGGTACTTACTTTTTTTAACCGTGCTTCTTTTTCCTCCTGCTATCATAAAAGGTGAGTTCGGGAGATCAATGAATTGTGTAAACAATGTTTTATAGAGGGGCACCTACACGCATATTTTCTGAGATTACTGCATACACTGATCTCGCAGATGGTAAATCGGTATGATTAACTTATAATAACAACCATTTAATCTTTGTCTGTACTTTTTTAAAACTCGTGGAATATAGACATCTATCGCAGTGAGAGTTGTCTTCCTTGTTGGGTATTATTGCACCTTAAATTTTTATTTATTTTCTCAAACTGGAACAACGCATGAACTACATGTTCAGTGTAAACCTCACTTGGTCGCATGCCGACTGAGGTTTTTCATACTAATTGTTAGACTATAATTGATCACCTAATTGTATTCGAACTTTTCCGTTTTTCCCGATTACGACAAAGAGTACACGGCAGGTGTGACCGGTCAGCAGAGGATGCTCACTCCTCCATGGCACCTGATCCTACCTCTCTTTTTTAAGAGGTCTGTGTTTGCTCTGCTCCTGTTTTGTAATTTTCCTTTGGACTTTTGAATTTGAACACTGTTCGTTATCACCACATGTCATGTTGCGAACGCCCTCCAAACGATTTTAGCCTAATAATGTTACTATAACATATATCAAAAGGCATTGTTGTTCTTTACAATCAATGTAATATATCTTTAAATTTAAAATGTTTGAAAGAAAACACGTCTTTTCAACGGTTAGTTTTATATATCTCAACATATACTGTACATTTCTAATTCTAAACTTGGCGTCGAATGGCCGAAGGCCAAGGGCAACATTTCTGTCTGAAGGTCTAACAAATAGTATATTACCCTCATACCAGTCAACAACTTATTTGTTATATCCTTCGTTGCAGGTGCATCTATAATTTTAAGTTTAACCAGCCATTCTTGTTATACGCTGATAAATATTCTTCTGTGTTGTTCGTACCAACAGAAAGTCAAACACAACGAATGTTAACTCAACCGATTTAATAAAAGTCAATCTTGACCAGTCTGTCGATTCAACATAAAAATTGTTGGACAGCTACGTCACAGCGCTTATAATTAGAATTCGTCTGAATTTGTTCGGTGGAATTAATATTCGTTTGTTGAACTTTTTGTTTATAATACGAACTATGAAGAAGAGAATATTTAAAAGGGTATACCAAAGTAACAATTAAACAGTAATATAAGAACAATATTAATTTATCAAAACAAGAGGGAACAATAATGAATTTAAGGAATGAATCAATTCATAAAAGGAGGATTAACCTTAGTTAAGTTTGTAATAACTTCAACAAACAAGAGGGCTTTGTAATTCTACAATTTATTTCAAATGCTACGAACATGCAATTTTAATTGTTTATTTGAGGACGAAAATTATATACTTATAATGTCGATATAGTATTGCTTCAATCAAATATGTTTTACATATAAAAAGGAGTAATTTTTGCAATGCTGCACACTTAAAGTGAATGGTTGTTACAGATTTTTTTTTAAATCATCAATAACACAAGAAATTTGTAAGAAATGCCCTAGTCATAGATCATGTTCATAATTCAAGTAAATTTAACACAACAATGATCAGAAACAAATTCGAACCTTTTTTTTCTTCTTTCCGAAACAGAATACTATTGAAATTTTGAAATTTTACATTCATCAAAGTTCGAGTTCGTCTAAAACCGGTTTTAACGAATAATATTTCACCTAAAAAGCGACAAATAACAACAGATTGTTATTTATACATGCACTTGTATCAGCGAAAACTGCTCTTTGCAGCTTGGCAGTAATTTATTGATGTCGATTCGAACACTATCAAAGGTCGCTATTGCGTCATACGCGGGACCAATAGGACTGGTGCTTATTCTCAAAGTAAAGTAAATAACTGTTGTGAGATTTTTCAAGCTGAATGTTTAAAACATATTGCTTAGGAGCCCGCATCTAGCCGTCAATGCCTTTCAGGAATTCTTCCAGTGTGATTTTTCCGTCTGAGTTGGCATCGCATTGCGCGATGATTTCCTCGACCGATGACTCGGAATCTTGTGCGGCAAACTTTCGGATCTCATCGGCTGTCAGGGCACCAGAACCGTCGGTGTCATTCGCAGCAAAGAATTCTCGGAAAGCGTCTCTGTAAAAAAGTGAAATAAAAGGAGAATTCTTTCCTAGCCCTTTCCTTTCACTGATCAATGATATGCTATGATTTAAAGTTATAAAAAAGATGAAGATATAAATATGTTTTCTTTAATATATCGATTGCGATCATTGCTCAGCCGGGCAATGCACAGGCACCTGGCGTTGTATATATTTCTCATTATAAAAATATATACCCTATACCTAATAATATAGGTATAGGGTATATTATGTTATTATTATGAGCAAAATATATAACGTCAGGTGCCTGTGGGGTAAGGTACTGTAAATCTAATGCAATTTATCTGCAATGCCGCAATTGTCATACCCCTTGAAAATCAAAAGTGTTTACAAAAGGAGTCCTAACCATACTTATTTTTCTTCGCGAACCACTGTATCATCACTGATTCTTTAAATTGCATTGCATATTGCATCATATAGTATATATGTACCTATTATGTCCAATGTGTTATATTTCATCTGCTTTTTAAGGACATATCACTTACTGTCTATTCTTCTTTGTCATCTCCCGGATAAACTCGTCCTTTGAGATTGACTTGCTTCCATCCCCATCAATGTCACTGAAGATGGCCTGTAAAATATCAGTTTAAACAATTAACAATATTAAAGCAACCCCCGTCTCTCTCTCTCTCTCTCTCTCTCTCTCTCTCTCTCTCTCTCTCTCTCTCTCTCTGGCCTATAATTATGATTTTACATTTTATCAACATGAACACTCTCTCTGTCTATATGTCTGTCTGTCTCCCTCCCTCTCTCTCTCTCTCTCTCTCTCTCTCTCTCTCTCTCTCTCTCTCTCTCTCTCCGTTTATATATCTGTAGCATTTGTCTGCATTGCTCTCCAAGTTGCGCTGTGTTTGAAACTAGTCCAATAACCATTAATTCCTCATTAATATAGATAAACATACAGAGCAAATCTATAGGGTCTTCATCTCGTTTATAGCCTTGCAAAACGTTACGTGTTAGTCATATAAATATCTATCAATTCACATTGCAGTGCATACACACGTTACACTATAATGGATTATTTAGATGGCCTCGAAATTGGTCCATTCTCAACATCGTACGAAAAAGCTTACATAATTGGCAGTATTTTCCCCAATTACACTCGATTAGGTACCGCAAGTAAGCTTTAAAGTAAACCCATTCTAGTCTATTCAGTGCGTATCTAATGATAAATCCCCCTGCTTTGAAATTGATAAAACCTATATATCTAAACTTCCTTCGGTTTGAATTGTGGTTATGTAGTTAATGACACGATTACACCATTTTGACAAGTTAAAACTAAGCGACAGCTCTGTAACACTAGCTGATGATTTGCATGAAATTGATTCATGGTTCCCAAAGTTTGAATTAACATCATCATTGTCGTCTTCGTCGTCGACTTGTTTTGAACAAGAGCATCATCATCACCCCCCCCCCCCCCAAAAAAAAAAAAAGAAAAAAAGAAGTTTAAATCCAGTAGGTCCAAAGTTCAATGAAACTAAAATTTTACATTTAATATATTCACAACAAATTCTCGCCAGCAAACCGTGACCTAAAGAAAATTTATTTATAATCCAAGCCCATTTGGTGCAAATGACGGAAGAATGCGTATACACCTATAATGTTTTAGCGACTATTTACTACCAGTGTAATAATGTGAAACCATGCGTATCGTAAATTCTTGTTGCATGATTCATGCATGTACAGACATACAGAGAATGCTAAAACGGCCACAATCTTGATCCGCCACCCAAAAATTTAAAGATCTGTCAAGCAGTCTGTTGTCAATTCACCTAGCGGCAAGCATTGATTTAGATCCAATAAATATTTATGAGTTTTATTAGACCTGTTTTCAATCTATCTTTAGGTATAATCTCCTCACACTTAATGCCAGTAGCAAAGACATTTTGGACTTGGGCTTTTAGCATATCCATATGAATATCATACTCTGTATTCAAGCATTTAAATACGGTTTAAAAAGTTGGAAATGGGGGGAAAACTTTGCAGGGCGTTTTCCCAACTTGTGTACTCTGTTGAAAAAACAAGTCGACAGCGCTTATTCGAAGATTTTTCTTTTGCCAGGCAAATAGCACACGGGATCAAATATGTGTGGGTGTCAAACTTTGCAGTCCAGGTGTATGATTTTCAAATAAAATTTGTTGCATGCAAAACCTACTTGTGCATTGACCCAGATTGAAATTATATGAAGAATGTCAAAAGTCGCACATTTAATAGAGCGTTTCACGTCGACTTTGTAGTTTGATATCCCCAACTTACCCATTACGTACCAAATCTAAAGAAAAGAATTAGTAGAGCATTTCACATTACCTCTTCGGTTGTTCAATTCCCCCACCTACCCCCATTACATAGTTCAAAATAAACATCCCGTGACAAGAGATGTTGTTGACTACACCTGAAACCTGTTTGTGAATGACAGATCTGTGGGAACGTAACGCGTCTGTAACACACAAAACTAACCATACAGGTAAAAAAAAAAGGAAATATTCAGGTGTAAAAGGTATCAAGGAAATGTATACAGTCACCATCATATCTTGCAGAGCAACATGTTGACACGCCTAGAAATAGGTTGACTTTGATAAAATATGAGCAAAAATTTTATGTGGAAAGAAGAAGGTGCGGGAAGGGGTGGTAATAAAAAATTAAGATATTCTATTAAGAGTTTCGCACGAGTTCTGTTCAAATGATATTCTCGTGTTTGGTCATTATTGATCTCTGAGTGGTTAATTATCTCGACTGCTGTCCTTATATCGTACAAGAGCTATAGCCAGCCAATAAAACGATCGAGTTCTCATGCACATCTTATGTACATCATTACACCCCCCCCCCCTTTTTTGCGGTCTCTCACAAACAGAAAATTATCATAAACGTTAAAATATCCTGCATATATTTTTTCGTATGTTTATTTATTTTATAAATAAACAACTTAAAAGTGTTTAAGCTTAATTCAAAATAAAGATAAAAAAAAGTTATTTTGTTGGGTTTTTTTTAAGCGAAAAAATTATACTTACCACAATTTCTTGGTCCGACAGATTTGCGCCCATTCCTTTCAGCGCATCTTTCAACTCGCCAACGGTTAACTCTCCGTTTCCAGATGTATCAAAGGAGTCGAAGGTTTGACTCCATTGTTGTCTGATTTCATCAACTTTCGACATTTTTGCTTGGCTTGGAATGAACCTTCTGAATTCTGGACAGAAATCGATGCGTTTCTCTCGGCGTTCGTGAGAACTGTGAAGTTTAGCGACCGGAGTTTTAGTGTCTGACTGTATACGTAAAGTGTCGTCTGCCCGGATTTGTGAATGGGGGCGTTCAGTTTCGCTTAAGAGATTTGGAATTTGGAATGTCGAATATAGATGGGCTTTGATTAAAGACCTTTCCCTTCGCTTTACCTGTGGCCACTGGGTGTGTATGTGTGGAATTTATTATCAATGAATTTTTTTTACAAGTCCCCACACGATTTCCCGAAATGACCGTCTCTCTACTGCCCAACAGCTTTTAGTCATCAAGCCCAAAAGCGACGAAACCGCGCTTTTTTTTTTAATACGGGGAAAACATGTTATGCCTGTTAAACATGGAAAAATCTTAATACAAATGAACGTCTGGCGTATGTTTAACATGTCTTTTTTTAATCTGGGAAAAACGTGTTATGCACGTTAAACATGGAAAACTCCATAAAAAGAACGTCTGATGTCTTGCGTTGATTTTGAAGTTTGACACATTTAATTAATAAATGTTTATTAATTCACTTTTAATCTTTTAAACGTACACATCTTTTGACTGAAGGCTGTAAATAATGTTTTTGAAATCATGTACACAGCGTTTAATATGTATTCTGAAGAGTCATATTTGGTTGTGACGACAAATTCATAAGGGTAGTCACATATCATATGTATAGATATTATAGCCCCTATCACTAAAATAGATAATTATACTGATAAAGTTTATTCCGGGAGATTGAAAAATGGACAGAATGGACTTTTTGATTCGTTCTGTCTAACGGCAAATTTGATCGGACCATCTCTTCTGAAAATTACAATTAGAGAATGTATATCCAATCAAGAAGAATATCAAGGTAGGTCACTAACCATAAAGGGTCAAGATCGTTCATAAACACAAACTCAGAAAAAAGAATCGAAAGGCCTCCGCACTTTCTTTTTCATTTACTTTGGTCATGGCTGTGGTGTGTGTATCAGGAATGGAGGGGGGGGGGGGGGGGGGGTACGTAGTCAGTCGTGCAGTCATGCAGGAGAATATTTAATTAATCCTTTTTAAGCTGTGAATGAATCAGTGAGTTTCTGATAAATTAAAAATAATACCGTGTGTAGGGAACGGTCCGTGGGGTCGGATGCAGTCATTATATAACGACTGAACATTCTATATACTGACAAATGGCCTCCTGGTTAACAAATTAACGAACTTGCAACGAATTTATAATTTATTTTTTTTATAGAACTTAGTACATGATTCTCAACATACAAATTTAAAAAGAGACATATTTGTTCTGAACTATTTCAAAAGCCACAAGAATGTGTACTGGTATATAGTTGAAATATTTTGTATAGTTGATGAATATAGCAATTAATCAACACACATAAATTCAGTCGTTTTAATCCTTCAGTATTGTATGACTTTAACAAAACTTTCTCGACTATGAGTTTTCCTCTCCATGTATATGGTTGTTTGACAAATACACTCAAAAAACCTTAGACTTACCAACAAGCGTTAGCTTTTAGCTAACCGGTCGGCTGGTCTTTTAATGCAACTTTAACTTGCATTGCATGACATGTATACTTTTACATGAATTTTAGGCATATGCGCACCCATGGTTTGATTCCAACTGACTATGATTTTCAATAACAAAGTACATTGTATACATAAAAACAATAACGAAAAAAACAATAAAATTGAATTTGAAAAAATCATTGCAGATCGAAAACAAATTACATGAATACATCCCGGTCAAGCAGGTTGCAAACATGTATTTTTCTCCAGCATGAAACACATTTGTAAGCATTTTAAAATTTATTGTTTAACTACGGTAAGCCCTTCCCATCGCTCAATTTATTGGTCTGTCATAACATTCAAAATACACTGTAAAATGTTAAGAAAACATAGAATGTGGGTCAAAAAGAATGAGTAGATACATGTAAGGAATTGGTATTTAAATGACCCAATAAAATCGTTTATAGGCACAGCCTGTATAGTTTTAATCAAGTGAAGGGTCACAGTAATGTAAACATTCCCAGCTTTATCCTGTCATCGTTAGCTTGACATTTTTCTTTTCATTGGTCAACAGTTACCTTCAATATCATAATCATGCATGTAGGCCTACTTATATTTTACAGTGCAAAGATTAAGACGGTGGACAGTGCTCTTCTTACGTGTACATACATTATCATTGATTACACCTGTAGTTAATCAATCCGGGTAGGACATATTTGAATTAACTTTAAAACTTGTTATATTCTCGTATAAATGAAAAATCGTCAAGAATAAAACACAGCAAGAGTAAAACACAAAAAAAAATTAAAACACATACACATGTAAACAATTATTTATAATCATCTCTCTCTCTCTCTCTCTCTCTCTCTCTCTCTCTCTCTCTCTCTCTCTCTCTCTCTCATTAATCTACTCTTGGTAAAGTTATCGGTTTTTTTTTCATCCATGCAAAAGAGATGTTATATAGCTTAGCTTAAAATTATCTACCATTTTATGGTACAAAGTCATGTGTGTTTTGTCTTGAAATAAAAAAAAAAAGAAAAAACTAATTCAGAATATATTACTGTGTGTATTTAGCACTAAAAATTAAAAGTACCCAATCATTCAAGGTTTTTATTGTTGTTTTTTTGTTTTGTATTTTTACTGACATATACTATAGAGAATATATGAAACTGCGTATCCCTGGCAAATATCTATAAAAATAAAAAATATGAATTTATAAGATCTATATTTTATTTCCAGCGAAGCGATGGCGCTTATAGTGTATTAATTTTAATATTCAGTGGACACGAAGAAAATTAGGCGTCAAATAAATGGCTAAAATTAATGTATTCTTAGCTACTGGTGTATGGTACATATATCATCCCTAAGGTATCAGATCCCTTACTTTTCCATGGTTTATCGTTTGTCATCTTTAATCTGCTTTCAGGCACCGGTCTCTGTGATATATATATATATATATATATATATATATATATATATATATATATATATATATATATATATATATATATATATATATATATAGTTAATAATTTGTTAAAAATGGTCTGTAAAATGTTAAGAAAACAGATCTTTCCCTTTGCCTTTACCTGTGGCCACTAGGTGTGTACTTGTGGAATTTGTTATCAAAATGACTTCAGTTTCGTTGCCAGTGTACAAAAAATGATACAGGTGATGATAGTCTATCATGACTTAATTTTTAAGTTAAGCTTGAAAGTCATCTGTTTTTTTTTTTTTACTGAACTGAGCTGGTTAAGACATGAACGCAAAATCATCCGCATATACAGCATTATCATAATTCTTACATAATGATAATTGATCAAACTAAGATTTTTAATTTCATATTCTTCGAAAAGTCTTTTTAGTCCTATAACATATTTAAGCATTAAAAATCACAAAAAAGAAAAAAATACCAATATTTAGGTATGTATAAAAGCAATTAAGGGGAAATGAGACCGCAATCCTATTTGTACATTTTTTTTTTTATAGAAAACCCACGCTCCCCGTAGGTTCAAATGCAAACGCTCAGACTTTATAGAGCATATGTCAGAAATTTAGCACCGTATTTGAAATTCATATGAATTTCTGAGGTGTTCATTTTTTTTTTACTTACCTTTAAATTTTCCTTTTTATTGTCATTAAAATTAGTATTGTAAAACCGATCCTCTACGATACTCTATACCTGTTATTTATGTCTCTGCGGTAATTTATCAATTGTGTTCAATATTAAAATATCAAAACAAGTTCTTGATGGTGTAAATGAATACGCTACAATTAAAGAAATGAATGTGCAAAAGCATATGCAATGAAAAGTGAGTCTTTGTGGAGATTATATTTCAGATTGTTATACCCGACGCGCATGTCAATGTGAATTTGATTTTTTGTTCATTCTAGTGATTAAGTATAGTTTACATTGGTACTTCGATAATTATGAGAAATCTTAAACAAAAAGTAGCGTTGATAAGAACTGGTAAATAGATCATTGTTTGTCTGAAACACCCCCACCCCTTTCATTTCTCATTGCTGGATCCGCATGTTTTAAAAGATGAAAGAAGCTATATTATAGCGAGCGCAGCGAGCGGCGCGAAGCGCCGCTCGCGTAGCGAGCTCCATAGACAACGTGTACGAACGGAGGAAATTCGAGTTGAAATCTGCACATTGTTCAAAGAAATTTTTGTGGACCCGCGTGAAAACGTTCTACATATCCCAATAATCCTTTGCGGTGCATAGCAACATGGTGGAACAGGAAGCGTTTCTAAGAAAAATTCTTACCTCTAAATCGCATACATCTATTTCATTTAACAATAAAAAATCCTTTAAAAACACGAAAGTAAACAACACATATGCTTGCGAAAAAAATGTACCTATCTGAACTTTTGCTAACATATGACGTCATTTCCTTCCCCGAATTTATCCGACAATTTACGAGAATTGTCGAGAGCAAAAGAAAGTCAAGTATGACGTCATAATGATCTCGCGCTATAATAATTTCCCGCGATAAATTTAGAGGTGGATCAAGCATCTGTACTGGGTGTAACGTGTAGTAAGTACTCAGTATCAGTGTTAACGGCGACTCTTCGGCTGATTATTTTTGTTTTGATATATATATATTTTTTGCTTAGTAAAATGCACTTGCAAGTTCCATGCTTAATTTACTGTCATATTGATCCAATCGTATATATGCATACGTTAGGTAGGTGACAAAAACTTATTTAAAAAAGTCTAATTATTAGAAATACGTGTAGCCACGTAATTTTGTAAATAAGTAAAACAAAAAAGTGAAAAAAAAATAAACTGTTAAAATATCTATTTGTTAGTTGCATATATGGTCAAACCTTTAAAAAGTGGGATATCACACACTAAAAAAGGGGGAGGGCACATGTCTTCTACGCACATATAGCATACAAAAATAAAAACAAAATTGATGTTACAGAGGAAAATAATTAAAACTCAGTTAACAACAAAGAACAAGATGAGAAATAACATACACAAGCAATTTATTGTTTACTGATTTTATTGATCATTATTAAAAAGTAAAGGAATGATAATTCATGTTTGTATTTGCATTAAGAAATCCAGACGGCTTTCTATTTATCAAAATATTTTAATAAGTCTGTTTTACATTAATTAATCTTAGTGTTAGTCTGTTTAAGTATATAAGCCTAGGAAGGGACAATTGGAATAAATGTTTGATTACTTCGGGTTTATTGCGGGAGTAAAAGTATTCGAGAGAAAGCCTAAGTTTTAGGTTGGGGCAAGTCAGTCCACGGGTTGCATTTAACAATGATGAGAGATGTGTAGTTCCTTCTGCGCTCGCCCCAACGGTCACACCGTAAAACATATTAAACTCAATATGAACCAAAAATAAATGATACGTCTCTCATTTAAAATTAAAAAAAAAAAAGTTGTCTATGTCTCTCACAGTGCAAAACATTGAAACTCGGTATATTCATGAAGGATCTACTTTTATCCAATTCTTTATAATAAAACGTCCACATGATGAAGATTTGAAACGTGTCAGGGCCACTGATGCGCATGGAACACTTGACAGATGAAAACATAGAGAAACCGAAAACGCACATGGGTGTTATGAAGAGTTAATTATTGTTGAGAATTATGTTTAAGAATCTGAAAAAAAAATTGGAGCAAGGCGTTGCGCAATCGCCTCTCCGGGGAGCACTGAACGCTGTCACAAAGGTGTGTTTTGCGGCGTAAATACCTACCTGGTTTCTTGATCCTTCTATCCTAAAATCATGCTTTAGAAATATCGTTGCAGATATTTGTGCCACCTTTTGTTCGAAAGTCCTACTCTACTGAGACTGAATGTATTTTGTCAGTGTTTTATCCGAATTTCCTCGAAGGGAAGTTCTTTGTCGTATCTAACAGGTTGGGACCAATCTCCCAAATGGAATATAATAGCCTGTTTGGGATATAATATTTAAGAAATGAACTCAATGTCTACCCAAGTTATATGAGTGTAATGATGGTTGGGGCAGTTTACGCTTTATAATCTGCCAATTCATTTAAAAATATCCATATTTTTATTGGTTGCACTTCAAATTTTTATCACATTTGGGGTACTAATATCCCAAACGGGCTACTATATCCCATTTGGAAGATTGTTCCCAACCTTTCAATAGGAATGAGACGATCCATCGATGCATCACGGTATTTATTTTGATGACATATTGGATCGATACATTTACCATTAATACAATGATACCTGAGGGAACGTTTTTTATTTTCCAAAAATATCCGAGCTTCATTCGTAAAGTTGTCAAAACTGTTATGAAGCTAAATCTGGAGTTAAAGACTTTCGGATTACTTGTTTATGAAAAAATAGTGAATACAAGACTAAAGTAATTTGTAAATTGTGCAATGCTCATTTTTTATATAATGAAATCACTTTGGACATGACAGATTGAATAAATTTTTAAGTCTGTACAAGGTTACCGTTTTCATCATTTTCTGACAAATTTTAATAAAATACACATAACTGTTAACATGGTTAAAGAAGTACAATTGAAATAAATATAAGGGGAAAAATCCAAGATTTCTTCATTGAAAATTCTTCTACTTTTTACTCGGAGAGGTTAACGAGAGCGAAAACAATTTCCTTATGGAAAATTGTTTACAAAGTCACTTTTTCTTCGTTCAGAATAACTTTGGACAGAAGTTTTTGGGACACCTCGCACAATTTTTCAAGGTTATGTCTGCTGCAATGCAAAATCCCCGTAGACTTATTTTTAGCTGTGTATTGAAACCTGACAAGCTAGATGGGCTTTTCAAAGAAGAAATCTTTGAATTTTTGTTTTAGTTTAGGAAACAATCTTGCAAGACCAAAATCATTATTATCGAGCAAGATTTCGTCAAGTCTAATGATTACAAATGCCAGACAGATGTTATCCTTTGGAATTCTCCAAGGCCTTTGATAATGTACCACACAAGAGACTGATGCTTAAACTACGTCACTTTTGAATCGGGGTAACCTTGTTAGATAGACTAGTCATTTAGATTACTGACTTCTTGTGTGACTAATCTCTGGCAGTTATTCATGAGATGAAGGATCAGATACAGCTCGATGTTCAATCATAAGTTCCTAAAACTGTATATTATCTTTCTACTTTACATGATTGCATGTGTAACAGTGGTAAAAATCAGGTCTCAACTGGGACTTGAACCCAGAGCCACTGGCATATCATTGTACAAATTGTACATGGTGTAACAGATGTTCAACTTCAGTAGAGAACATTTTAAGCACTAGAAAAAATTTGCTGATCTGATTAATGATAATTGTAATGATAATTTTATGTCTGTTTTCAGTCAAATGAAGAGGTGTCAGCCAGTCCAGGTGAGCCTCTGGCAGAGAGCACACCCAAAAAAGAGACCAATGAAAACCAGAGTTCTAACGCAAAAAGTGACCGAGGGGCCGTAGAGGAGGGACCAGCTGTAGGACAGCTGGTGGATATTCCACTCCAGGAGGAGAGTCCCAACACAACCAATGATGTAAGTCCAAATACAATCAACAAAAAATATGCAACCAATGATGTAAGTCCTAATGCAATCGACACAATATATACAACCAATGATGTAAGCCCAAATACAATCAACACAATGTATGCAATCAATGATGTAAGATCTTTAAATTCTTCTGAAGAGTACAGAGGCTATAATTAAAAAAAACTTGTATGATAAAAACTGAATTAAAATGAGGACATTTGATTTTTTGATAACAAATTTGATTTATATGAGGGTATGAATAAGGTTCCTGTTTTGACAATCTCAGATATCAACTGTTGTTGGCAATTATGTTCATTAATCTTTGGATGTTTTGTTGTAGTTCTCCTCGGCCCTGTCCCAGCTCCCTGGGGACGAAACCCCCCGAGCCGGTGGTCGATCTAGAGCCTCTTCCATCAGCTCGGTGACCAGTGACTCATTCTTCACCAACTCGAGCTTTGGCCCTCAGCACCACTATGTGCTGCCCTCGGACATTGAGAGTGAGGTGGAGGAACAGACTAACAGTCTGGAGGGGTACAGCAAAGACGACCTGTATCAGCTGATCCGCAAGTATGAACGACGCTCCATCCGCTACAAGTCCAAGTTCATGGAGGTAAGCTACACAGTATTGGGAAATCTTGATTCAATGATCTACTGGAATAAACCAATTTGTGATCTTTTAATTCCATTTTATTGCAACTTAACCATGTTAACTGTTAATGGACGAAGACATTTGTATCCTTATGATAGCAAACATGACTGGAATCAAATGATCATCCACATGGCAAGCAGCCATTAAAGTGTTTTGAATTTTTTGTATACCATGCCCAATTTTTTTCCACGCATTTTTTTTTCAAAATAAAATAAGAGATATCGGGGCGGATCACTTTCAGAGGGGCGGGCGGGGAAGAGAATCTAAAAATTTATTTTATGTGACCTAAGCTACAAGTCCAAATTTATGGAGGTAAGCTACAGGGTACTCTAAATACTCTACAAGAAATTGTTAGTTTATATTCAGAAGAGAGGTTATGATATATTTAAAGGCTTGCGTTTTGTGTTTTTTGCAGGTGGCTAACATTTATAAAGAAGTTGTTGCTGAAAGAGATAAACTAAAGGTAGGTTATTTGATTAGCATAAAAATTAGATTTGTATTCTCAAAGGAGGGGAACCCAGATACTATAATGTAAGTGTATCTTGACTTGTCAGTCCTGAATGTTTTATCTTTTCATCAAAGGAATATTTTATAGACTTATGAAGCTTAATATACATGTATTAGAATGAGCAAATTAAGGTCTATATTTTGTACAGTTACTGTATTATTTAGTTGATATCTTTGTAATATTCAGATTCTGAATATTTGGCTTGATATAGGTGATGTTTTTGTAACTATATACAGATTCAATATACTTAATTTTCAGAACACATTGACCCAGACACAGGATCGAGCGTTCAGACGCATCTCTGAGCTGAAGGAACAGATACAGCTGGATCAACTCGCCAAGAAAGACCTAGAGGAGAACTACAGGTTGATGCTGGAGGAGAAGGATGAACACCTCAAAGTGTTCAGAACTCAGGTCAGAACATGAACATCTAAAAGTGTTTCGGACTCAGTTTAGAACATGAACACCTCAAAGTGTTCTGGACTCAGTTTAGAACATGAACACCTCAAAGTGTTTAGAACTCATGTCAGATCTTGAACATCTTAAAGTGTTCAGAACTCAGGTCAGAACATGAACACCTCAAAGTGTTCAGAACTCAGGTCAGAACATGAACACCTCAAAGTGTTCAAAAGTCAGGTCAGAACATGAACACCTGAAAGTGTTCAGAACTCAGGTCAGAACAGATTTTATGTTATGATGAAAATACCAAAGTGTTTAGGACTATAAATGTGTGTCATGATGAACACCTTGAAGTGTACAGGATTAAGATCAGAACAGAATCATTTTCTGATGATCAAGTTGAAATGTATAGACCTCAGGTTTGCATGCAAATATAATAAATTCAATAGTAAATGAATAAGAATTATTTTATTCTCTTTTTATGATACATGTTTATCTGATGTGATTTTTAAATATTTGTAGGTGAGACTACTGAAGGAAGGAAAGGAAATTCCAGCAGAACTGGAGGAAAAATTGAAGGGTAAAAAGTCCCCCCAGAAGGCCCCTGTAGCAGAGGTCCAGACAGGGAGCAGTAAGAAAGAGGAGGGTGATGTACAGCAGCTCACCGAAAAGGTTTGTTATGTCAGGATTATGCTTGATTCATCCTGTGACTACCATAAGTAAAAGTAAACATAAGAATCATTAAAATTATATATAGTTGATGAATAGTCATAGTTTCAACTGCAGAAAAACCTCCCACCAACATTTTTTGAAAATAGCCTGTTTTAGGGGTCATAATGGGTGATTCATGAAGAGTAAATATTGAAAATAAATGCATATCCAATTCTTGTTTGAATTGTATCTCTAGAAATAAAAGTGATCTATTGTTAGTTGAATTTTGACAAAAATGTTTTCAGAAAATTCTGATCTATGTTTTTTTTCCTTAAGGTTAAAAGATTAGAAGGTTTACTGAGTCGCTGCAAGGAAACGATTCGCAGCAACAAAGAGAAGAGTAGTCAACTCGAGGAAGAGAATGCCAAACTGACCAATGAAATCAAAGAATTTACAAAACTAAAGGTACAGAAAATGCTGACCAATGAAATCAGTGAACTCACAAAACTAAAGGACTTGGTAAATTGGCCAAAAAAATTTGAGAAGAAAAAAATGTTGGGAACTTAGTAATTGAATAATGAAAAGGAAATTGACATGATGAAATGTACTTTTTCAGCTGAAAAATGATGATTCTTTGGGTTGTAAACTGAAATAATTTTTAAATTGTTTTTAATAAAGAATTATGGTAAGAAATGTTTACGCTTTTCAACTTGATGTACCTGTCAGTCAAAGATTTATTATTATTATTTATCGTACAAGGTTTAGTACATGCATAAGTTCATGGTAAAATGAAATATTGTTTTCTAAAGGTGATTCTTTTAATTAAAGGTTATAATTCATTCAGAAATCTAATAGTGCATATGAAAGTGTATGCATTTAATAGCCAGGATAAATGAACTTTCAGTAAAGTAAAAAATAAATTTGCTTCCATACTTAGGGATCAGGCAGTCCTGACCAGTTATCCAGACTCCAGAACCAGATCCGACAGGCCAGGGAGGTGATCCAGCAGCTAGAGTCTGACAAAGAGCTGGCTATAGCTGAGGTCAAACGTCAGGTGCATGAGGAAATTCAGGCTAAGGACGAGGAGATGGCCAAGGTCAGAGACCAGGTCAAGGTCAAAGAGGGAGAGCTCGTTCAAGCGCAGCAGCAGGTGGGGCAGCTACAGTCAGAGAACCAGGCGCTGGTAGAGAGGAATGAGAAACTGGAGAAAGCAGGTGAGAAAAAGAGAGAGTGAGAGAGAGAGAGTATAAATAAACAGTATAATTATGTAGATGTAAATATTTTTTTATAAAAACATTCAAAACAAAGTTTAAGTTTTCTGGAAATATGTAGCTAAGCAATTTTGATAGGAGAATTAAGGAAGTTTCTTTCTTCATCCTTTATAGCTAGAGAAAAACTTGAAAAATCTCGGGAGATTGTGAAGAAGCTAAAAGAAGACAAACAGACACTGCAATCGGAGATGAAGGAGCGGATCCAGGAAGTTGAGGCCAGGTGTCAGGAGCGGATCCAGGAAGTAGAGAGAGTGATGGAGGAAGAGAAAGAGAGCCTTGTGCAAGAACTGTCAAAGGCCAAGGCAGCCGCTGTCACCTGTATGCAGGTAAAAACACTGACATCTGTATGCAGGTAAATCACTTTCACTTGTATTTAAGTATAAAATGCAGTGAAAAAGGTTTTGAAGTATAAAATGCAGTGAAAAAGGTAAAAAAAAACCTGCTATCTGTAATCAAATGAAAAACACTGTAGACTGTATTAAGGTAAAAAAAAATGTTGCATGAAGGTGTACATATTATATTTATCTGATTTGTTTTGAATAAGAGGTAATCTATTTAGTTAAAGGAGTAATATTAATTTTAAAGACATTGATCTACTGAAGAACTGACCTACATGCATTTTAGGAGGAGACAGAGAAGAACATGGCGAACAGAGTGCAGGCCTCAATGGAAGAGAGGGACCAGTACTGGCAGCAGATACTCCAGGAAAAAGAAAATCACCACACGGAACTCTTACAGACAAAGGCAAGGGAATTCTACTACAATATCCTCAACATGGAATAACTGAGGCAGAGATATGATATGCAAAAAAAAAGGCTGCATAAACACGTCTGTTGGTTGATACACGTCTGAGTTTAAAGAATTTGGTATCGATTGTAAACATAGAAATGAAGCAGAATCCTCTATATACTGTGGAATCAGTTTTATTCATGGGGGGCAATGTTCGTGGGTAGCCAAAATTTTCCTGCTTCATGGGTACTTAATTTCTTTGGTAGTGTTATCAGGATAGTTTTAATGAATATTAAACAAATGTTTGCGATGTAAATTTGTGGGCAAGGGTTAACCACGAAAGCCATGAACATTGGTCCCCTACGAACGATGATGATTCCATAGTATTAAAAAAAATGTCTAAGACTTAAGACATGTATCATTCTTTGAACACAACAACAATGTGTCTTAAGAAAACCAGATTGAAGCAAATATACAGCAAAGTGTGCTGATGGTTAGAATGACTCAGTGATATGGAAATGTTTGTTGACCCATTCTAAATTTGAAATAAAAATAGAAAACAGGTACCTGCTGCAGGGTTATATTCTAAAATAATTGGCTTAACCCATTAAAGATTAGTATTTTTTGCCATCTACTTAAATGAATGGTTGACGTGCAAAGTTTGTTGGATTCATGAATCTTTTAAACTGTTCTACTGGCTCAATGATGTTTTGTTTATTTGACTCTGAATCATTGACAGGAGAAGGAGCATGCTCAGTCACTGAGACAAATGGAGGAGGGCACAGCCCGTAAACTGTCCGAACAGGAACAGGAAATGAGGCTAGCTGTGGAGGAGAGGGACCTACAGAAAATGGCTACCCTCTCCCAACAGGACTCGCTTAGGGACCATCTCCAAACTCAAGTGGACGATCTATCTGCTGTAAGTATCAAGGTTTGGCCATGCAGTTCTTCATTTCTGTGGATGACAAAAGGCTCTGATATATAAAGATCCCCTGTTTGATTTTTTCATAAGGTGAAAATGTTTTTAATTCATAATGAACAGTATGTTCATTCTTTATACTTGAATAACTTTTTCCTCCTATAAATATTCTATTAATGATATAAAAAACCTAGAAATCAATAATATGAAAATTTTGGAAAATTGACCCACATGAATTTTTATATGTGATAATTTTAAAGTGCTGCATTATTTTTGATCCTCAAATATTTTTTCAAATTTTTGTTCTTATATGTCTACAGCAGATTATATCAAATTTTTATCAAAACCTTTTCAGGAAAAATCAAGACTAGAAGCAGAATTGGCAGAAGTTCAACAGCAGGCATCACATCTAAGAGAAGAAATGGACCACAGGATACAGAAGATCCAGGAGGAAGCAGCTCAACAGACTCAGAACTTGGAGAACAAGCACAAAACAGAGCTAGAGGAGACCCTGGGAGAAAAGGAGAGGGTGTGGCAGGATACTCTACAGTCTGTTAGAGAAACTCACAGTGTCCAGATGTCCGACCTCACTCGCAAGCAGGAGGACGCCATGCAGGGAGCAAACTCGGAGATCGAGAGCTACTACAAAGAACAAATCAATTCCATGAAATCCAACTATGAGCAGCTTATGCAGGAGCGAGCCCAGCAAGTGGAGGGGCTGAATGTGTCCCTGCAGCAGATGAAAGGGGAGAAAGATGGAATGGAGAGGGAATTGTCTGAACGAAGGGAGGAAGTGGATCAAATGAGGAAGGAAATTGATGCAATGTTAACAGAGAGCAGTACAGCTCAGAATGAGAAAGAGACCAAGATAGAGGAACTAAAAATAGAGGTGCAGACGTTGACAAAGAATTTGGAACAGGTGGGACGTGAGAAGAAAGAATTGGAGGAGGACATTGTGAAAATGATAGAGCAGAGAGAAAAGCAGGAGCAGAGTTACAGGGATAGGATCTCGGAGCTCACTCGAGAGAACAGCGACACAATGGCTGCCATCTCAGCCTCGTCAGATGAGAGCATGAAGGCTTTAACCAACCAAGTGGAGGAGAAAAACCAAGAGATCACAGAATTGATGGAGACATTAAGGAAGGCGGAGGAAAAAGTGGCAGAGCTGGACAAACAGTGTGAGAAAGTGGAAAACAAGCTTTCCCAGTCTCATAAAGAAAAGGAGTTCATGGAGGAAAAGATCTCAAGTTTTGAGGCGTCTCTGTGTGAGTCCCTGAAACTGAACGATGACTTGAACCAGAAAGTGAAGGAGACTCAGGAGATGTTCAGCTCCAGTCAACAGCAGCTACAACAGGAGAAATCCAGTTTGGACCAGAAAATCACATCATTGCAGGAAGCTGTGGAAGAGGGAGAGCAGAGGGTCACAGAAATGGAGCAGGTCATCATCCAGAAGGAAGAGGAGATCCAGGCCCTGAAGAGAGTGATGGAAGACAATGCTGTGTACATTAAGGAAATGGAAGGTAAAGTGAAGGAAATTGAGACAGAGAAGAATGAACTGTCAGAAATTCTGGGAAGTAAGGAAGAAGAAATTGCTAAGGAGAAAGAGAAGTTTGAAAGACTGAGAGGAGAGGCCAAAGGTCGGTTAAAGGAATTGAAGGATAGTCTAGATGAAAGTGGACAGAAGTATCTGGACTTGGAATCAGAGAGGAAGAACTTGGTTGAAAAACATCAGCAGGAACTACATGAAATTCATCAAAAACTGGAAGATGAAAAGTCCAACAGCCAAAAAATGGAGGAAAGTGTCAAGTCTCAATTTGAGGAAATGAAGACAAAGCACAAAGAACAAGTGAGACAGGTAAGAGAGGAAGTCCAAGAAAAGCTGAAGCAGCGAGAGACAGAGTTCGAAGAGAAGTTAACGGAACTAACAAAACAGAAGGAACTTAATGCTGAGGATCTTATGAAGAACTTTGAGACAAGAAAGGTGCAAGAGATTGAACAGATAGGGGAGAACCATCAGAGAGAACTCAGAAGTCTTGTGGAGGACTGGGAGAGCAAGCTTCAGAGGGAGAAGGAGGACTTTGATAAAGAAAGGCTGCAGCTGATTGCGAGTCACCAAGAGGAGTGTGCTAGACTGACTGGGGACAGGCAAAAGGAGATGGCCAAGGTCCAGACAAGTCTGGAGCAGAGAATCACAGAGAAGGAATTAGCAATTGAACATCTCAACTCAGACTTAAAATCTGCACTAGAGAGCAAGGAGGCTTCATTGAGAGAGATGACAGAGAGCCGAGCACAGTTTGAAGACTCCACCAACAAAACCATCGAAAACCTGAATACAAAACTACATGAAGCAGAGGAAAGATTAAAGGAGATGTCCGAAAAGACAAACCAGCTAGAAACTGAGAAAGACAGTCTTGTTGAGAGCAATACTGTGTCAGTTTCACAGTACCAAGAGGAGATAAAATTGCTGAGGGAATCTGAACAAGAAAAAATACAAAATTTGGCTGCTTTAGAAGAACAGGTAAAGGAGCTTAATCAACAACTGTATGCAGTATCAGAGAAACATGAAAAGGAGTTATCCGAGAAAGAAGAGGTAGTCAAGGGGCTGAAAGAGGAAATAAACCAAATGAACAACACTAACAGGTCTATGGAAGAGATGCTTAAAGAACTCAATGAAACATCTCAAGCCAGAGAGGAGAATGTACAGGAAAAGGAGAATCAAGTTAAAGAGTTGGAGAAAAGATTGACAGAGAAAGATCAGGAATGGAGTAAAAAGTTAGAGGAGGTTCAACAGCAATGTGATAAAAAAGTGGAGGAAATTCAGATGGAGAAAGTCAAGTGTGAGCAAGAGTTCCAAAAGAGGATCGCAGAAATGTCTGAGAATGACTCAGAACTGCAGGCCAACCTCACACAACTTAACAGCAAGGTCAGTCAAACAGAGGAAAAGCTGCATGACTGTATTCAGCAGTATGAGACTCAGATAGAGGAGTACAAGACTAAACTAGAGCAGCAGGTGGAGAGTGGAAAGCAAGAGGTTCAGAAAGTGGAGGAGCAGTGGAAGAGCAAGCTACAGGAGCTGAAGCAGAAATACATGGCCAAATTAAAGGAGTTCCAGAAGGAGAGTCAAGACAAGGTCAGCTCAATGTCACAGGAGTCTGGTGAGGTCATGGTCAGACTAAGTGATCTTGAGAAACAGCTGGCCCAGGAGAGGTCAGACAAGGAGGCCATGTCTGAGGAACTGACCCACGCTAACACTAAACTACTGCAGCTGGAGGAGACTTCAGGGGAGTCCAAGATGGCCATCATAGACCTGGAGAAAAAGATTCAGGAAATGGAGAGAGAACTGGGAGATAGAGACCAGAGGATTCAACAGTCTCAAGAGCAGATCAAGGAATGTGATTCTGTCATATCCCAAAAGGAAAAAGAGACTAAGGAATTAAGACTATATGTTGAAGAGAAGGATAGAGTGATTAGTGAGAAAGAAGGGAAAATTGAGCATCTGAGTGAGAGAGTGAGTGAGTTGGAAGGTTTAGTGAAGAATGGTGAAGAGTTTGGTGGGGAGTTAAAGAAAGAGCTGTCTGATGTCAGTAATCAAGTCACTCAGCTACACTCACAGTGTCAACAACTACAGAGTGAGAAGTCAGTGCTGGTCACAGACCTAGAAGGCCGAGATAGTACGCTGAGCTTGTTACAGACTCAGTTAACTGAGGCAGAGGCAGAGAAAACCAAACTGTGTGAGGAATACGAGTCCAGACTATGTGCTGTCCAGAACTACAAGGAACAATTAATCGAGTCCGAGCGAGCTGTGGTTCAGAATGAGTTTGAACTCAAAATTAATGAACTCAAGGGTGAGATTGAGAAACTGATAACTGAAAATAGTGATTTAAAATCTGAATTAGAGAAATATGTGACAGAAAGTAGTGAATTAAAAAGTGAGTTAGAGAAATTAGTGACTGAAAATAGTGATTTGAAGAATTCTATTGTGCAATTGTCGGATACAGACGCTAAGCGTGTTGAAGAGTTATCTAATCTTGGTGAACAATTAGTGAATTTGAAGGAAGAGAAAGAAACAATGAGTGAACAGTTTAAACAAGAAATGTCGAAACTTCAAAACAAACATTCCATGGAGCTAGGAGACTTGTCTTCCAAATTAGAGTCTGAAAATTCAACCAAGGTAGCAGAATACAAGAAGAAGGCTGAAACTTACATAGCCAACATAAAGAAACAGTTACAGGAGGAAAAGGAAACATTGAAAGGTGAGCATGAAACATTGAAAGAGCAGCATAATGCTTTGAAAGTGCAGCATGAAGCTTTACAAGAGGAGCATGAAGCATTGAAAATGAGACAAGAAGAAATGAACTCTCTTGTAGTGGAAAAAGGAAGCATTGATGAACAATTAAAGGCAGAACATAAGAAGTGTGTGGAGTTAGAAGGACAGATATCAGAGCTAAAATCACAGATCCAGAGTTTAACAGAAGAAAGAGAAAGTATAATCACACAGTTTGAAAAAGAGAAAACCCATCTGTTGACACTAAATGAACAAGAGATTAAGAACAGGGAATCAGTGATCGCTGAACATGTTCAGAAAATGGCAGAAGTTCAGGGGAGTGAGAGTACTCTGAAGAACAAGTTTGACGAGGCTGTGAGCAAGGAAGGAGAAATGGTTAAAACCCTAGAGAAATTGAGACAGGAGAATGCTATCTTATGTGAAAGTCTATCTCAGTTAAACAAAGAACACTCTGAGGAAAAAGATGCTCTGAGGTCGGAAAATGAGCAAACAAAAACAGCATTACAGAAGCTAGAGAAAGAATTCCAGAATTATAAAACTAGCATCGATCAGCAAACAGAATCTTCCACCTCTGGTCACCAGGAGGAGCTGCAGAAGATGAAGGTACACTACGAGGAGATGCTGGAAGACAGAGAGAACGAGCACACCTCCAAGATCAAACAACTGGTCAAAGAGTTCAACCAGAAGATTGCAGAGAAAGACAAAGAGTTCGAGACAATGTTCTCTGAGGCCCTCAGTAAGTTCATTAAGGTCATTGATAGAAGCCCTTAAGGTATATCAACCAATCTGGAGATAAAGATGGTAATTTTTTTTTTTTTTATAAAGAACTCTAAATCACAGTTGAAATGCACACAATTTTAGTATACTCTAAAGGACAATTAGGCAGTAAAAGAAAGAGGGGCATTGAACCTATCATTCAGTCTCCACATTAAGATGAATACATATAGTTGAAAAGGTCCTCATAACACAATGAGTTGATTATCAGGTTTATTTCATCACTGCATTATTTTTTAGCCTGTTTTTAGAGTCGTTTAGGATTGTAAACTTAAGGGAATGTAATGCATGCGTAATGGATATTACTGCCCAGCACTATGTAATTTTTCTCGTTTATTTAAAATTCTTTCTCTGCTACCTAACAGACAAATCACAGACGGGAGAGAGTCGGCTATTACTAGAACACAAACAGGTCGTGGAGGAATTGAACCGTGACCTACAGGAGCGTGATGACAGAATTGACGAGGTCACGCTGGAGTACGAAGCCAAATTAAAGGTACTGTGTTAGAGAGACACTAGTAACTTAATGTGCAAATGTTCGCTATATTCACATTGTTGCAAGGTAGTGAATTCTTTAATGGAAGTCAAAGTGAACAGATTTCACAATTATTATATTGAAAATATCTACCGGAACTCAGAATTTCAATACAGATTTAGAGATTGACTTCTTTAAGTTTTCATGTAATGGACACATAACTGATCTACCAGGATTAGAATAAAGTTTCACGGCATCATTTTGATGTAATATTAACTTATTGATGTTGTGCATTTTAGGAACAAAAAGAGGACCTTTCATCCAAGATCTCCCAGCTACAGCAAGATCTGACAGCAGCCAAACAAGAACACCAGATGGAACTGTATGAGATGGAAGAGAGGCTGAAACAGGTCCAACAGAGGGCGCTCCAACAAAAGGAAGTTGTTCATAAAGAGGAAGTGAGTGCCCTCACTCAGGAGTGGAACACGGAGAGAAAGGTACATTATTACGGGTAGTACTGTTAAACATTGTATATTATTTTGCTTTATGAAAAGATGTGCGACATATACAAAATTTTGTGTGTTTTTTGTTACAACCCAGCTTTAATCCATCAAGTTAAAAGTAGGCAACATTTTTGGGCATTAATGTAATAGGGCAGAAAATGACACAGTGTCATAAAATTAATGCTTGATGCAAAGCAGAAACTATAGGCACAAGTTGCGTGAAGACGAGATGTTACATGCCAAAAGACTTGTTTGAGCCAGTACGGTTGAACATTGCTGAACATTGTTTCGAGAGTTATTATGATTATTTTTTAAAAGAAGAGGCAGGGTGCAAAGTAATTTAACAGACAAACTAAAATAAAATCTTTTTTTTGTGTCAGAGATAGAAAAGATTTGATCTTACTAGTAATTTAAGGTTACTGAGTTTGTTATTCATAGTAATTGAAATAAGAGGTTTGTACAGGTAATTAGAAATTGAAGTTGGTATGAGCTAAATAAATGCACATTTAAATAGGTTTAAATGATTTTATTACTTTCATTTGGGTAAAATACAAGTTTTTGTTTAGTTGCAAATAATAACGAAAAAATTCTTTCCATTACCTAATTTGTCTTCTATTCCTTATGTTCATTCTGATTTATGAGTAGATTTTCTCAGTTGAATATTTTTGCCACAAGATTTTTGTAAATAGAAACAAATATTAAATTTCATTTTGTCCCTTTTTTCCCACAATGTGACAATTTTTAGTTTTAACTGCTTTCATTGTGGTCACAACAGGCACCCCTGCTGCATGCCAGTGGACCGAGTGTTATTGAACCACAGGTAGAGTTGATTTGCACGGTGTACAATGTTTATTTTGATTTCCTTTCTATATTACTTTGTGCTTCATTTTGTCTGGTGAAGGGTGACCTAGTAATCCTGATGTGAACTACTAACGCTAACACAATTTGTAAATCATTCATACTAACCATGTACTTATTCTCATTATTACAATAGTTCTTAATATTGTTTACTAACATTTTGTCATCTCTGTATATACATGTAGTACATTACAAGTAATTTATAAAAGTATGATATTAATGTATTTAGATTTAATTTTAGTTTTAGAAGACCTTTGAAATTTCTCTCTCTCTCTCTCTCTCTCTCTCTCTCTCTCTCTCTCTCTCTCTCTCTCTCTGAGCTTGATGTTTGATATGAAAAGCTAACACATGCAGTATCCTTGTGAATTCATTGACACACATATTTATGCTCTGAATTAAATGAATCATGTTCAAAGTGTGCTTTGAAGACTGAAGTGTAAAAGAATTGTGCTTTCAAATGAAGAGGTTTAATTTCTTATCTTGGCAATTGCTTTCTGATTTACCATATATCAACACTTGTATCTTCCTTTGCACAGATGCTAGCTTCCCAAATTATATATTTTGGTATTAATTTGTATCTTTGTTAATATTTCATTTAATTATGAAATATTTTATAAATAAACAGTTCATTATTCACCTCTCATAACAATTCTAGTAAGGACAATTGTATCTTAATTTGCATCTATATAGTTTATTTTATTATAAAGTAATAAATCCGCTGACAAGGAGATCATATTAAATCTCAAATTGTTTAATTCCTTTTGTGTTTTGGCTTGACAAAGATTATCCAGTTTCCAATTTGGTAATGCATGTTTGACTTCGATGCAATATATAAACTTCATTCTTTCTTTAATTTTTTTTTTTTTATTAAAGACAACGACATTTGAACCACTGTAATATTTTCCACTGTTACAGTACCATGTGACTCTTTCTTTTATTTTGGTCATCTGGCTTGGGGATCATAAAACTTAAAAAGAACTTTATTTTGATACCATTCTCAAATTTTTCATTATATATATACGCCTTTTGTTAAAGTGTGACTGACATCAAAAGTGAGCTCGTCTAAGTTGTATGGTTCTGGAGCCTAGTTAGCCGTGTTTTACTTAGTACTTTGATGGAGAGTATTGACCTCAGTGTAAGATCATTGAAATACAACTGTAGGACATAAATTCAGTCACTGAGCTCATAATGCAAGACTGTGCAATACAGATATCTTTTTGAAAAAGATAATAAAAATTGTGCCTTACATGTAACAAAGTCTGGTCTTCAACAGTGTTCTATAACTGTTGAATTCTTATCATTTGCCTGCAACTGTTGTAGGAGCTCCTCCATCATAACCAGCTAGCAATCAATGCGCTACAGAGTGGCTCAGGCAGTGCAACTGTGCTACAGCAACAGGTGATGCAGCTCACACAGCAGCTACAACAGCTGAAGGAGCAACACAGGTCAGCAACATCCTGTAAAATTAATTGCAACATTCTGCATATCTTTTCAATATAGGGGCTCAAAAGTTGCTTCTTAAAGATGTTTGATCCTGAGCAATGATCAATTAAATATCTTGAAATTTTGTGTTCATATCATTAACAAATTTGGTCATATGACCCCAATTTATCTCTTCTTCTGTTTTACAGACTGGAGCTGGCTCAGGTCCAGGGTAATATGGAGATGAAACTCAACCAGGTGCCTCTACAGCCCAGAAGGAAACATGTGAACTTTGACCCCAATGATCCCAACATGGAGTCTGAGTTTGAGAATCTGGAACTAGACAACATGGATCTCAGAGTAAGGATAGTTATGTCATTGGAAGGTCTGTAAATTATATTGCCATCCTTATTGACTAAAGACACAAAGCTCCTAGATGAAGGATTTTTATCATAATGATATAAAATTGTTAAGTTGAAGACTGTTTTTTTAAATTTGTCTTTTGCTAAGCAAGATATAGTGGGTAAAAAAGTGTACACTTTTACTAGATTTTTTTTTTTTTTTATTGAAAGCAAATTTGGAAATTAGGTCATGATGGCTCTGAGAAAGTTTCTGCTTGATGTTTAAAACCAGGGTTCTCCATATCCTAATTATTTTATTTATTAAATTGTCCTATTTTTTATGAAAAATGAGTTCCAGAAAGTAAAATGCATGAAGTAGGTTATTATACATGTACAATAATTTGCACCTTGATAAGTTCAGTTTCAAGTGTATCTGTACAATAGAAGAATCTGGTGAGTTTGTGTAAGACCATCTTGAGATTCCATTTGATAGTCATGCACACTGGTTTTTTCACATTGATAGGCTCAAGTTGCTCAATTGAATGGTCAGCTAGCTCAGACTCGGATCAGGGAAAAAGAGCTTCAACAACAGGTAAGCCGAAAGATGTTGATATCTGCCTGGCTTTTTTGTGTTGTTGATATCTGCCTGGTTTTGTGTTGTTGATATCTGCCTGTTTATGTGAAATCATTTCATAACAAATGGCATGTTTTATTTAAATCTTTGATAAAATTTTTCTCTTTTGATTTGTTTGGAAATATTTTCCATCATTTGATTTTTGAAAATATATGCAGCATAGAAGCACTTGTATGGGTCCAGAAAACATTATTAGTATTTAGATTCAGTGTTCATTTCCTTTCTGTTTGCATTGGAAATCTGTTACAATCCCATTTCAATAACACAGTAACCATTATTCTGGGCTTTTAATGGATTATTTAGATCTTGGTTTGCCATATCTTAAATTGAATTTTCAATTTACTTCTAAGGTAGTAAAACTATGTACATGCTTTTAATTCCAACTTTGTTAAATGTAAAGTATAAAATCTCTTTAACAGCTGGATGTTGCTAAGGGGGGTAACTCCCACTGGAGTCACCATGGACCCCCTAGCCCGGGTTACCATACGGATGGTACCCCTGCAGGGCCCCTCCTGAACGAGGCCACTCAGCTAGAGGTAAAAGTTGATTGTTAAATGTCATTAGATCACTTACAAATGTACGATTACATCATTTGGATTAAAATGAATTTTAGATATGAATTGAACTAAGTTTACAGTGTACACATATACCATGTACTGTAAAAGTTTTAAAATTTTTGGGAAATTTACACTAGTCACGCGGTAAGCTTAAAACCATATGAAATACCCCCGCACACATTTCGGATACATTAATTATCATATTTCTTCAAACCTTTAGTTGGGTAAATCATGCATCCACGTTTTTTATACCCACATGTATTGTTTGGCTATAGAAAAAGTGTACTTAACCACCAGCGTAAATAACCACTTTTACAGTATTGATGTACTTGTGCATATCATACTCTCTCTCCATTTCTGTAGATGTTTTTGTATTTATGATTAAAAATGACTTTTGTATCCTGTCTTTTCAGTATCTGAAAAACATCCTCTTCCAGTACATGACTGGGAAAGAGACAAAGGTAAATCTATTATCTGTTAACATGTATCTCAGTCTGTTTCCCTATTGTGTCTTGTTGAATCTGATAGATTGTCTACATGTCTTAGTCTGTTAATCTCTCATTAGTGAAAAAATTGAGCAAGTTCCATAATTACATACAAAATCCATGAAAATTGATGTACAAACACAATCTAATTGCTTCTATATATACACTTGACGTGTTTGTCTGATAGGACATTGTGAGAAGACTGTATTGTGTAACATTGTGTAAGAGTTCTCTAATTGTTTTGTTTACAGACCCTGTCACGTGTCATTGCCACTATTGTTCACTTCTCTGACGAACAGACAAAAAGAATCATATCGTATGAAGATGCCAAAAACTCGGTATGTACTGAAGACATGGTTTGTACATCGAAGACACCCTTTGTAAATATATAATGTATACCGTAATACATCTTAGACTATGAGTGCATCTACTAATGATTTTCAACGTAGGATACATTTACATGCAATTTTCCTTCAGAAAAAGTATTCAAAGAGGGCACTGATTAATATTTGTGCTAATTAGTCAATTACTTTATCTTGATAAATAATGTACTTTATCTTGGTCTGATAAAATATATTACATGTACCTGACTGCGTACAAATTATGATATACACTATAGATACAGCTTATTCAATTTTACATTTTAAGGGAGATCACTCAAACTAGTACATTACACAAGAAACTAACTGGTATTAGAACCTTTGTGTGCAATGTAGAGAGGGTCATTAAGAAAATCTAAAGAAATGTTAATAAAACCTAGTATCTGTTGATACTTAGTTACTTGATGATGGAGTTGTGTCGTGTAAGAGAAGTAGATACAGATTTCATGATAATTAAAAAGGCAATTAATGAACAATAAATCTTTCTTTTTTATTTTATTAAATCTGATTAAGATTTTCATGTACAGTATATCATGATTGAGTCAATAACATTTTATTATTGTAATCTGTATTGTAAGAAAATCAATCAAAAACTTGATATGCACCAAGTACATAATTTAAAATGTAAAAAGCAATTTTTTAGCTAAATGTACTATATAAACCTGAATTGGGGGGGGGGGGGGGGATTTAAGTCTCATGTCTACATGAATTTTTAACTCTCAAGACTAAGAAACATTTCTTAAATAGTTTATATTTAATGATGTGTGCTATGTGATGGCTTAAGTTTCGAACACCCTCTTCCTTTTCTGCTCTTCTTCCAGTATTCAGTATAAACATAAACAATCTATAATAATACTGTATACAGAGTTATTTTCAACACGTTTTCTTCACCCTTCTACATTTGCAAAAGGTTTTGCACTGTCTAGAATTTTCCCAGACAATGGAATAATATTATATGATGGATACTCTTTCTAATAAAAACAGTAATTTGACCATGGTTTTGAATTCACCCAGAATTAAATCCGCCCACTAACAATGAGAGTGAAAGGGGCAGAAATAAAAGGTGGGAATATTTCCCTGTATACAGTACCCCACAGAAAGAATTTCAAATGAAGACATTCAACTTTTACAATCTTCCTTACCTCTCCGATACAGAAGCGACACATGCTGACGTCAAGTCATTTGGTGTTTGATTGGACATTGATTTATAATTGGCACAACTACCTGTGCATGTCTCGGTGTATTGCTGCATGTTTCTAACTAACCCTCATGTTTCCCTTCAATCCACAGGTCTAACCTACCCGCACTGAGTGAGTTGGTTTGATTTATATATCCTTCCCAAATTTTCTTTTCACAATCCAGAATTTCTGAAATTTGCCATAATAGGGAGAAATACTCTGTGAAAATTTAGAGGTTGTGGTGTCTTCTGTTTCTTTGAAGGGTCTTTTTAAAAAAAATTACAGTATTTTAATTTGATAAATTTGCATGATTTAATTGATAAAGGTCAAAAGATGACATGCCCACGTGAAGCCATTTGGCTTCAGGTTGGTAAAAAAATTCAAACTTTTGATATGACTGGTAATTGATAACTGGCAGGAAAATTAAGTAACATTTGAAAGAATTTTTTTTCCGATTTGGTTTTAATCAATGCAAATGTTGTTTGATTAGAGTGTAAAAAATTGTTAATGCAGGAGATTTGTTATGGGTCTTACAAATCTTTAACTGGTCAACCTGTGTCATATGCGGATCAGAATCAATGATTGAAATGAAAAGGCCCAGTATTTAGACCTGTGGTTTTTAAACATCAGCTTAAAAAATAAAAAAAAAACGAAAAAACCAACATATAGGCACTTAATTATTTATTTGATGAGTGAATACATTGTACAGTATTTTTTCTATAGAATTTAACTGAATTTCCTACTGTCAAATTTATTTGATATTATTTTCCAATATATGATATATGGCATATGTTGCCTTTTTTATATCTCCTTACTGAAGAATGTTTAGTCTGACCCACAGAAAATCTCTATATATGTACATGTATCATGTACCATATATCACCAAAAAGCAGTGATGTGAAGACATTTATATACAGCAGAAAAAATGCTTCTTACTAAGGATACCATATTTTGATTTTTTTGTAAACTATTTTTAAATAATTTGTTACATCCGATAAGTTTAGGTCAGATTTTCAGATTTTGGGGAATAAAACTGACTTTGCCATGAGGGTAAAATTGTTAAAAGTATCATTGTCGAAACTGTGTATTACCTAAGCCTTTTGTGGAAAAAAGAAATCTTCAATGACATTCCTATTATTTCCATCTCTTACCTTATATGAATCCTTCCAGCTATGAGAGTCAAAATCATTGAACTGCATTATTTCACAAAATTTTAATATAATCGATTACGATGAGGTACTAAATCTTTAGAGGTGATGGTTTTAGATAGAGGGGAAGTGGTTTGGAATTTTATTTGATTCAGAAATTTGTTTTTTTTTTTTATCATAGCTGTATCTTGAAGGTACATTTTTGTTGGAAACTTATGTATCACTCGACAACATTTAAATATGCATGTTAAGTACAGTCAAAAAATTAGTAAAATACGGTTGGAATTTGTACTGGTTCTAGAAGGTAAGGAATGAACAGACTTTAAAGAAGGAATCCTATTTGTTGAATGTCTATGTAGATATCTTTTTATGAAGAAAAATTTATTTAATAAAACTTTGAATGTTATAGTGGGTTTCTTATACCTTAGTGTAATCTTACAGCTTGTAGAGGAATTAAAAGATATGTATATTGTATGGGTATACCATGCAGATATCCAATTCTTAACTTTCACAGCACAAAGTTGACAACCGCTTAATTGAACACATAACCGTCTTGAATAACTATAACACATTTGCATGTTAAAAAAAAACACACCTTCAGCAAAACAGGGGCGTATATACGTCCCTGAGCAAAACAACTGTAACATAATACTAGTATTTTAGCAGTGTTAAAGCAGTCAAGATGTTACTTTTATTTTTTTCAGTGGATTTCCTCCCCATGAAAATGACCTGTGCCAAAACCAGTTGCATATCATTGGAAACTTGTGACTTTGATGAAAGTGCTGGAAAGAAGCTGATAAAAGCTTGTTGAAGGGATTCTTGTGAATGAAGAAAAAGAGGGTAGGAGTCGGTGAGAAAAAGGCATTGAATGAGCTTCCTGAATTAGAATCAGTAAAGAAGAACATTTCAGAGGATTGATCTTTTTGCCATTGAAATAAAATTAGATTTGGAAGATATGTGTCAGTAAGACACCATGATCAATTGACCAAAAATTACATTAAATATAATGTATATTCATTTGATCATCGTTATTATTAATTAAGATCAAACATTGCAGCTTAAAAAAACCCAAACACTAATTATGGGAATGTTGTGCATTTGGTAACGTTAACTGTTTAATCTTGCTAATGTCTACCGGTAGTTCTCTACTGTGATTGGTCAGATTTGACCACGTGACATGAAAGGTCAAATGTCTTCTGTTAGAAGATTGATTTGTTAAATTTGAATGGCTGTGATCAGAAAGTGAGGACTGTGTGCAATTGGAGATGGATGTTACTAAGACTTGTGAAATTATTTAATATATTGCTTGTGTTTATTATATAACAACTATTCTGTGTTCAGATATTTAAAGTTCAAAGGTTGTTTCTTCTCTGGTGCTTTGTGCATTCGCCAAATTTCACTTATATAGTTTTTTACAATTTTCTTTTTTTTAAATCCAATCTTTGGATTTAAAGTCAAAGTGTTTACAAGGTAGAGCAAATTGAGTCTTACCATATGTAAAATGGGACCAAATGCAGACTAAAAGCATTCACTGAATGAGTGAAAGTCATTGCATTTTCAAGTGAGGGATAAAATGAATACATGTACGTATATAAACTAAAAGAGTGTTAATCAATGAATTGTTTCATGAAGCTTGTTGATTTTACTCGCATATTTTGTTAAGAAACATGATTTTATTAACCATGATATATAAGTTTTATATATTGTTCCAGTCTATATTGATTTATTTGTGTTGAGAGCAGAGAATAAACCTTAGGACATTTGTCATCATATGTTTGATGACATTGAAATTATTGAGCACTTGTTGTAAGTTTTTAGCGAAGTGTAATTTAAGCCTGATTATTGAACGTCTGAGATTCCAAAGACAGCAACACAATGGAGGAGAAAAGTTAAGGTTAAATACATAACGATGTTTTCAATGGGCTTTGTGCAATTCTACAATTTAACTTCCTTTTGAAAAGTAAATAACATCATTGTGACTGTAGATGATATATCAACAGATCATGTAAAATTCTCCCCTGTAATGATATTGTCCCTTGTTCGTTACAAGTTCTGGAGTTCTTGGAGACTGAGATTGCCTCTATTGAATATGTCATATATAAAACGTATCAGGTTTTTAAATATTTTATTATTCCATTAAAATTATCTTCTTGGTTCTTGATTATACAAGTCAAAAATATAACTTCCTAGCCGTTTTCTCTTGTATATTGCTTTCCTACAACATCTGTCAAATGATTTTTTTTTCAAATATTACTATATATCTATGTTACTGTTATAATTTCCGATCAATAAAGCTATTGGAAATTACTTTTGTCTGCTGTTTTTTTTTAAGGAAGAATAACCATATGATAACGGCTATAACTCGCTGAGATTTTTACCGGTTGTCAAAATAAAGAGTGATTACTTGATAAGTGTGTTGATCCGTAAAATATTTAGATCTTGTGTGCATGTTAGTCACAATTTTGGTAACATTTCAAAGATTAATTATCTTAAAACAACTTTCTCTACGTGACATTTAAGAGAAATAGAAATACCTTTATTTCAAAACAAATGTCTATATGAATGTTAGATTTTTTACTAGGTCATTAATGAAAAACCTAATTTAAATATGTGCAATTCGGCATTAAGCTTACTGGGAGATTGGAGTATATCAACGTAACATTTTTCTTGGGTTTACATATATATTTGAGATAAAGCTGTCACAATATATCATTAATTTCCACAGCCTGTTTACTTAACGTCATACTATTCCAAACAGGTGTCTTTTGTTCATCAATGCAGCATTTCACGGGTGTTTCAATGTTATTTGGAGTTATATATTATAGTGAACCAGTCATAGTCTATTTTTAGAAGCTAGCTTTCGTCAACATCTAAATACGTTCACAGCTGTCGTTACGACTGTTACAGGAAACAAACACGTGACCTGAGACATCGTCAACAGTAAGTGCTCCTGCTGTTGTTCAAAGTCTATTAAAACCAGGTTATTGTACTCGGATAAACAATGTCAACTACTGTATAATTTGAAGATTGTTTATTTCATTCATCAGCCATTACAAGGCATCATTTTATTCGGTGTTGGTCAGCATTTTAAAGACAATCCTGCAATGGAAAAAAGGATTCAGACAATTAGTTTACTTAGTATTATTGAGAAACATGAAAAAACCCAAACTTATTCCACATTTAGAATACATTATAGTTTATATGCCGTTAAACGTGAAATCCATTTGAAAAAATAAAAAATAATGAGATTTAGAATTTAATTAAATTTTGACAAAACCCAGACTTCACCATTGTGTGTTCCTGTCTACGTAAGGGCCTATTAATCGTCAAACTCGTCGTCAGAATCGTCACCGGAGTCTCTTCCACCAATGATATCTATTCCTCCACCTGTGATATCTATTCCTCCACCTGTGATATCTATACCTCCGAACTTGTCGTCCAACAATCCTGATACAGTATTTCTCTGCCGCTCGATAAAACTTCTGACGTATGCACAGATCTATGGGAACATAAAAAAGTACACCAGAATAAGTAATAACTCTATAACACCAATGCCATCAGAATATCCATACGTTATAAAGATATTTTAAAAAGCTTAAAATAAACCCTAACGTTCGATAGATATTCTGATGTGTACAAAGATGTATCGGAAATAAAAATAAAAACGAATATTAACAATTAACAACAATGTTTAACCAAATCGGTAAGATTAAAAATTGCTTGCTGGTCATCTAAAACTAGTTACCCATCAGAACTACCTAAAATATTTAGATGTGAGAAAGCTATAAACTATAACTAAAAAATAAAAATTAATATATCTTAGCTTCAAAATTTGAATATTTTCTTACATCTTTGGAATTAGCTTGATCTTCTTCTCAAAGAAACCAATATAGTCTAAAATGGCTCTGACTATCTATCCCTGCCAGATTAAGATAAGATGGCTTAAACAAACAGTAATGGTTTTAAGGATTTGACTCACCAGACCGTTACTACCACTGAGGAGTCTTTCAATTTCGTCTTCTAATAGCTGAATGACATAGAAGTCCAACCAGTTCAGGCCGTAGTCTCTACTCCTGATGGAGACTGAAGGTCGTCTGCTGGTGCAATAGCCAGCTCTGATAAAGCCTCTCTCTGTGAAATGAAACAACATATTATACTTATCTTTGACAAAGTTTCTATAAATTTGTAAATGGCAGTGTAATTTTCATCTTGCCTTTTGACTGTTTCATTTAATTTTTAACTATAACAAGATCCAGATATCTACACTTTTTGAAAAGGAAGTCGATAAGTTTTTCTAGTATAGTTATTACGTACCCCGAGTGATGGATACACGGAATCCGATTCTTGTTATCGCGATGCTGGCTACACCTCTGTTACTCTGCTGAACCCTGAAATTGACAACACGATCATCCACTAAAATAAAAGTTGTTAAAGTGTAAACGTTCGTCTTCATCTTCCAACGAATGGAGGCATTGTGAATGTGCTTAGAATCAATTTTGGGAGTTAAACTATTGTTAAGTTTATCTATGCCTTCGCGCACAGTTATACTGTAATACATTATTTAGAGTTTGTGACGATTTACTCATTAGTGCATAGTGTATTATGTTCAGCTGATCAAATTAAAATATACCATGTTTTGATTTTATAAAACAATTTATATAAAAAATGCTTTTAAATTAATTTTTGAGTAGGGTAGTCTAGCTTTTTATTTTCTGAAATATTTATTTTAACCTAAAATAGCACATTGGTTACTTTAATAACAAGGTAATATTTAATTCTGGGAATATGTACCGTACTTAAATTCTACAATAAGGTTCCTGAAGCATACATTGTATAAAGCCACGTACCACCAGGTCCTGTAGTCGTAAAACCAATCAAATCTCCCGTACACTTGCGCGTTAAATCCATTCCATTCATAAGTAGGAGGGAATCGCCTTCTCAAGGTCAGATAACTTCTTGGTGGTACGAAATCTGTTAATTGAAAGCTAGAAAAAAGAGAAAAGGCCAATAAATTCAGGTATTGTATTGTATTCATTCAATGACAGTGTAGTTAGTTTATACCAAAACTGATAAGAATGCAGTTATATAGTCTCACTTGTAATCACATGCAGTATAATATACAAATATTGTGATATTAATACGGATGATTTAGTCGATTGTTAATCAAAACAAAATTAAAGAAGGATTAAACCATCATCCAGTCTCTCTCTCTCTCTCTCTCTCTCTCTCTCTCTCTCTCTCTCTCTCTCTGTTACCTACTTTCTGACTTCGTAGGTTATATCGTCATTTCTTCCTCTGAAGAACGACTGAATGTTTCGTTTAATCTCCGTCAAAAGTAGCGGCTTAACTAAAAAAGAAATTCAGTACTGTAAGAAACAATATACCTGTATTTTTTCATAGTTAATGAAAATCTACATTGTTTATCGTTAAAAATTTAATATTGTAATTAAACGAAACTGATTCAAGGCAACTATTTTAACAGGATATTGAAATTAATGGTTAATATAGTTTTATACTTACGATTATTCATATCAACATCTTTAGCAACATCGCTGTTAACTTGGGCTTGAGTGTGTCCCACTAAGCACAGCAGGCACAGGAAAGACAGAACTGGAATAGTTACTGCAGACATATTCATGTTCAGTCCTACACAGAATGTTAACAAACTGTTCAGTTCAAAGTGTTGTTTCAAAAAGAACTGCCCAATGCATTCACTTGCAGAGCGTGGGAATTTATAGTGGAGAAGCTGCAAAAACAGGAACCCACATTTACAACGGGTTACATCACGTCCAGGGTCCGAAATGCAGTTATTTCTAAATTTACTGTGTTGATAAGGAAGTGAATCATTGTAAGGATCCACATATTTATTCTTAAACCACGCATTGTATGAACTTTGAACCATTCAACGGACAATAATAAAATGAATGGATGGAAACTATTAAACCTAATAATTTGTTTTTATAGGATTTTTGATAATGATGAATAAATTTATATTGAAAAAGATTTAACAACCATAGTCTTGTTAGCAGCGAAAAAATATATACATCTACACAATTGTCAAATAAGGATTATAATACAATATATCTTTGAAATCGTTCACATCTTCACTCGCCAAATTATTTTATTATTGTTAAATCTTCATTATCCTAACTATGTCACCTTGCTTTATTTACAATTTGCAACAATGTCTAAAAGACAAATAGTTCCACATAAAAACAATATTAAAATCTCTACACTCTTCCACTACTATTCAAGAAAAATTGAATTATGCTGATATTATCTAATACATTAACTGTTAACACTCATTTGGTTTACACAAATACTGTTTATGCCTTTTCTGATACTTGATATGTTTGATGAAAATTTGCATTTAATTGAAGAATTCTGATTATTAATATATTTTAACATTTGAACTATTTTATGCACAACACATTTTCCATTTACTGTAATTAAAATCTGTTTTAGAATACAAACTATCAGAGTAATATTGTTTTAAAAACGGATCTTAACTGGGTATTAAAAAGTAATCCGTTGAACAACAGTTTGTCAGTTTAGGATTTCAACTGAGCTTTTAAGGACGTTGGATCCTGCGATTAAAAGTCTTTTAGTTTTTTCCTAAAGTAATTTTTAAAAATCTACATACATAGCTTAACCAAAATTCAAAACCAAATTTTGGGGTCTATATGCTTCATTCGGCGCTACGGTGTATTTAATATGACCTTTCTGCACTGGAAGTGCAGATTGCATATAAATCTCTTTTCCCTCAATAGTTTTTTATCGGAATGAACGATGGAATCAAATATAAATTCATACTATTTAAAATAAATAAAATTAAAATTATCATAAAGAAATAATTGTTACAATATCTTAACCTAATTGATATTTTGACCTTTTTGCACTGATAAAACGGTATTTTTATCCATTAACGATTCAACATGCAATGAAATTAATTAAAAGTCTCAAACTTTTTCTCAAATAATGATAGACTTGTCAGAAAAATCTTATAAATTCAGAAAATAAAACCAAAAGTATGGATCTATGTAGAATTTGAGATATGGCATGAAATAAGCTAATTTTAGGCAAAAATGTGGATTCATTTTTCCTTGACTTTTATGAAATATAAGTGAAATTTGCAAATATGTGTCGATAAAAATTTTGAAAAATTGTAAAAATATGTTTTTCGTAACAAACCGAAGACACCCTAACGCACAAGCTATCTGGAAATTTTAGCCTGCACTGAAAATAAGGAAGCTAAAGTGACGGTACTCTAAAACACTGAGTTATGAAAAACGTTCATTTTCTTCTTAAAAACCTTCCACCACAAAATAAAGTCCTCTACTAATTTCTGTAAATATGTATTTTTCCTTTACTATATTATTGAATATAGTTTGATTGGCATTATAAAACATGAATTTATGAGTGGAATCAATATATGATGCATAATTTCCAGAATAGAGGTGACCCAAAATGGCTACCCAGAAACAGAGGAACGAACCTCTTTAAGGGTAATATTTGATCAAATACATCCATGATATAAAATTAGATTTTATTATACAGTGCAAGTACTTTGAATGAACTCATTCCAATGTCTTGGATTAGACTTACAAATTAAAGAAATTAGGTCTATTTAATCAAGGCTCTTAATACAAGTAATAAAATTTGAAATTCAGATTTACCATATTGTCTTGTACCCGAACCAATATTTCAGGGCACCTTCTATTTCGGCATCTAAGAAATTCCATTTTATGGTAAATGGCCTTTCCCTAGTGATATAGTTATCAAGCAAAAATATGTAAAGAATCCGTATATTGCAAGAAAACGAACACTTTCTGACCTTAACCAATAACGGCATTTCTTTAAAAAAGTTATCCTTTTTGAAAATCTCTCTCTCTCTCTCTCTCTCTCTCTCTCTCTCTCTCTCTCTCTCTCTCTCTCTCAGATCATTTTTAGATAAAAAAAAATCGTCAATTATATTTTTCTGAAGACAGTTTCACAATCTCCTTTTACATTACAAATGGTCGATGGCGTTGTAAACTGACATACTATGATCATCTGTATCTCCAACTGTCGTATCCCCCTTTAATGACCGATCGACGATTTCGTCAAATTTCTGTTAGCAGTAAATCAACACCAATAAACAAATATTGAAATAATCTACAACGTCTCAAATTCATGATATAAAGGTGGAAAACAAATTTTATAATTTCTTTATTATTACTTGTCGTACATGAAATCAACCTTCATACTATTTATCTATCTATCTATCTATCTATCTATCTATCTATCTATCTATCTATCTATCTATCTATCTATCTATCTATCTATCTCTTTGTTTTGAATTGATTATTATAAGAGGCCTCTGTTGGCCAAATGGTTTGCTCCAACTTGAGTATGACCCTCCCGCCTGTACAGACTTGACACATCAAGGCCAGAATAATCGGATTTACTGCTGACATATTGTTTAAAATAAATTCGTTGAATAAAAAAAATGGCGTTAAGTTAAAGTTAGCAGTAATTGTATTTTGTACGACAGATGTTGCGCGTAAAGGAATCTGATATCTACGTCGGATGGTTATGACCATCACACAATACGACGAGTATTGCAAAAATCAAGATAATCATGATATAGAGCCAGTAATAAGGGTTTACCTTTCAAATTTTGGATAAGCAATTAAAAAGCATAGAATTTTTTATGAATGTTTTATTAACCCAATGTATACACGTTCGTAGCTGCATGTCATTTATTACATTTCGACTCATAACTACATTTCTGTAGATACAAAATCAAGATCGACTCAAGCGATGTTTGATTGTTTTTAATTTATAAAAGAAAAATAAATTTAATTTTTCATTCTTCAATCATTCAAAGTGTGATTTAATAAATGAAACATTTTAAACAGGTCTTTCGGTCTTTATAAGTTGAATAGAGTTATGCTACTTCAAATTTGGACTTTTATATCGTAACAAAGTGAAATTCTACACAATTGAGGCCTAATCTCACTCCTTTTTTTAAGAATAAAATTATCGAAAAACAAAGATTTAATAAGGTTTAAATGTGAACTTAGTTTCAGATGTGTTTCTTAAGCCCTTTTTATAAGATTGAGAAAATATTTGTTCTTGTATCATATCTGGAACCTTGTAAAATTTTCAAGATGAATAATTATATGTATAACGTTGACAAACGAATCACTACACATAACTAAATATATGTTCCATGAAAATATTATCGGTGTATTTAATGTTTCGGAAATTGTTTAGAAATTACTAGTTATCTCAGTTACAATGACCCGACAAAACACCTGCAGCTGTATGAGATGGAAGAGAGGCTTAAACAGGTCCAACAGAGGGAGCTAAAGCAACGGGGAGTGGTTCATAAAGAATAAGAAGGTGTCCTGGTTCAGGAGTGGAACACTGAAAGCTATATCTAAAGAGCAGCAATTATCACGGAATACGGTATGGAGCAAATGGAGTTTTAAAATAGGACCAATACAATCAGAAAGGATTTACTGACTGAGTTGAAAGTATTACATTTTTAAGTGAGCGGTGAAGTTGAATCATGCAGACACATATATATAATCCAAAAGAGTGTAAATCATTAATTGTTGAATTAAAGCCTGTTGATTTTACTTATATATTTTCTTTTTATAAGAAAAATGTTTTTATTCATCATAATGTAGACGTTTTTATATTGAACTACCTGAATATGTGCAAAAAAGGGCAGATATTAAATGTTATATTAAATTTTGGGACATTTTTATCATATCAATGGTAACAGTGACATTTTTAAACATTTGTTATTAGGAAAGTGTAATTTCATCCTAATAATGGACTAATCCTTAAAATACAGCATCACACTGAAAGTGAAAAGTAAAAGTCAAAAAAACTAAATTGATTTCATTGGGCTTCTACTTTTTTAATTTTGTTTACAGAGTAAATAATCATGTTGACTGCAGATGAAACAACAGCAGAGCAGGTTAAATACTCCATTGTAAATACGCTGTCCCTTGTTTGCTACAAATCCCTTATCTGAGGAAGGCAGGGGTGTCCTCTGTTGAATATGGTCATCATCTATACGTGGCACGTTTGAAATATTATTAATCCATTAACATAATTTTCTTGGTTCCTGTAAAAATATAAAAGCCTAGCCGATTGTCTCTTGTATATTGCTTTCCTACAGCTTCTGTCAATTAAGTTTGAATATTATCATATATCTATTATTTAATTTACGATGAATAAAAGGTTATTTGTTCTTTTTAAAGGAACAATGACCAAATGAAAACGGCTATTACTCATTAAGATATTTACAGTTTGCCATGATAAAGAGTGATTACTTGTATTTTTTTCCGTTAAATATTTAGATCCTTTGTGCACGTTAGTCACAATTTTGATTACATTTCAAAGATTAATTATATTAAAGCAAATTTCTTTATGTGACATTTTAAATAACTTGATCTGCCCTTATTTAAAAAAAAATTCTGTATGAACCTTTAATTTTCTACAGATTTAATAATGAAAAGCCTATTTTAATAATTGTCTGTAGTTTAGCATGAAGCTGGTTAGAGGATTGGGGTATTTCAACAGTACCTTTTTTTGAATACATCTTTAATGTAAAGCTGTCGCAATATATCATTAATTTCAATAGCATGTATACTGAACGTAATACCATTCTAAACAGTGACTGATTGCTCATCAAAGCAAAATTTCCCCGTGTTTCAACAATTTTGAGAGTTTAAAACTAATTCAGACATAGTCTATTTTTAAAAGCTAACGATTGTGAATATCTGAATACGTTCATCACTGCCGGTACAACAGTTACAGGAATCTACAAACACCATGATATTGTACTATGATAAACAATGTCAACTACTGTACATTTTGCAGATTGTTTATTTTATTCATCAGCCATTACAAGGCATCATGTCATTGGGTTCTGGTCAGAAACTCTGCACTGAAAAAAAGATTTAAACAATTAGTTTACATAGTGTTATGTGTTGTTAAACATACGCTCAATCTGAGAAAGGGAGCATGAAAAAACCCAAACTTATTCCACAATTAAAATACATTACAGTGCATTTGCCCTTAAAACGTGAAATCCATTTGAAAAAATAAAATATAGCAATCGAGATTAAAGAGACAGTACAGCTGAAAATACATGTGTGTTTAACGTCAGATTTACCCATTGTATCTTTAGAAAATACGAAATAACGTTTATTGTGACAGTTGAAGTACATAAAAATCCCTTTCATATACCTAATTAATGTAATTATGAGCTTCCGGAAATTTAAGGGTCGTACAAACCGAATTAATCTTATATTGTTTATTTGTACCACGTGGATTTTGATTGACACGTGTAGAAAACTACAAGATCTTCGCAAAACTACGGTCATCATGGAATACGAGGTAATAGGGACTCTCTAAACGGAACACATCATCACTGTCTCGATAATTTATAAATGGTTTACCTATTTCAGTTCATTTTAAAATGAACAGACATTAATATGTCAAATAACCTCTCAAGGGGCCTTACTTACAAAATGAATTTAGTTTGTAGCAACTCCAGTAATAAAAACGCAAAATACATGTTTACAAAACAATTATTCTGGTTAATTTAAAAACTTTGACCAATAATTACATGGGAGAAGTAGAAAAGGCATATTTCTATCAACAAACCTGTCCAGGAGAATCTTCGCGAGCCCTGCATGTGTTTTGTTTATAGTAAATACGCATGCGTAATAGTATAGAAGGCTGGACCCCGTAACACGTGGCGATGTATATATTTATGGGTTTTACCTAATCATTAATTTTAATGAAATAATTAGATTGATTTCATGGAGAAATTTGTAATTTTCTGAAAGTTTATATATTTATAAGCAGTACAAAAATACCGAACCCGATCGAAAAAAAATTCAAGTCTGTTTTTTTTAAAAAGATGCGCCGTACCGTCTCTTTAAAAGCTCATTTTGTCTAAAGAAAAATGAGACTTAGAACTTAATTAGATTTTGACAAAACCTAGACTTCACCATTGTGTGTTTCTATCCATGTAAGGACATATTAATCGTCAAACTCGTCGTTAGAATCGTCACCGAAATTTCCTCCTCCAGTGATAACTTTTCCTCCACCTGTTATATCTATTCCTCCACCTGTGATATCTACTCCTCCACCTGTGATATCTATTCCTCTACCTGTGATATCTATACCTCCGAACTTGTCGTCCAATATTCCTGATACAGTATTTCTCTGCCGCTCGATAAAACTTCTGACGTATGCACAGATCTAATAAAAAAGTAATTATAACTAACACTAAATCCATCATATTGAACTTACCTTATCAAGATATTAAAGCTTGAAATAAACGGTAACTTTCGATAAATATTCTGATTTTAAGGAAAAAAACGAATAATAACAAAAACGAATAATAACAATTAACAACGTTAAACCGAATCAGTAAGATTAAAGAAGGCTTGGTGGTCATAAAAAAAAAACCCATCAGAACTATCTTAAATGTTTAGATGTGAGATATATTTTAGCTATAAACTCTTGCATGATACGAAAAAATCAATGTCTTATGGCTCCAAAATTTTATTATTTTCTTGTATATTTTTATAGAGCTGGATCTTCCTCTCAAAGAGAATAATATAGTCTAAATTGGTTCCGATCACCCATCCCTCCAAACCACACCATATTAAGATCAGATGCCTTGAAACAGAAAGTAGCAGGTCTTTAAATTAGACTTACCAGACCATTACTGCCACTGAGGAGTCTTTCTATTTCGTCTTCGAATAACTGGATGACATAAAAGTCCAACCAGTTTAGGCTGTAGTCTCTACTCCTGATCGAGACTGACGGTCGTCTGCTGGTGCAATAGCCAGCTCTGATAAACCCTCTCTCTGTGAATTCAAACAACATATAATACTTATCTTTGATCTCTTGTCAATGAAGCAATGATAAAGGCCTTTCTGTATGAATATACACACCATATAGTACTACTTAGCCAAGTGTGATGAAAGCCCCTCTCTATGAATTCAAACAACATTTAGATATTTTTCCTAATCAGTGGGGCTCGGACAGAGCCGCTGTCTGTGAACTGGTTAATCATATTGTACATGTCTAATTTTACAGAGTAAAAATAAACTAAAAAAAATATTGCTAATATTTTATTATTTGATGTATATTGTTTGCATCGAATGAAAATTAAACCATTGCTAGAATTAAGCATACTTACATGTATAAAGATATAACTAGTGGGAAAAGGACTAGACATTCAAAACCGTAAATAATAGCACACTGATTTACTAAATTATTGAGTAATAATCAATCATCTGAGTTTATGGTGCTCGACATCTTTCCTTTTGACTGTTTCACTATTTGTTGACTGCATGTATATTTTAGTATACATTCAACGACAATTTTTTAAAGTGTCAATATGTTGGTTTAGTTCTTACTTACCCCGTGTGATAGATACACGGAATCCGATTCTTGTTATCGCGATACTGGCTACACCGCTGTTACTCTGCTGAACCCTGAAATTGACAACACGGTCATCTACTAAAATAATACATTAATAAAAGTGTAAAAGTTCGTCTTTTTCTTTAAAAGAATGGAGGCATTGAGAATTTGCTTAGAATCAATTTCTGGGAGTTAAAGTATTGTTAACTTCTAAGCCTTCGTGCACAAGTTATACAGTGATGAATTATTTAGAGTTTGTGACGATATACTCATTAGTGCATAGTGTATTACGTTCAGCTGATCAAATTAGAATATACCATGTTTAGCTTTTATTTAACAATTTATATAAAAAATGCTTTAGCATATATTTCTGAGTAAAGGGTATTCTAGCTTTTCATCTTTTGAAATATTTATTTCAACCTAAAATAGCACATTGGTTACTTGAATAACAAGTTAAAGTTTAATTCTGGGAATATATACTGTACTTAAAATCTACAATAAGGTTAATAGCATTCATTTTATAAAGCCACGTACCACCAAGTCCTGTAATCGTAAAACCAATCAAATCTCCCGTACACTTGCGCGTTAAATCCAATCCATTCATAAGTAGGAGGATATCGCCTTTTCAAGGTCAGATAACTTCTTGGTGGTACGAAATCTGTTAATTGAATGCTAGAAAGAAGAGAAAGGGCCAATAAATTCCTGTATTGTATTTATTCAATGAAAGCGTAGTTCGTTTATACTAAAATTGATAAGAATGCAGATAGTCTCACTCATAATCATATTATAATATATAAAAGAATTATTTTGTCAATTGTTTTTGAAAAGAAAACTAAGGAAAGATCAAACCATCTTAGAGTCTTTTTCTTTCTGTTTGTCTGTCTGTCTGTCTGTCTGCCTGTCGTCTGTCTGTCTGTCTGTCTGTCTGTCTCTCTCTCTCTGTTACCTACTTTCTGACTTCGTAGGTTATATCGTCATTTCTTCCTCTGTAGAACGACTGAATGTTTCGTTTAATCTCTGCCAGAAGTAGCGGCTTTACTAAGAAATAAATGCAGTATTGTCGGAAACAATATACACTTAATATATATTCATATATATTAATATATATAGATAATGAAAATTTATATTAATTATCGTTTAAAAAATCTAAATGCAAGGAAAGTAGTTTAACAGAATGTTAAAAGTAATGGTTAATAGAGCAATATACTTACAATTATTCATATCAACATCTTTAACGACATCGCTGTTAACTTGAGCTTGAGTGTGTCCAACTAAACAAACCAGGCACAGAAAACACAGAACTGGAACAGTTGCTGCAGACATATTCTTCTTCAGTCCCACACATGCAGAAAGCTAATATAAATATTCAGTCACGAAGAAAGAACTTCCCATTCACTTGCGGAGCTAGGGAATTTATAGTAAAGAAGCTGCAAAAACAGGAACCCACATTTACAACGGGTTACATCACGTCCAGGGTCCGAAATGCAGTTATTTTTAAATTTACTGTATTGATAAGGAAGTAAACCATTGTAAGGATCCACCTTTTTATTAAAGACCATGCATTGTGTGAACGTTGAACCAGAGAAACTTCTAATTTATTAGTGACATATTGATAAATTTTCTTTTAATTTCTGAATACTTACATTTGAAAATATGCTTCCTTATATAAACCTATAGAATAGCGAAAAAGTTCAATTCTGTGTGAACGTTTCCGTGACTTCACAATGATACCACACGCGTTTATCGCTTGTCGCTCGGATTATTGAAAAACATTAAATCTCGGTAATTTTAACAGTTCTGAATGATTTGTCTCTCTCAAACGTAACTATAAGTAATAAACAGCAATGTTAAAAAAATCACCGGGATATGAAGTTGGTTGATATGTAATCAAACCTACTGAGAAGCCCTTAGGGCTTCACAGGATTTGATCACGTGACCAAACAACTTCATATCCCAGTGAACTTTTTAAATTGCTGTTTATTTCTTAAATATAAGTTTTATATACAATTTTTTGTGTGAAAAGTTTATCAATAATTGAAAATAATTTGCATCTAAAAAAAATACTTTTGAGTTGTGAAAAATCGCAACAATGTATTTAAAACTTAATATTTAAAATTGTTTTCAACGATATCGTTGTTTGAAAAATGTATTTTGACATATTAACCCCCCCCCCCCCAAAAAAAAGAGATTTGAAGGTAATTATATGGGTTTTTTTCTTTTAATTTGAAATGTTTTTCATTGTTATCAATTTAAATCCTTTTTAAAATCACTGTTGCATAAAAGTCAATTTGTTTTATCTTATTCAAAATCCAATATAAACTTAATTATTAGCCATTTATCAAAAATAAATAAAACTAAGAAAAATGAACCCGTCCCACATAAACAATGACAGGATGGTAACAGTTTGACAAAAGATAATCACAACTCAGCAAAATAAATGAAAAAGTAAGTAACTTCTTTAATTAACGAATGTTGCCTTTTTATGTATTATCGCTTTTACTTTAATTTGATTAAACTAAAGAATTAGTCATTCGATCAGAAATACAAGTAATAAAGAAGGATAACATTGTCGAAAGAGGTTGGTATCGAAGATTAATTTGAATCGATATGTATTTTGAATAAACTTTTAACAAAGCTTACTTTGATATTTTGAAAGCCATTGTTGACTATTTCAATTCATATTACTGTTTATGAAATGTCTTAATCCTCATCATCCCAACATGGATGCATTTTACCATTAATGCACGCTGACACTGTTAAAAAATAGTTTAACACAAGGTTGTTTGACAGATTGATCCACTTAAAAGCACCCTTGGTCTTAATAGAACTTGTATACTATTACAACGGCAATCTGTATGCTGAACGTTTATAACATTCTAAATAAATGAACTTTAAAAACAGGAAAATAATTGGCTAAAATTATTTAATTATTAGCATATTTATCCCATTAAAAATAATAAAAACACTTCATATTAGAGAATTCTACTTTTTGTCATTTGAAATTGGACAACTGTGGTCTCTTCTTTTACAAATGCAATTTCATTGATAAATTTCAAATATATGACTAATCCTAATGATGTAACATAAAGATCATATCCTCACAAACGCCTTCAATTGACTACATCAAATTCTGTTGTAAATGCCCACTTCAACACTGGATGTTCTGTTCTTAGCTGTAACCAGCAACATTCTGATAATAACGTCCACTTCAACACAAACACTTAAACAAAGTCAAACGTTTTTGTGGAAATTTCCGCCTCATTTGATATTCACTTCCTAGCAATAGTTAATAAAACATCATATTTACCCCAAAATTTATCTTATTCAAAGAAACAAAATTAAAATGATGGACTAATATATTATAAATTGATGTTCTTTTATTTATAGTTCTTATATATATATATATATATATATATATATATATATATATATATATATATATATATATATATATATATATATATATATCTATATAAACATTATACCCTCCCAAAAATAAAATAAATAAATAAATCAAATAAAAATTAAATAATTGATATTTGAAAATGAATAAATAAATAAATAAATGTATACTGGTACTATTATTAAACCGGTCTGAAGTATTCATTATTGATGATATCTAATACCTGAAATTTAAAGGTAATAGAGGAAGTAATGTGGATCGAATGTGAAATTTAAAAAATGTAATTAATTTCCATCATGTCAATAATTTTGATACAAATGGAGGTATTGAATTGTTTAAATTGAGGATCGAATGATGATACTTTCTTTATCTCTCTATATATAGGGTGAACATCAACAAAACTGTATGCAGGAATTTCCTAACTGGACTTTGATACATGTAGCATATCAAGTATGCCATAAAGACCATTGATAGATGGACCTTATTAGCGAAATATGGATTATCTGGTAATAGGATAGTATTTAAGACTTTATCTTTAGATAATTGTTGGTGCCTTTAGGTACTTTGTAATGTATAGATAAAGTAACGATTAAATCTATTCATCTTAATTATGCTGACTTGTGCTTTTGTGTGTGTAAAAACTCTTTGTATTGAATATCTGTAACCTACATTTACTGAGTTCACGAATAGATGCCTGTGTTTTAAAAGTGATTGTCCCAAAATACAGGTACGTTTATTATACTTATGGATTATATAGGTAATATTTCTCTATTAATAACAGATCAAAATATCATTGAATGTTAAGAGGGCTGGATGGTCGTGGCTTGTTTTAATCTCCTTAAAAGAAGAGCTCTGTATGAATATATCGCAAAGTATTGAAATTTCAAAGCTAAATATGTGGAAGTTTTCTTTACATAATAATAGTTTACAGCTAAATAAAGCATATCTAAAAATATTAATTTAATAAAGGAGGTTAAGTTAATGACCACTTAGACTCCTGAAAGAATAGGATATAGAAGATAGAATGTGTTGATTCATTGAAAATATTGATAATGAATTTTTCCGAAATGTTTGGATTTTTTGGGCATATATTTGAAACAATGTTCTATTTACACATCAAACTTGTGACCCCCTCCTGAGAAACATCAGAGCGTCAAAAATATATAGGATGACAATATTTTTAAAAAATATATAAACACGTCTTGAATTTTCATTTGTGCTAAATTGATAAATGGTATCAAATAAATAATTAAAAGAGGGTTTATACATTATAGTAAACAAAAATGCGTAAAGAACACCCAAAGTCGGCTACTTAAGATCTAGTAAATGATTCCAGAGTATGTTTTAATGCTAGAATCATTATGACGTCATCATTGATTTGTTTGATATTTTCCTCGTACTTTACGAATTTAAATGAATTACAATGTGCGAGAAAATGAGACAGTTTCTTTACATTCTATATTTAATCATGGGAAAAGTTATCCTGAATCACATATTCAAATTCACATCATTTTAGAGTGGGTGTCATAAGCTTGTTTAAATACCGTTTTGGAGAGACTGTAGGCGATCTTTTTATATTTCATTAGTCAAAAATGGACAAAACACCGAGGTTTGTTACTTATTTCTTTCATATTTCATAGAAATTGACAGTAAAAAACATGATTTTACTGTATGTGCCAAAATTTTGAGTCCCCGAACACCCTATTTAACAAATATATTGTTTTGAAGCATTACTGAAAGAATTTAAATCCTGAATTTCATAATCGTGTATGCATCTTTCATTTACTTGATTTTTTACTTTAAAGCTTCATAATGTACAAAAAAGCCTCTAAGTGGTACCATCTCATTTATTGAACATTAGAAGGATGTATGGTCATGTCATTTTTTTTTTACACTATAGTGATTTACTTGAGAAGTAGAGCATTTAATTAACAATAGAAAAATATACAAATATGAAAGATAATATATATATATATATATATATATATATATATATATATAGAAAACTTAAATGAATAAAAACACAAAGTCAGAGTAAAACATAAGCGCTTTCATTTACAGTTGTAAAACATCTGAAGATGAAAATGAAAGCGCTTATGTTTTACTCTGACTTTGTGTTTTTATTCATTTAAGTTTTCTATATTTTATCCGACCACTGTGACTTTTCCTGGATTTACCTACATATATATATATATATATATATATATATATATATATATATATATATATATATATATATATATATATTTATATGGACAATTTCTTTACTAATTGTTCATTATTTCAAAGTAACTCATATCCCATATTTGAAAGTAGATCTGATAGACAATTTGTTAACCACTCTGACTCTTTTACTGAGTCAATAGATATTGTACCATGCAATTTTCTATTATATATTGTTTTTGTGTAGATGTTAATTAGTTGTATGAAGGGCAGTAATGAAATCATTTGGACTAAAGAACATAACATTCGTTAAGACGAATGGCATTTATGATTTTACCTATTGTCTTCAAAAGTTTTTACTTGTCTTTTTTCAACCGCGCAAATAATGCAGCCATTTTGTGCACTTGTGTTCATTTTTTAAGATGTCTCAACAACTCGTTAATTTTAACCGTAAGTTTTCGGAATTTATACGAATATTAACAGTTGCCAATAACTATATAACGTATCATTTTCTTGTGTTTTAAAGGAACTTTAAGTGTAAGATACGTATTTGTCTAAAATATTACATAATAAGTACTTAATCAGTCACGTTCTGTGAATAACAGTTAACGATTGCCCATATCTCTATACTTACATTTCATCACATAATGGTATTGCTGAGTACTAGAAGCACACAAACGTGACGCTCTTGTTTCAATTTAAAATTGTCTTGTTGTAGCCAACATATACAACGAAACTGTACTATGATAAGCAAAATCAACAAATATTTTTTTAAAATTGTTTATTTCAATATCAACTATTACAAGGCATCTTCATGTGGTTTCTCTAATTTTCCAAAGACAATCTTGCAATGAAATAAATGATTTCAGCGATTAGTATGCATAAAGGTACACGTAATAATAAACAACATTATTAAAACGAGGAAACTTGGTAAACAAGACACAATCAAGAAGGAATATTTACGAACGAAACATAAAATTCCACAATAAGTATACATTACAGCAATGACAAATTCTCTCCTGGCCTTTTTTTTGGTAGAACTTGAAAAACAACTCGAACGTAATACGTAGGCATCTATGACAATCCCCTTTTTATGAACTTGATATACATAAAGAACATTTTATTATCTGTTCAGATGAGAGCTACCCTTTATCAAATTCGATGATATATCCAAAAATATACTACAGATGATACATATAGCGCTGTCTAGCTGATACCTGAATAATTGGAAACGATTCTATTTTGTATAAGATTCTACCATCCGGTAGTGTTTAGACAATAGGAACTATGCTGGAAAGGTCCTAGAAGTTGCGATTGTACAGAAGATATGCAAAAGGATACATGACAAACGAAACTCAAATTCATTTAATGTCTGCAATATCTCACAATTGTATGTTCATATCCCTGTTTGTATACAGCATTCAACCGTCAATCTCGTCGTCAGAATCGTATCCTCCCCTTGTGATATCTATTCCTCCACTTGTGATATTTATTCCTCCACCTGTTATATCAATTCCTCTACCTGTGATATCTTTACCTCCTCCAATGATAACTTTTCCTCCACCTGTGATATCTATTCCTCCACCTGTGATATCTATACCCCCGAACGTGTCATCAATCATGCCTGACACTGTCCTTCCTTGACGCTCTATAAACCTCCTGACGTATGCACATATCTATAGTAAAAATATCAACCCAAATAAAAATAATCAACAACTGATCAATAAAACTTAGTAGGCTTGATGTTACATATCAGCTCTACCTTTTAGTTCTTACATTTAATCTTTCAGCTGGTAAAAAAATAAGATGAATATATTTTAACTGAAAAAATTGAATATTTGCTTTTCTTTTAAACATCTCTTCGTCTCTATTTAAAGATAGTCTTAAAATGGCCATGATCATTCAGCTTTCTGAAAGTCTTAAAGAGCTTAGCATAAACAGTAATGGTTGTATGGATTGGACTCACCAAACCATTAGGACCACTAAGGAGTCTTTCTATTTCGTCTTCCAATAACTGGATGACATAAAAGTCCAACCAGTTTAGGCTGTAGTCTCTACTTCTGATGGAGACTGCAGGTCGTCTGCTGGTGCAATACCCAGCTCTGATAAAACCTCTCTCTGTGAAATCAAACAACATATATTATTAATCAGCCAGTTTTTGATAGAACCTCTCTCTCTGTGAATTGAAACAAAATATAGCACTTATCTCTAATTTCTAATCAATGGAGCTATGATATCTGTGAATTCCAACCGTATTAACCGATAAGCATTAGGGTCAGATAAAGCTCCTGTCTGTGAATTAAAACAACACATAGCATTTATCTCTAATAATGTAACTGTAATTAAGTCCATCTTTACCCAGGGGAGTCTGAGGATTCAATAACTTGTTTGCATTGATTGAAAATCCAGTTATCGTTTGAAATTAGCAGCCGCATGAATGAAGGGCTATTCAAAAATGAAAACAAGATTCATTATTCAAAACTAAAAATATCCATACACTGATTGATATCTAACACCTTTTAATGATATGGCAGTGTATAATTTCCTTTTTCCTTTCCTTTTTTTTTTTGCCAATGACTAGTATAGTTTCGTCTTTCCTTTTGACTGTTTCCTTAATTTTTGACTTTGTTCTAGTATAATTGTTAATGACGACAAAAGCCACATTTAAGAGAATTTCAGTATGGGTTTTTTTGCAAGTAAACTTACCCCGTGTGACGTAGACACTGAATCCAATTCTTGTTATTGCGATGCCGGCCACACCTCTGTTACTCTGCTGAACCCTGAAATCGACAACACCCTCGTCATCATAAGGCGTAGAATGTTAGAACTTGAGTTCAATCTCCCTACGCTGTCATACAAACACTGAAATGTGGTTTTTAATGATAAAAAGAGATTTTTTATATGCTGATTTACTAATTCGTGTAAACAGACGGTTGTATGCATGCACTACTTACGTTAATCAGAGAAATTTAAAAAAACATTTAGGTAAAAACACAAAAAACACAATTTGATACAGCGATTATTTCAAATCTTAAAGTGTAACACTGGACGATATTTATAAAGTTTACATGTCAGGAGTAAATTATGTACTTGACAATATAGTTCAGTACATGGCATACATTGTATAACGTGTACATCTCTACGTACCACCAGGTCCTGTAGTCGTAAAACCAATCAAACCTCCCGTACACCTGGGCGTTAAATCCATTCCATTCATAAGTAGGAGGGAATCTCCTTCTCAAGGTTATATAACTTCTTGGTGGTATGAAATCTGTTATTTGAAAGCTGGAAAAAAACACATTTAACAAGTAGAAATTAAAATTAGTACCGCTAAATTGAATGTATTTTGTGAAACAGTACATAGCATATTCCAAGACTGATCAGCAAAATATTTCAGTAAAATATACATATAATAAATACAGGTTTGCAGAATTGTAGGTTGTATATTTTACCATTTGATTGCTATTCACATGACTATTCAAAGCATTTCTCATGAAGGATCAAAGCAGCGAAAAAATTTTCCCTGTTCGTCCGACGTTTTTTTTAAAATATTCTCTCTCTCTCTCTCTCTCTCTCTCTCTCTCTCTCTCTCTCTCTCTGTTACTTACTTTTTGATTTCGTAGGTTATATCAGCACTTCTTCCTCTGATAAGGGACTGAATGTTTCGTCGAAGCTCCGTTAACATCAAAGCCTTTACTAAGAAAAAAAGTTATTCATAAAATCTACATTTTTCATTCTTTTATTTTATTTTATCAAATCAAATTACGATTTAAAATTCAAGTACTATAAACAAATGAAACAGCTACAAGGAAAATATTATAGTTAAATATCACGATGAAAGTAATAGCTTACATAGTAATACCTACAATTATTCATATCAACATCTCTGGTGGCCATGTTGTTTACACCAGCTCGACTGTGTCCCACTAAACATAGCAGACACAGAAAAGACAGAAGTGGAATTAAACTAACTGTGGACATCGTGACTTCTAACACAAAGAGCTAGCAAAATGTTTTCAGTCTCATAGAAAGAACTGCCCATTCACTGGCGGAGCGTGGGGATTTATAGTGAAGAAGCTACAAAAACAGGAACGACAGGGTTATTTCAGGTCAAGGGTCCGAAATGCAATTATTTCTAAATTAAACGACAGAGACAAGGACGTTATGTATCTAAAGGATGTGAACTTTAATTCTTAAGACAACACATCTAATGAACCTTGAACTAGACAACGGCCTTTTGTACAAACAATGTAATGGGCTGTTATGATTCATGCATACAGGTTGTAGATACTCTGAACCATATAACGGATATTTGTACAAACATTAAAGGTATTGATGCAAACTATGGATATATCAAATAATCCTATAATATTTCTATTGTTATGATTGAAAATCCATAAAAAGTAAAATAACAGATTTATAATGATGCCGTCGAACATTTCTGAGTAGACTCTTTCCTTATCTAAAGTTCATAATTTTCTTTATGTACAACAGTATTATTTTTAAAATAAATTGTAATTTATTTTCAACAACATTTGAATAAACTTGCCAAATCATTTGATTTATGTCAATACAATCGCATTTTCATAAAATTTATATTTGATTCATCATTTTTAATTGTTTTCAATCACTGTTGTATAACAATTAAACGCAAAAATAACATTTTTACTTTATAATTTCTATCAAAAGTGCCTTTTTGCAATTTTTAAAGGATTATTTAATTTGTCATCCACATGATATTTTGAAACTTATTTCAACTTTTACTTTCTGGTAAGAATGAAAAAAAAATGTTCATACATTACACTATATTTTTATTTAGTTTAAAAAATTTTCAGTCCAAAAATGTTTCTGTGGCAGTGTAATTTTAAGGAGAAAGTAGAAACTGACATCTTTGTAATCAAGGTTCAATCAAAATATGATTCAAAACATAATCAGTTCGTATCCAAGTTGATTACAAAAGCTAAGTGGTATTATGTCTTTTCTATAAGTAATTACATTTCGAACGTGATGATTAAATACCAGTGCATGCTAAACTAGGTTTTGATTAAGATCTCTTTTATAACGTTTAGATTAAATTTCACAAATACAGTGAAAAAATTAAACATTATTTTTTTTTGGTATATGCAATATTTTCTCAAAGACACGTTTTTTTATACATATGATAGTCATAACTTTAAACAACATTGTCAGTTGCAACTGTTTAACAAATACTCTTCACACATTTATCTCCATAAAACAACATAAACACATGGTGATACATTCATTTCCCGAATGGATCGATATATTTCTTTTATTGATTTCAAACGGACATTTTGTACAATAAAGTTAGGCACGGTAAGTTGAAATAACATTTATCTCCAAAACAAAACGAAACTCTATACAAACTGAAAATACACGTATAACCGTACATGCATGGAGACATTGGTTTCACGACTCGGGTTAGGGATTGAAACGGGTTTAATGACAAATAAAATGCTTATAAAACACGAGAGTCCAGAAAATATCTGATTTAATGGACAAGCTGTTCACATCACGTAAGATGAACTTAAGCCGTGTGATATCGACGTACATGTACGTAAACCATATGAACATGTTCCTTTAAATACGAGAAGGCGGATGGATGAAGACTAAAACTAAATGAAAACAAATTCTCAAATATTTTGCAACAAAGATTGATACTTTATCTTCCTGAAAATTTGATAATCATATTATCAAATATAACCCCCCCCCCCCCCAAAAAAAAAAGAGAGGAAAAAAGAAAGAAATGAACACTTCTTAAAAGTAATTAGTTGTGCACTTAAGGAGGCTGGGTGGTCAACAAATAAACTATCAGATCTTCAGTTCATTTAATTTAGATGAGTTTTAAATTGCAATTTTTCTATACATTCATACGTCGCTCTTCTTCTAAGGGAAATTAATACAGTCAAAATATGTCACGACCATCCATCTCTACTTGTTTTTTCAATATTCATTTTTCATTTTGAAACATGTCTTTTTTAAAAAACAATAATCTAACCTTAAAACATGTATTTTTTAAAAACAACCCTAACCTAGAAGCCTTTCCAAGTGCAGTGAACATGCAGATTTCTTACATTTTACAACCACAATTTTATTGACTCGAAATTAATTTCTTGCATTGATTGCAACATGATAAAAGAGATAAAAAATTAAACTAGTAATTATCATATGCAAGGTACATTCAATCATAAGATTTGCCAGGTTTTGGTCAAAAATACTAGAAGTTGATTGTATCAAAATTTTGAATCACTACCAAAATATATTTCTAGCATGATGTCTGAAAAAATGCATGATACTGCATGCACAGAGAATGAAAATTTAAGGAAACATTGAGCAGAGGCCCAACCAAAGTAAATATAAATCGGTCCCATAGATTTGAAGAAAGAGACACAGAGAAAGCATTTTATTGTTTATATTTACATCTTTCTTTTAACAAATTTTTAATTAAAATGAATTGATCAAAAAAGAAAAAGTAACTAAATTAGTGTAAATACACATCATTCCGTTAGATAAAAGAGTCTTGTGGTCTTCTATGGGAATTTAAGTCTGACATCATCATGATTATTTCGTGCAGTCCGTGATTTTTCTTAGGTTGATGAAGGTTTAGATCGATCGATAAACTGGTTACATCTGCAACTTATATTAAAATCTCTCGTTGGCACGGATGTTAGCGCAAGGCGGTCATTGATATGGGAGGAAGCCGGAGTACCCAGAGAAAACTCACGTGTCCAAACGGGCGACAGCGATACCCTATCACATATAACCAATGTCGATCACGGGTATCGAACTTGCGTCGCAGCGATGAGAGGCGAGTGCATTGTCCACTGCGCTACTTGGACACCCTTAACCGCCAGTCTGTTCTCTTAAGAAATAGAGCGGGAAAACCTTGCAGAAGTATATAAAAAGTTAATGAGAATCTTGCAAAAAATGATTTAAGGATTTACAGTAATATTTATGTTGTCTATTTATTTCGGAGATGGTGCCTACGTGAGCAGTGGTTTGTGTAAGCAGTGACTGCTGTTTCCTCGCCAATATTAACATATCAATAGCTTATGTGGCATGACCTAAAAAAGTGTAACAGTATCCCAGGATTATATACACATATATATGAAATATGATATGATAATGTTATCCGTTATTACTTCAATTTAAAAAAAAAGATGAAGTTGCCCCTCCAAATACTTATTCGGACTTAATGTATACATGTTTCAACTTAACTAAAACTTCTGATTAGAAAACTTATTTAAAAGTCATTTTGTAGAGACCTCTGTAATGTTTGCCAGAGAAATTTTATTCCAACTGCAAAATGGATGCTTCCTTTTATGTTCAGTCCCACCGTTTAACAATACAAATTCAAAACAGACCAGTCCTGACAATTACATAGCTTGATTTTCATGAATTATTATATTTGTTTTGTCGTCTGTAGCCTAAATTAACGCGTAGTTCATAATTAACTACATTTGATCGAGCGCACAAAATCAGTCTCTGTATAAAGGTCAAAATCATTACCACTCAAGGTAAACAAGTCTTGCATTTTTGACTTAATGAATAAACAAAGGAAAACAACATTGCAGTTAATATAGTTCTTTATTATGTTCACCAAATTGACAAGAATTCTTGTTTGGTTGATGCAGATATCCAAGCAACCTGTAAAAAAAGTTAGAAAAACAAATCTCAAGATTGATTGTTTTCGCTTTACACGGTGTTTTATCCAAATGATATTAATTGAGGAAGATGAAGAAATATAAAATATACCCTGTAATTATATCTTCAGAATGTTAACCATTCAAATTTTTTAACAATTTCAATACAGCATTTCCTCCGTGTTTTAGTAGACTTTTCACTGATGCACAGATCTAAAGCAAGAAGTTTGACTTATTAGAAATATATCATAAAATACAAAATATCAAAATAAATCTAAAGACCCCTCATCATAAAGGGCTTTAATTATATGTCTTACCAGGCCATTTGATCCAGTGAGCGTTCTTCGAAATTTATTTACATAATCTTTGACCAAAAGTCGATAGATCCAACTCCATAAACGACCCCTGATCCTCAAACGTACTGATGGGCGATTGCTGATACAGTTTCCTACTTGAATTTTGTTCCCTGCTATGAAAATGTACAAAAACTGGAGGTCATAACTGATAATTTTTTTTAAAAAATTGTTAATTTATGTATAATATAATCACCATTCACATTATCTATGATTTTGACATCTCAAAATTAAATGGTATATGGTGTTCAAAGTAGTTTGTCAAAGTAGATATAAAAAAGTTTGATCATATTAATTTTAATAATTTATAAATTTTTCCAATTTTTGTAATGCAAATGCACGTTTTCTTACATTGAAAGTTATTAACAAACATCTCACCTAATACAGTAGTGATACGGAATCCAATTCTCTTTGTTGAAAACGATACGCGACCGCTGTCTGTATATTGTCCCCTAAAAATTCTTCAAACTTTACCAACTTTTTTATTAATAATAATAATAATTATAATAACTAAATAATACATAATGTAATGAAATAAAGCCATACCACCAAGGCTTGTAACAAAGCCACCAGTTCATTTTTCCTTTTATTTCCGCGTGACGTGCCGTCCATTCCACAGTGAGTGGATTGAATTGCTTTATTCTGAGATAACTTTTTGGCAATTGCACTTTATTTAGTTTAATCTAAAATACAAATATCCTAAAGAATATAATTGATTATGATAGGTTATGAGAAGACTTTGCTGTTTCCTATCAAAGCAATAAGTTTATCATTATTTGACACTTGTTTACGGTAAAAAAAACAAAATTAATAACATTATTACAGGTTCAATTTTCATTTTGATATATATTTACTTACTTTGAAAGAGTGTATCTCACATTTCCACTTTTCCCTTTGATAACTCTAAGAACCTTGCGTCGAAGTTCTGCTAGCAGCAAATTCTTGACTAAAATGACAGTAAAATTTCCACTAATTTACAGTGTATAAATCCATTCGTGTTATTGTAAACGAGAATCAGAGAATAAAATCGTTTCACCTCTTTTCACACCTTTTCATAAACTAGAAAATGTAAAACAAATTCTGTTTTGAAATACTCACTCTCATTGAGATCCACATTTCTTTTTGACAAATTCTTCTCGCTTATTTGGTCATGGCCTTGTCCGCCTATAAAAAAGAAACACAGAAAAGTTAGAATTGCAATAGTTATTGCTGACATGGTGAACCAACTTTCAAGTGCAGTTCTAAGTAGTCAGGCCATTTTGTAATGTTTTATAAACAAATGATGCGAGCAAGTGATAGTGAATACCTAAGCATTTTGCAAGGCTTTTTTCAATTTTCAGCAGATGAATCAAGTTTATGATATCTGATACAGAACGGGTGAATATGTTCCATGTCATGGAAGCTGACTAGAATTTCAGAAATCACCATCAAACATAAAGGCAAATGACATTAATGAAATGCAAACGTCAACGAAACTTTATATGACAACGAGAGTGGTTCGTGATTAGAAATCCACATTTTGCCTATCGAATCAATCCCTACGAATTAAATTTTTATCTCAATAACATATCTATGTATTTAGTTAATGTTATAATTTCTTGAAATTTTATATATACTTATTCTTTTTTTAAGAAGGCTAGTTTTCCTAGAGCTTGATTAATTCATCTTAAATTGTTTTTAAAGTATCTCTTAAAAATATGGATTTTCTGATTAAAAGTATGAAATGGCTGGTAGCAGCTTCTTTTCATTTGGTGTGATTTTTGAGCATTTTTATTTAAGAAATGAATGATTATGACATGCCCAATTGTGACAAGGAGCACACGGCGGATGCAACCGGTCGGCAGAGGATGCTCACTCCTCCACGTCAACGTTCCACGTCAAGCTGCATGTTAAAATCTAATTTTCAGGTTGGCAAACCCTTAACAAATCATAATGAACCTTTAATTATTATATTATATATGATATATATATAATATAAAATTATATATATACTTTATAACTATAATAATTTATTATTATTACAAAGGTATATCTATTTATAGGTATTCGTATTCTAGTCGGACATAGGACGCACTTCATGTTCTTCTTGTTTTTAAAAGTGGAATTAATGCTGTATCATTAAATTATATATGTATATTATTTTAATATAGCTTCACAGAAATACTTTTGTATGTGCATCGATTTGATTAAGTATAATTCAGTAAATATTTTCATAATATTCTTTTAACGTGTCGAATCGATATTTTCATTTACTAAATGCATGTAATGAAAGGTTCTATAAAGCTAAATAAATCGATTCATAGAAAACTTACACGGGTCATCATTTTCATGCAAAAAGAATTGAATTGTTTTCGGAAGAGTTTTTGGGCTTTGAAGGCGAAAAGACATAAATTGAATCTTTATGTTTTTCACAAATATTTCAATGTTTGATGTCCATCGATTGCTATTAAAGCTAAAAATTATGGCTGTATGTAACATATTTGTTTCGCATGTGAAATATATCTCCATTCAATAATATATCTATTTCTTTGGAGGTTACAGAAACACATTATTGTCCACTATAGATTGATAATTGAAATAAAAACGACTTTTTATATATCTAACCTAACACAGGCTTCGTTGCATAATGTATATAAGGATTTATACGTGTGTGTACTCGAAAAAAATACGTAACAATGTCTCTGTCAATTTAGGATATTGTTTCATTGTTGGTTGTTTTTTGTGTAACATTTAGTGGACCTTATATTTAAAAATGGTGAAATAACTTCTTAATCGAATTAAGTTTTTTTTTAAATATTTGAATACATCAAAGTTTATTAAGGCTTTGAACGATTGACATCTTTGCTAGTTTTAGTTTTGAATTTCAGTTTTGTTTTAATTTCATAGTATACACGTACATTTCATCAATAAGTTAAAAAAAAACCACATATACAATAGATAAAATAAGATTTCTAACATGAAAAATCTTTGCCTGATGAAAAATATTCTATAAGGTATCTGAATGAGAAGTCTCTAAAAAAGCGTTCAACCTATGAGGTTATTCACCCTTATCAAGTTATCTATATACCGAGAATACTAGATCAATATTAATTATGTCAGACACAAACATTATTGGTGGTAGGTCTATGAATAAAACATATGTTTTGCACTTGTATAGGTGACCAGGAACGGGGTTGATTATACAAGGTATGGTTATTGCGATGTTGATGTTTCTTGTTGCTAACTTTGGCTATTTAGATGTGACAACAGTCATATAGAGTGTTTGTATTTTGACATCTCCTTTCTGTAGGAAAACAGTTATTATTTTCTATATTGTATTGCGGAGTATTTCCGGAAACACGGCTAAGTTGTAGCTAAATAACTTCTAGTTCAGCAATTTATCTTAAAATTTTTGGTAGACTGTTTGACAAGGTCCTAGAATATTACATTTTCAGGCAAAGTGTTGGTATACATGTACTTTATGTTAATAAATTTGTAATTATGTATATCCTGCAAAACAATCATGATATTACAGTCATATGAAATTTGTTTATTGATTCATCGTTGATGCTTCTAATATTTTAAAGAAGTGAAAGAAATAAAACTGAAATGCTTGTGTTCATATTGCTTCCTTTTTTGTAAATGAATATTTCTAAAATCATTAATCGTTTTCAGCAGTAAATCATCATCTTGACAGGAGACTTCATTTTGTCTTGCATGTTATTTAAAAACGACTGATTAACAGATGTTTATCACAGAAAAGAAGAAAGCATTGCAGATTGAACTATCATTAAATTAAAAAACGTGGACAATTTGTTTTAAGAATCTTTCCTAAGATTTAATTTTGTTGAGATTAATGATAGCGTAGACTTAAAACTCATATACCTTATTGGAAATGCAAATTCTTTTGAAATGATGTAATCACATATCCCCACTATTCTGTCCCATCTTCGAAAATATACAAAAAATACTTAATGATTACAAACTAATTTTACCGAGAGATTACAAAAGAAACCCATGGCTTGCGCAAAGCTACCGTAGTTTTATCATGTATAGTGCACTTAACAACCTATTTACGATTTGTTTGCCTCAGTATCGATGGGCCATTACCTTTGAATTACTTTTTTAAACAGTGCAATGACATAACAATGGATTTTTGAAACAAAAATTTTGAAAAGACGTTTAAATCTAATGCGCAGAAAATGTGACATGAAATAAATGCAGAATACAGGTGTTAAAACAAGAAATAAAAAAAGAATCTGAAGAATTTTAAATGACACGCTCCTTGTGTTTTCCACCCCCTAACCAAGCTCCGTAATAATAAACTCACAAAATAAAGCTACACCATCTCAATTAATAAGAAATCCTATTGTTTATCCAGCAAATCATTTGATTCACTACCTGAAGTTTTTGCTTTACAAAAATGTGTGGCAAGACAATTCAAAACAGTAAAATGCGAATCAGATATGATTGCTTCATAATGCAAATGTTCTTCATGTAAAATGAAAATATATTTTTGATTACGTAGAGGGTAGATCGTTTTAGTACTGTCTTGTATATGTATCATTATCATACTTGTATTTTGCTGCAGGAAAAAGAACTAATGAACCAGGTCACATAGTATCAATCAACCTACTCTCTTCAATAACGCTTTGGGTTAAAAACCAAATAAAAAGCAACCAAAAAATAACAAATTTTCAGTCAGGCATCAACTATCCTGTTTTTGGATGATATGTGGTGATACATGTAACGAATGATAACTGATGAATGATGACTGATGTATTGATTAAAATACTAATTTTCTTCATTACGAGAGACACTGACTTCAAATATAAAACAAATTACGTTATAAGATAATATGCTAACATTTTTATTGCAAGGCGAGGGAATCAACAGTCTTGACTAGGCATCACTACACGAACCCTTGGGGAATCCATGAAAGACATCGCAGTTCTTGTAGACAGAATGTTAATGACACATCGTTGCACTGATGTCTCGTGTACGGAAGGAAAAATCCGATATCCAGTTAAATCTCTATCCTCAGAAATGCGTTTGTGTACAAACTAAAAATTTGAACCTATGACACATCACCTATGAAAGTGAATAACAAAATTTTGCGTATGTTAGTGAAGAGACGATCATTTAGTGGGCCCGAGAAAGGGTTTAATGAGCCAAGAGTAGTAATTATCATATATAAGTCCGCCATAAAAGAATCTATCTTGATAGATATAACACTGTAGTATGCTGTAGTTCTGGATTAGGAAATTTTAACCAGAAATTATATTTTGTTTTAAACGATGGAAGATATAACAAAGAAAAGGTAACATAATACTGTGTAATTATTACCAGTGCTACCTTAAACTGGTATAACTACAAAATGTCATCGAAACATTCACTTCGGGTGAATGTTTTGATTGTGCAAAGAAGAAAATAAGAAAGAAGAAATATGAATAAAGAAACAGAGACATTAAGATTTGCTTAATAACTAGAATAAGGTTTGTGTTTAATGATTGTTTACCTGAGCTGCACCTCAGTGTCCCGGGGATGGACGAGTCAGGTAAATATTGTAGATGTCATCTGTCACCCCAAGCAATGAATAATCGTGACTGAAGACGCAAGGTATCATAATACATAATATTGTTATTGCCTCTATCAAATTATACCAAAAGTTTCCAACACTCAAACATATTGCTTATAAAAAGATGATGTGCATTACAAATGTCAATATATTTCATTTGAATTGAAATTTACACACTCTAACATTATGTGTAAGATAGTTTAAACCATTCTCCCAGCAGCATATAATCTGATGCAGTAGCGTTGTGCACATTAGTATTCCAAAATCCTCTTAACTTTTTTGTGATCCCTTTCTTAAATCATTTTGCACCCTCTGCAAAATTCAGATTAGGGACTGATCAGTTAATCTGAAGAAGAATAATTTAAAAAATTCGTCTGGGGGAAAAAAAAGGTATGAAATAAATTCCTTCCATTTGGCTACACGCCAAAAGAACATATTTGCGGATTATGTATTCTTAGGTGAAGTCGGTTAATGCCATTGATCTTAGTTGAGATGGAGTTAAAAGTATATCTCTATCTACAATCTGAGTTGCAAAAGTGATATAATTGAATTTTGATTCGAATTGAATCTCTCTTATCAACCAGATTTTTATGTTGATTTTTTATATTAACATTTATTTTTTAGAGATTTTCTATCCATTGACTCTTAACATTCCATGTGGGTTTTACTTGAGTAATTTATTTTTACGAGGTTGAGATAGTAAAATTCCCCAGAGTAAACATGACAGACGATTAATCATATTTTGTTGAATTTATTTTAAACGTGGTTGGATTTCAATAGTAGTTGCAACACACTTTCTATGTAAATTGAATTTTAAGTATCACATGTATAGAATTAATAGACAATTCTCTTGCATTATCTGTATATAAATTAAGTTTAAATAATTTCCATTTACAAATTATGACACTGTCTCATTTGTTTCTTGTTTATTTCTAGTTAGAATAATCTAATCTAGACTGTTTAAATAAACTTGATTTAAATTAAGTTTTATTTGATTGAAAGCATATCAAATTTGTTATCACGTATAGAAAAATAAATTTATTGTGTTATATATTAATGTTTTATCCTTTCGTAAATGAACACGTTGCTAGTCAATTATTTTTCTATTAAGTAGTCGTTTATGTATTTTTTTCTTTATCATATGAATAAGCATATTATTGATCATTACTTTTTTTTCATTTTAAGTAATTTTTGGTTTGAAAATGTTTATATATATATATATATATATATATATATATATATATATATATATATATATATATATATAAAATACGATAGGTTTTAACACACGTTCTACTTAACATTAACATTGAATTAACATCTGATAATTGTTGGCACGTTAATAGCTGTAGTATAACATCCATAACGATCGATCATACCTCAACCCCCTATTGACAAGTCCGAATTATAGAACTGTAACTGATTTGACGAAAACAAGTTCCTTGCTCCCATTATTTTCAGTTGTTTACGTCGTAGCAAACATACCTTTGGACCGTACTCTAATATAGAAACTTATTTGGAATAATTGAGTGTTTGCCATCCGCTTTGAAAAAATGCTGTTCCAGATCTTTTTTTTTTTTAACAAATCATTTTATGAGAAATTTTGTTATTGGACTCTTCTGGAAGTATTTTTTTTTTAACTTTAATGAAATAAAACCTTCATTTTTAAAAGTTTTACATAAATGATTAACATATGTCATACTGTCATGTCTTCCCATTTGTGGCCACTTATATTAAAATGTTCCCCGATGGGCTCCTTGATTTTTTTTGTCTTTATGGTAGAGCGGTGGTTGTTGATCCTTCTGCGGAGGTCACCTGTTTCACCAACGTATTGCTTTGAGCAAACTTTGCAACTGATGAGATAGATGCAGTTGTCTGTTAGGCAAGACGTGTTGCGAAATATCTTGTAGGTGCGACCCGTGATGGGGCTTTTAAAACTGTCCGTGTTGGTGCTGTGCTTGCACAGAAGGCATCTGGCATCAGAACATGTTTTAAAACCACCATTTGGCAACGGGTTGTCTAATCTCGCCCTTACTACCATGTCCTTTAAGTTCCTCGGGCGTTTAAACGCAGCCATTGGCGGATCCTTGCAAAGGTCTGCCATTCTTTCGTTAGTGTAAAAAATGGGCAGATTATTTCTAAGGATGCTGTTAAGGTTCTTAAGAGCGGGGTGGTAGGTTGTGACAAGTGGAACCCTGCTTTTGTCCATTATATAAATTGTATAATTGGAAAAGTGACAATTTAAAAAAAATATATTTAACATCGTATCTTGAAGCGAATTATGCTGTCCATTTTACAACTTTCTTCTGGAAAAGGTGTTTCTTTGATATGCTTTAGCCCGCCAATTTTGTCATAAAAAAACTCCGAATTTTGTTTTATTTGTCTGCACGCTAAAATCGAGAGATGCTTACAATTTCTCTTAAATAGTCAAAAAAATGCAACATATAAGTTATTGTAGTGATATGTTTTATTACTTAATTTTGAAATATACTAAAACGGTTTATTTTTGTTAACTATGATATATACATTTTAAGACACAAATTAAGGTAGTTATTTTAAATATCTTAAATCTTAAATATAAGAATTTCCTTAAAAGTAGTTCAAGTGGAAATATACAGTTTTGACCAACTAACACCATTGATCATTGGCAGTTTCAAAACTGGAAACAGAGACACAAATGGATCTAAATCCCCCCCCCCCCCCCAAAGAAAAAATAACCAAAAAAACCCAAGACAAAATAAAAATATAACTTGATTAATTTATGCAGTGTGACTGATACACAGTTTAGAGTCATGTGATCTTTCCAAATCCCTTTATAAGTCTGGATCGAATAGTGTAGTGATCTGTGCTGCGACAGTACCTTTACACACGTTGTGTTTTTTCTTGTCGATATGTTGTCGCCCAAAACATTTTTGTTGCTTGTTGGTCTATGTCTACTTTTCCGGTATTCGGTCTGCGATGGACCGACATTCGATACATGTAGCACGGACACTGATTGTGATTCTTATGGAGAAGCAGTTTGCGAATCTGCAACATACTGCAAATGTAACGCTGGTTTTTACCCTTACATTCGTGACACGCCTGTTGAGGCGGGAGGTTCCACCACCACGGGTATTAGGTGCCTAGGTAAGTTAAAAAGAGAACACAAGAATGTCAATCAAAGCTTAAAAACTTTTATTCCAAATTTTTCTTCGGAACCTTTGATGATTTGGATTTAAAGCGCTAAAGCTTTACTTTACGTCTTCCGGGAATATCTATCCATCCATCCATCTCTCTCTCTCTGTCTCTATCTATCTATCTATCTATCTATCTATCTATCTATCTATCTATCTATCTATCTATCTATCTATCTATCTATCTATCTATCTATCTATCTATCTCTCTCTCTCTCTCTGTCTCTATCTATCTATCATCTATCTATCTATCTATCTATCTATCTATCTATCTATCTATCTATCTATCTATCTATCTATCTATCTATTCTATTCTATTCTATTCAGATATCAGCGTATGCCGACCTGGACTCAACCAATGTCGATCTCGTGGCGAGTGTTATAGAACTGGAGAAGTTTTCCGCTGTGTGTGCGATTATGGATACAGTGGAGATAATTGTGAAAGTAAGAAAGTCCTTACTACCCTTAATGAGACTGGTTCTAATTTGTTCTGCCCTAAATATTTTAATGATTTTTTTTCATGAATTTCTACTGATATAATTATTATTTTTAAACAAATAAAAATCAGGTATTACCACATCGTTTGTTTAGGGGTAATCTCAAAGTTTGTTAATCTTTAACATAGGATCCTATGGGATTTTGCTAGAAATGTATCAATTAATTTTGCCGATGTTTTCATTTTTTTTTAAAATTTCTGCCAAACGGTTTTATTTTCTGCTCTACATATGAAAGTTGTTGCTTAAGGAAGGAGTCTTCTCATTATTAGACATACTTCTTAAAATAAGAAATTCGTGAAATTTTTACATAGTCAAACAGATAATATCACCAAATGATTGTATCAGTTTAATCAAATTTGACCTCATTGTTTTCGCATGAAGGTGAGGTCAAGGTCACTACCTTTTTTCTCAACTTGAAGGATGATAAAAATAAAGGTAGTTATCTGCAGTTTGGTAGACATCTGTTTAAGATATAAAGTTTGCATTCTTCAATGAAATGATAGATTATCAGAATGTCTATCAGCTTATTATACAAAATTGAAATAAATATTTAATCAAAAATTTATATTGCTTAGCCCGCATTTCCTCTAATTTTCTTAAATTTTGAAGATATTTTGATTCTTTTTCTATGCTTCCAATAATAAAATATTTCTGATTTTTACATATGATGACGACTATACATAAAGATATAAACTGACAGAAAATCTAATATATTGACCATTTGATAAGAGAGAAAATTCGATTTTAGTGATTTTTTCACACAAATCTATTTTAGAATGAGCGCTTAAAAATGCTTATAAAAATGTAATTTGATAGGCAAGTCATGTTTAAAAAACATAGTCTAAACCCTAGTATCTTATTATTAGTTCAAATTAGTTGAAAAAATCCATCACTAATGTTATTGTTTGAAAAATACTAAATAAACTAATAAATCTATAGCAATTCTGAATTGCAAAAAACATGTGATATTTTCCTACGCCAATGTTCAACCAAAAATATAGTCCTTGTTAGATTCTAAACTTTGATAATCATTTCTATGCCAAGTTATATAATAGTAAACAAGATAGAAAAATATGATATTTCAATTTCCTTTCATCTTCATTTAATGAACATTTGATCAAATTTACTTTTGACAAGTCGAAAACCAGAAAAGACTCCTTCCTTAAAGGCATCAAATAAAAATATCCTTTTACCTCCTGGTTTGTTCCAGGGGTATTATCAAAGTTTTTTGTATGCCAAATGTCCCGGATTTGTCGGATAATGACTATTTTGTATTTGACAAAGACGGAAATTGTGATCTTTATAGCATTATTAAAATTCAGTCATATTTAAGCAGTAAAATTATATAAAGCATCACATATTAAGAGTTATAAATTAAAACACAAAGTTACTGTCTTGAAATTCATGTATTAAGCTATATGTAGGCGGGGATAAGAAAACGTGACAAACTGCTAGGGTTGCTGAACCCTCTTCATGTTTTCGACCCGTGCACAACTTTAGCTCATGTTTCAAGACTTTTAGGTTTTTAGCTATTTTCGACAAATTTCTCTGAATAGCTGCAGTTGAAACCATAACGTCATGGTGTCAACGTAGCAAAAAGATGACGTCACAATGCAAATGAAACGCTGCTCGAAAGCGTGGGACTCGAACTGTACTCAGCCTCGTTAAATCGATTTTGTTAGTTATTTGGCATTTATCGGATTGTGATAAGGTCGGTTCAATTTTGTTACGAAGGGTTTACATGTACATGTAGTATACCCCCTTTTCTCCATCAGTTTATATGACATACAATTTATAAGTTCCCTTAGAATACCTTTAGATAACACACCGTTTAATATTTTGGGGTTATTAAGAAAAGCTCATCGATGAAAAATCATTTTTTATAACGAGTAAGTTTTCAATGAGATTCAAGAATGAATAAATGAATTTGAAATTTAAAAAGAATAAAGCACTGCAATTGATTATATTTCGGCGTTTATATGACTCTTAGATGTACATACTCAATATTGTTTATTTCCTTAAATCAGTTAGTAATTGTCAACTACCGTTCAAAAATGTATGAACATGTAGTCATAAGGATGGGGCTATGTGAAGGAAATAAACATGGTACAACTGAATAAAGATAAAAGGTTTGATTTATCTTTCATTAAATTTGATATTTATATTCTCATGTCCTTATGTATGTGACCTATTTTATAATATTTTGTCAGTTGACTCCTACGCTACCACGACCCCCAGGATGACCATTACAACCAAGTCACCACGCCGTGGGATTGGGAACTTTGTGCCCTTTCTGGCCATTCCTGGAGTTGGAATGATAATAATTATTATCATAATTATTATCATTTTCTTCCCAATGTCAACCATGGGACCTGTAAAGACTGGTTGATTTCGTCTGGTTGCAGATATTTGTACAACAAGGAAATAAATGAAAACCATTAAAGAAATTTGTGTTGTTGATATTGCTAGTTTTAAGATGTTGATGTTCAAAAATTGATCTTCTTTTTACAAAAAAAAAAAAAAAACTGACGTCGAAATTGCATTAACGAAATTGCATTGCAACTTATAGCAAAATATCAATGTTCTCATCATTCATTACCTTTTTCTTGGGGAAGGGGAGCTACATATAGTTGTGTGTTCTGATCTCTGCTTAAAGGACTCAGACAAAAAAAGGAGACTCATAATTAAAATATATACATGCATAATATATCAACATATTATGGGGAATTCTAGTTTACCTCTGATCGAGGCCTTTGATAAGGTGGTTGAACATTCCGCATTGCAAGATACCTGTCTTTTGTCTTTGTTTTTGAGAAAGAAGCATGCATAACCCTAAAATACAAGCAAACAATTTTATGTTTTTATAAAAGCTTCGAACGGGATGCTTCTTTATCAAAAACGCCAAGAACATTTTATGAAATTGCAGTGTAGGATAACAATTTTTAAATAAATTGATTTCTTTTTTATTTATTTTTTCCAAATTTCAATTTACTTCAAGACTTATTTTACTAGACAGTAAGAAACGCTCGCTAATATAATCATAAAAATGAACAATAACATCATTAACTTAATAAAAGCGCACCGATCTCTATTCTTTATGGAAGACACCGTAAGAAGTTTAAATAAATATTGCAAATAAAAAAACCTTATAAAATAGGAAAAATTGAAATTACCGTATTTGTGATTAACTTGAGAGTATATAAAAAGATTATACCGTTTTTCTAATGGTTTACTTTGGTTTTAAATTTTTAAATTTTATCAATACGATGTTTTAATACATTCTTTTTTATGTTGCCCAGATAAAGTCGGTTTACGGTCATTTCATGCATATCTTTTAAATTCTATGCTATGAAATTTTAATGCAATGCTATGAGATTTGTATGATATGCTATGAGAAATTGAAACGAAGGGCTTAATGATATGGTATGCTATGCTATGGTATGGTATGCTATGAGATTTGAACAAAAAAGCCTCCATGTACAGAAAAGTTCCAAACATTTCGAAGTAAAATTATAAGAAGTAAAAGTTTACCACTAGTCTGCAATGTGAATATTCAATTTTTAAGATAAAAGCATTTAAAACCGAGTTAAAATCATGTTGTATGCTATGCTATGGTATGCTATGGTATGAGATTTCTATGCTATGGTTTGAGATTCCAATGCAATGCTATGATAATCCAATGCTATGCTATGTTATAGTGTATGTTGTAAAAGATATGCTTGAACTGACTGTAAGTAGCATGAAGGACTACAGAACTGCAAACAGTAGTTCAAAAATGTTGAAAGTGCTCGATTGATAGAACAAATGAATATATCATTATTGACAAGACAACATCATGTCTATTTTTTGAAAAAGAAAATTATGAAATGTATTTACGAGTATTGGGAAAAAGGCTAAAAGTTTGACAAAATTTCATATCTTTCAATAAAGTTGAAGTTACAGAACGATTGAAAATTTGAAAACACAGATTAAACGATGATTTTGTAGAGGATTTTTAGAGGACCGCAGAAAGAAAAATTAGATTCAATAGTGCGATGATTTTTATTTTAAAAACTTTGGAAAAGACTTTTTGGAGGAAAGAAAAAAAAGATATTACTTCTGTAACTTGATCAGTGGTGAGAAAAGACATGCTCTTACTTAGCCTCTTTTGATATATTTCTTTTTTAATTTTCATTGACAGTTTGCTAAGACTGATTGTCGGCTAATATAAATATGATCTTAAGTGACTAAGATTTTCTGACCACTTTACATCGTAATAGCTTTTGTTAAGTTAACAAATGTATAAATAAATATTTTTTGATTTATCAAAAGAAAATATGTTGTAAAAGAACTTTATAAGCTATTTTAAAACTAACATGTTATTAACATTTCGTGTGTCTTAACATCAGTCTGATGATATACGTAAACCCATTTTATTGCAGTACTGTGACTTCTAAACCTAGTGCTGTTGTTATGCAGAAATAACAAAGATTAGCTCAAATAGCTTTTTTAGTTAAGGGAACCATTTGCAATTGTAACTTTCATTTAAAATGGAACACGGGGTAAAGATATTTTGTAAACGACGTTATCGAGGTATTTTTTCTATAAATCAAACGCTTTCTATGGTTTCCTGTTTTAAATTCATAATTTTTTCATGAATGTTGATCGTAATTCGTTTTTACATAATATTTGGTTAATTGAATATATTATGTAATGATTATTTTCATGAATGTTAGAGTAGTTTACACTAAATTTGTACCCTGCGATCAGCTGAGGGCTCTTAAAGGGGCATGGTCACGATTTTGGTTTGAAAAAAAATTCCGATTTTAATGTTTACAATGCTTTAGTAAGGCATTCTTAATAGGCAACTCAAATTTGAGTGTCATTCGTTGAGTTATAAGCAAGTTACAGAGCTTACAATTCTTTGCTATGTAAACAAAGCTTATGTTTACATTTTGAATGTTGAGGTGAAAATTCCAGTATTAGGAATTGTTTATTTATGCTTAAAATGAATAAGAAGATAGACAATTCAGATTGAAATAAAGATTTTTACTGGTATATTGAACCTATGTAAACAAAAACAGGGCACGAGCCTTGTTTACATGACAGAGAATTGTGAGCCCTGTATCTTGCTTATATCTCTACGATTGACTCTCAAATTTCATATGATCATTAGAAATGCTTTCTTGGAGCATTGTAAATAATAAAAACAGAAAAATAGAATTTGACCAAAATCGTGACCATGCCCCTTTAAAAATTAATGAACTCTTTATATCCAATACTGTTACGGACGTGACATGCTACATGTAGCTATATCTCTTTCGTTTGACCGCCTGTCTTCCAGCAATCTTATTATTTCACGGAGGAGACATAGAACTAAAATAAAGCATTGAATTTACATGTAGGGCCGTGTTGAAGAGTTTTGTAAAAGCTTTATTTTACTAGACAAAGACGTTATATAAATTTGGAAACCTTTTTTCCTACTGATTTCTATAGAATACAGCAAAAATGAACCGCGTCTGTTTTTGTATGTCAAACTAAATAAGGTGGTTCTTTTCAAACTATTGCTCCATTTTATTGTGGCCATTTTAATTTAGATTTTGATATGAAGATTTCACATTTTTGAGATTAATTACATGATGTTAACTCTTCCTAGACACCTGATCCCACCTATTTCGCAATATGGATTTTTGAGACGGTTGACAGTTTGTTCTTGTCACTTTTCATGTAATGAGCTATTCTTTTGAAATGTGCCCACGGAGTAGATTAAGTGAAGAAACAAAGATCACATTCTTCAGAAGATTAAAATGAAGTTTAAGTGATAATCTTTAAACACTTTAAGTTTTCTTCTAGAAAATGAAATAACTTTATAGCGGAAAAAAGGTTGGAGAGTATGAAATATGTGATGTTTTTATGTACTTTAATGATAAATGTAATTAAGTTTTACCCAAGATTGTCTTTAAATTTTGTTGTTGCACACAATGTATATATAATATTTTCAGTGATATTAATTTTTAGACTGAGGCCTCATACTGCTATTTTTGCATAAACTGGATGAAAAATGTGTGATTGTGTTCGAGGTATTTGTATAAATTCGCGTTGAGAGTCTAGGATTATTCCGATTTTATTATAAAAAAAAATATTATGATAAAAAGACAGAAAGAACAATTTCCAAACGTCCTACATATTAAATTCAGATGTTTTCAGTATTCTTTTCTATCAGTCACTACTCAGATCGACAGATATCAATTTTATTATTAAATTTAGTGATAAAGTAAATTGTTGATATTTAATCACTTATCAAATTAAATCCAATACAAATCAATTGTAAATTGATGATAATGTCTGATAAGATTTTGAAATACTTAACTTTAACTATTAAGGAAAAATAGTATTTGTTTCCACATATTTTAATCATGAATATTTTATCGTTTTCTTATTGAATTGGGGGTGGGGGTGATATCTTCATTAAACTAAAAAGGAAAAAAAACATTCAATTTATTCACGTCCTAAGATACATGTATAAGCCTTTTTAATTGAAAGATTTGTGAGATAAAAGAAGAGAACTGTATTGGCTATTATGTATGTATTGAGTATCTAATATCATCTTATGTTAGATGCTTTGAAGTTTACGATGTACATGCACTTTGTTTGACTACCTTTAGAAGTTGCCCGATATTTTTTGCATGCTTATCTCAAATTCTAATTTGGTTATTTTTGCTTTATGTGAAGTGAATTTACTGTCAAGTTAAGTTTATTATTGACAAACTGTTCTTATAATCAGCTTGTTTAATATTTTCTTATCATCTGCAGTAATAGAGGTATATAATGAAAACCAGCCTTTTGTTACTCCGATGTTTTTATAAAATATATTAAGTAGGGAGAAGAGAGACAACTCTAATCATTTCATAATCAACAAAGTTTCTACATTATACCCCAGACAAGTATACATGTATTACTTTTTATTCCAGATTTACACATACACATATATTTTTCTTTAACACTGCGTCTATTAAAAAGCGAAAAGCATTGAGTGACTTTAATTATGGAACATCTATTGCTATTTTGTAAGAGGATTATTTTGTTTTTGTGAATACAATATAAAACAGCAGGTTCCTGTGAACATTGCTTATAATTCAGAATAGTAGCCAGGCATTTTATATATTAATAAAGACCACAATTTCATGCGCGACATTGGATAAAAGTATATATTGTTATGCTGTACATCGGAAGATATACAGAGAATTACCAAAGTCAATCCCACTGCTCAAATTTTTATAATTCATTCGTCACTTGCACTAAAAAAAACTTCATATGAATGATGAAAAGTGGTTATTTTTTGTTACTGGTACTGGTAAAACGGTCCAAAATGCATTATTTCGATGAGGCATTTGACTTTAAATGCACGAAGTCGTGGGTTTTGGAATGAAATTTTTTTCGATTTTTATAATTGGCTTTTGCTGCAGGAGAAATTCAGATGTGTGGACATATAAACAATTATGAATTCCTTAAAGCAAGAAGCGATACTCCATATAATGATATCTCTTTATTGTCTTTTTAATGTATTGTTATTGTGCATTACCCGAGGGAGTTATTTACTTCTTGAGAATAACAAAATGCAAAAGATACCAATTGTTTGGAAAATATATATGCGTTTTGATTTCAAATTAACATTAAGTGAAGAAAGAGCAGTGTTGTGTTCATCAGTTGAAAACTACATTGCTCAGTACATTTAAACCACGCAATAAAATAAAACAAAAATCCTCGAAATGCTGAGCTACAAACATTCATACTTTAGTTAAAGGTCATAGGAGACAATATTTTAATAAATTTTGTTATGGCTGAAAATAAACTTGTTTTCTATAACTGAAAATTATTATATAAATATTATAATAAAATTCGCAAAGTAACTGGCACTACAGCCCATCAAAAGTTGGCTTCGTGCAAAAGAACCATAAGAGCATGATGACTTATCTCCCTTGGTTGATGACGTCACAAGAGACCACTTTGACGCGATATAGTGGATTGTTCATCCAAACGACAGTAGCGTTCTCTATCTAGTTTGTTTGAGATATACATCAAAATGGTTCCGTGTGTGGCTTACAACTGCAATGTTAGAAGACGGAGGGTGTTTCGATGTACTTATTCCCAAAGGATCCAAAATTCAGGACGATTTAGGTGCGAGATATATACAGAGACGGCTTCGCAGTTACCGATTATTCGAAGCTGTGTGCCAAACATTTCACGCCTGATCAGTTTAAAATACATCCCGCTTTAGCTAAAAAGTGTGGTTATAAGAAGCTGGATCTTCGACTAGATGCCATACCAACTCTGTTTGACATACATGTACCCGTAAATCCGAGAAAAACCCGAGTACCTCAACAGCTACAGTACTTCAAGCGGAGGGCGATCTCTAGGTACGTTGTCAATAAAACACGGACTATATCTCACATAAATTATTATATACGTTGTAGGACGAATATTCGTTAATCTAATTCTAAAATATGAATTCATTGTAAATAATTTTGATGTTGAGATGTATAACGAAGAAAATTTAGCGTACACATAACAACGGCCAATAAAATGGCTGCACTATGTACATGAATATATGTAGGTGCGTGTCAGTATCGATCTGCTGTCATACATTTTACATGTACACGACGCATATTCAGGTATACAGTACTAAATAGTAACTTTTTTATAGTCGTTGTTTCTTAATTTTATTGTACTAATGAGTAACTGGTTTAGCCAACTATAATGTTTTTGTCAAAGATGCGAAACGAAAATATTCAATTAAAAAAACGAGAGAAAAACAAAGTGTTGTTAGCAATTACACCTCACCCACCAGCTCTCTTGTACATAAAGCCATTTAAATGAAATGAAAAATTAAATAGTTGTTTTTCAATGCCCTATTTATTAAATTTAGGCGATATGGCAGATATAGGAGATGAGTCTAATGACAGGAATGACCATGATGGCAACGCAACCCGTTCTACATCAGATACATTAGATTGCACATAGCACATTGCATTTGTCTATTTACCGGCAATGATAAAATTGTATTTGACAAAGATTCAGCATTATGTTTCAATAGGTTATGATAACATTTTAGACCCAATTTATTGTGATTACCAATACTTTTTTCTTCATAGGACATACCTTGCAGCTCTACATTTTAATGAAAATGTCACCATGCCACAAAGTAGAACAAATGAAGGAGAGAAGCAGTGTTGTGCCTTGTATTGAAAAGGTCGACTTGGAGAGGGAGTTGCAAAGGAACTTTTGTGAGTTTCATGTTTGTATATAAATATCTTAAGAAAAATTCTTCAATATATACATGTAAAAGTATATATGTAAAATTTATGTTCTGTACAATACAGATTACATGTCTGATCTGATGGATGCTGTAGAGAGTCTGCATTCTGTCAATGACAGTTACGTGAAAGCCAGGGAACGAAGCTACCTAAACATGTGACCATCCAAAAGCACATCACCCATTTCAATGATAATTGACATTGATAGGTGTGTTAATTATTTGTAATCTGAAGAAAAAATTCTGAATATTTTGCAATACACTCTTTAAATGTGTCATAATCACTCAGTTTATTAATTTGAATAATAACAAGATGCCATTTTCAGCTAGACTTAGTTTTAATGTGTTATTTATCAATGTTTTTCCCCAGGGTAGTGAAACCCACAATACTGTTGGCTGGGAAACTGTTTCCTGATGGCCGTCACAAAACATGCCGGCAGGATCCTCCTGTTGTGCCGTCAAAGACGTCTCCAAATAAACCTGGCACTGCAAGGTGTCGATACAGCCTGATAATAAAATGCACAACTTTAAATCTAATGTTAAAATAAATTATTGATGAAGGAGGTTATTTCCCAAAGAAATTTGTAACATTATTTTGTGTTTATTACTTTCTTTGTGCATGTTACAAGAACTTACTCATGAACTGGCTCATCATCCTCAAAGGGTCCATTGTCTTGAATGTACTCATAATAAGACAATGCAAAGACATGATGGTTCAGATAGTTTACAATAAAACTTTCATGCTAGGTAATGCACTGTAATTTCTCTTGATGTACTTTCCTAGCAATATCGGGTATTCCCAGGCAGAATTTGCACTCTCTGGATATTTTCCTAATAAGATAACAAGCCACACATTAAAATAAAATTATAGTTGATTATAAAGGTAAAATCTTTTTCATAAATAAATTTAAATTATACTGGAGTTTTGGCAGAAAAGAAAGGAATGTTTATATTTCTTATGAAATACAGTACTACTGCACACTCATGTTCGAAAATTTTGTCTCCCAAGGGACGTTCGAGGCCAAATTTTATTATGTGATATTTCCAGAATGTCCCTGACCCACCCCCTTTTTCTATATGTCTAGATCCACGCATGTAGTACATACTTTATTTGTCATCATACACACGTATGTATATAGTGAAACAAACAAAAAAATTATGTCGTTACATTTTGACAAATCTGTAGTGTATAACTGAAAAATCACGTGATAGAATCGGAAGAAAGAATTAACATCTTTATTTTTTCCAATGTGTGACGAGGAAATTCTAATCTTGTGGTAAAAAATATTGAGTATGGGACATAATGGCTAAGCCTGTGCATATATTAACATTTCGTGCTTTGTTCTTACGTCATTGGAAATAGAAATTCCCTAAAATGTTAACAAAAGAGACATTGTGATTGTTTACCAGTCAGTGTTATAGGCCGAAATGGAACCGTGCATCTTCATGATCCTGTTCCTCAACGCTGTCTTCTTTCAATGAAAATTCGCCCCTCTTAATCGCATTTGCATTAAAAACAGGTTCAAACTTATACCCCTGGACAATAAATTATGGACCCTCGTCCGAAAACGCTACCATCATCAATTTATTTTCGCCGTTTACATACCTTTTGTTTTGATTCTGTGTTTCACAAATTGAAAGTGGTCTCTTGTGACGTCACAAATTCGGAAATTCAAGAACGATAATCACGATGCGATTTTCTTTCGCTGGCAACTTTGGTCTTTTATTTCTTACAGTAAATGCTCAAAAAAAATTTGTTCCATATTTTTTATGAATACTCTATGGTACAAAGTTGATATTTATTAGGAAAAAAACTACTGTTAAAATCCGTCTCCTATGACCTTTAAGTGGTTATATTTACATTTGCAAAAATAGTTCTTTATATAAACCTATAGAATAGCGAAAACGTTCAATTCTGTATAAACTTTTTCATGACGTCACAATGACCATAGCACGCGCTTATTGCTTGTCGCTTGGACTATTGTAAACATACAATCTCGGTAATTTTAACAGTTCTGAATGATTTGTCTTTTTCAAAAGTAAATATAAGTATTCAAAAGCAATGTTAAAAAGTTCACCGGGATAGGAGGTTGGTTGCTACGTGATCAAATCCTGTGAAGCCCGAAGGGCTTCTCAGTAGATTTGATCACGTGACCAACCAACTTTATATCCCGGTGAACTCTTTAAATTGTTTATTTCCTAAATGTATTTTATATTTTTTTTCAAAAATAGCACATATCAATTATTACTTTAAATTTTAGTAAAGGAAATTTCAAAAGATTTCAATATTAAAAGGACATACTTGTATTAAAATTAAAAACTTATTTTGCAGTTTCAGAAAAGTATTGCAATCTTTATTAATTCACTAAATATATGCAGAAACAATATTCATAATGGTCCCTGTCGAATTTTGTTACATGTAAGATCACATTGATTATTTTTCTATCAATCGTTCATTTGTCTGATCTTAGGATCAATTTTTAGCACACCGCACGGATATGTGTTGATAGCGATAATTCAATTGTTAAGGCTTAGATTCTCTTATTTAAGTGACTTTTAAAGGGATTTCAGGTTTTAATGACGTCATAATGACGATTTCCGTACTGAAATACTGAAATTATAGACAAAACGCCAATGCTAACATTTCATCAGATAAACATCTAGAAGTATTATTCAAGTGTCTTTTACACATCTTAAAGTTTTAGGAGAATGTAATCATGGTATTCATATAATGCAATACATTTACGTTACAAAATCTGAATTTTTCAGTTGTTTTTAGTGTTTATGTTAAAAAAAGTATGTCTACCAATTTTGCATAAATCGTTTTCAAGATACAAATACGTTTTGTTCTTAAGTTATTTTTCTGATAAAATAAAAGCATTGATGGTATGTCAAAAATTATGACACGGATAAAAACCCAATATAATTTACACAGGATGAAACTGTGCCATTCAGTCGACTGAAATGTGACTTAAAGGTAACTGAAAGGTGACTGAATGGCATAGCTATGCCATTCAGTCACCTTTCCAGACCTTTCAGTTAACATTCAGTTGACTGAATGGCAGCGCTGAACATCCTGTGTTAATATAAGTTTAACTATACAGTTGTTATGCGCATGTCAGGTACATGTACATGTAGTTTCAGACAACTAGATTGATCTGATATCTGATAATTGATCTGACATCCTCTGCATTATTGTGATAAGATTCAATTTGTTTATGTGACGTAACTAATCATTTCACTTCCCTTTTTTCAATTTGCTCTGTTTTCATACATGTTAATCAGGATATCTAAGTAATTTATTTATGAAAATTATTGTAATTTCCTAACACTTTGACACAAGATTATTTTCGAATGCATTTTATTTCATTTGCTTCCGTTAAAGAACGTGAGTTCTTTGTAAACAGATAAACAGCAGGTCATACTATGGTTTCATTAATATTTGTGGGCATCAATTTTCGTTGATAAAGTGAAAATCACACTTTCAAGGGTACGTAAATTCGTGGCCAATGATCCTATCAATACAAAATGTTACTAGAAATTGCACTTCAATGAACATTAAATTTCGTGGATAAACACAACAACGAAATCCACGAAAATTGGTATTCAACGAATATTGATGAAACAAAGTATCCTGGTGACGCCAATAGCTTAGTGTGCCTGGGCCCGTCCAATGACACAACACGCGATCTGTTCACTGTCGGGATGGTTGTGATCGCCTTGCAGAATCTGAAAATACAAAATACTTTATTCATTTAATCGCTCAAAACATTTTTAAATGATTTGAAACCAGAAGATCAATGACATCACAACACTTTTAGGTTTAGATAAAGTAACATAAAAAGATTGCCAAATAGCTTTTAAATTGTAAAATAATGAAACCAGATATGTTTCTCTCCTTTTCAAAGCCGTAGGTAAATAAGCTGTTCTATCTTTAATACCCATATATATTACAAGAATTGTATCGGTTTCTAATTCTAGATTCTAGCAAAGAAAAGTCATTTAAATAATATTAAATATCATCTCAGCCAACCGATCTATCAATTGTTTACAATTAAAATTACTATAGAACGAACATCTATTTTTTTTTCTTTATATTTGATAGTCTCATGTATAATTCATTTAAATGTAAAAAAAAAAATTACTTACCACGAGAGAGCGTCCCAAAATACCGTCAGTCAGATCAATATGTAGCCAATCAAACTCTCTGCTAGATCGAACGTTCCCATTGGCGTCATCAATTATATCATAAAGATCCCCTGGGTTTCTGTTTATTAAGAAATATTATCAAATATAAGTTGTTTTTTTTTTAATTTAGTTCCTATACACACATTTAAATACTATTTAATTTAACAAGGGACTAAAACATCATAGGATTAAGTCAGCGAATAACATCCGTTTGCTTGTATATAATGCACATTGAAAAATAAATGTTCTCAACAAATTTTGTATAATATTCTACAGTATTTTTTTCTTTTCTAATCTCTACGGTCAAATTTGCACAATAAAATAGTGTTTGCATTTTTTTAAAAATAAGATATATTTCATATGTTATATTGACAGAATTACCCCCATTTATTGGTCACAACAAGTTGTTTTAACTAATTGCTAATTCTGCCAACGACATTGACTAAAGTTAACTGATCGTTTCGATGAAACTAGGACAACACTCACTCGTGGTTGGGAGCGTGCTCGCTATGGTACATCTCCCCTGAAGAGCCACAGCCCTCTGACATGTCACCGTACTCGTGTATATGGAGGCCGTGTCTGTGACTTGCCAAGTCCTCACTGGTGTTGAATCCGCTCAGATTGAGCTCCATGTGTAGTGCCCCGCGCTCCTGATAAATAGTAAGACTGTGATCACCATGGCATCCCAAGATATAGTAAATGCGTTGATTGTAATTGATCATGTCATTACTTAGCAATAATTTACATGTTTAGTGCACCGCACTCTATGAATTGCAAGATCGTGGTTACCAATCCATAGTATGCAGATATCTAGATTCCGAGTTCAGTAATTCTTTTTTAGATTGTTTTTATATAGCCTCAGCTTAAAAACACATGAAATTCCATATATTAGATCAAAAAAGTGTTTATATGGCATTATCACTAATGTGCGTAAATGATGATTTATATCTAAAGAAAAAATTAGAATACGATAAAAAAGTATTACCTTTAGTAAGCACTAATTTTCTTTTTGTCAAAAGACAAAATTTTATTTATTTAAGCAATAAAACCAGCATATTATATTGTGAAGGGGCATGCGATATGTAAACACTTATTTTGATATAACATTAACTACGTGCATTGAATGCGTTCATTCTACTACCTGTTGTGAAATACGAATGCTCCCATGGACGTGGTGGTGAAGCGATGACGTCATGTGGGAATTAGGCTCCATTTGACAGTGAGCATAGTGCATCTCAGCTTTACAAAAAACACCTTTTTTACTATAAATTGACAACAAATACTATGCGTGTGTGTGTTTGTTTGTATTGCGATTATATACTTAAGTGGTATGCCTTATACTTACTCTGATATGTGAATATGTGAAAGTTTGTTTTTAAAAATTGGTAATGTTCCTATATCATCGGAATTTATCAAACTGAAAGCGCATAAAGAATAAAGAAAACGAAAGATATTCATAATATTAACGTTCAAGTACATCATTTACATACGTGGTGTAGGGTGTTCTGGAATGTCCATGAAGAATTCAAAGTGAACTATGTGACTCCTTGTTTGTCTAGTTACACTGCTGATCGGGGATGTGCCATCGAATACTGTCATAAAAACAAAAACACTAATCATAGGACAAGCATCGAATACTCTTGATCGGGGATATGCCATTGAATATCATACCTCTACTTATTTTTCACTATATAAGAGTAATTCGATATATTTCCCCGATTCCCTGAAAATCGCTGCAAACCGACTGATTCCCTGCAAAACAAACTGATTCCCTGTAAAAAGGTGCGTCAGTTCGATGAACTGATACACACCTATTCGGAACACTTAGTAATTTCTGTTAACCAAAAGGAAAAGTTCCGAAATATTCCGAATGAAATCATGAATATTCATAACCATATGATTTAATTCTAGTTGCAACGTCTTTTTTGATTGGCTATAATTATTCAACTTCATCGTATAACATAATTTGCCTACGTCACAGTACGACGCGCTTACAAATTAATGTTATTTATTTTGACGTTATAACTTGTTGGATTCACGAAGAATTATATTAATCTGAACGTTGTCTGATTGATTGTTTGTATCGTTATATTAAAACATCAAATTTTAATAAAAGAAGTTTTAGCCAGAGAGAAGTGTTATTTACAATAACAATTTTACCAGGAATGATTGCTCCGGCCGGCCCTCCTGGGGTGTCAGGGATATCTGCGAAGAAGTGCATGTTGACGTTGAATTCCAAAGTTTCACGCACAACGCTTATAACAGGCTCTGTAAGGAATAATTACAACGCTTATTAAATACAGCGCTTATTTAGTCTCTGTAAGGAATAATTACAACGCTTGTTAAGTACAACGCTTATAACAGGCTCTGAAAGGAAAAATTACAACGCTTATTAAGTACAACGCTAATACGGGTTCTGTAAGGAGTAAGTACAACGTTTATAACAGGCTCAGAAAGTAATAAGTACAACGCTTATAACAGATTCTGAAAGGAATAAATACAACGTTTCTTAATTACAACGTTCATAAGTCTCTGTCGGAAAGAGATGGGTATATCGTACATCGCTATTACAGGTATAATGCCATTTTATCATTAGATTAAATAGTGGAGTAAAATAAAATGGTTTTAATCACACTTAACATCATTCATTCTCAAATTACCATTAGTCATCTTCAGGAGCATGCAATTATTAATACGGAACGATTTAATATGCTACACAAGCATATGCATTAGTAGGAATTCAAGATTACAATTCTACAGAGTGTCAAATTCAAATGACTAAAATTTTAACTCTTAATTACCTGGCCTATCCTCCGCGTTCACATAGAAGCCCAGATGGACTCGGTAATCCCTGGTCTCTCGGATCACACTCCTTACAGGCGTATTAGGATCAACCACTGTATACAGGAAGAATGAATGTTTGTTATACATATCTAATACATTTATCAATAAAAGGGTCTCTTGTTTTCTTTAGCTCCAGCGTTCTATCAGCATTTAATTTTGCAAAGGAATTCGACCCGTCCCAAAACTTATTCAATCAATCTGATATATTTGTTTAAAATGTTAAATCAATAAAATCAGTAAATGATGTCAAAAAAACAGCGATTAAATAGGAGGTTGTGGACTTATTTGTTTAAAATTATCCATAATGTGGCTTCATCATTACATATGGTATTGTATACAGGGTTATTTTCACCCTTCGTCACTTGCAAACTGTTTTGCCCGACCGTCTCGAATCGACCAGACACAGTCGTGTTAAAAGAATAATGATTGAATACATTTCAATTTGCCCAGTCGTAAATTCGCTGGAAATAACATGAGAGCGAAAGGGGCGAAAATAAAACGTGGCGAATATGTCGCTGTGTACAATTGTATAGTACTTAAGCTTGAAAGTAACCTTGAGTTGTGACGGCGCCGGGTTGTCCGGGATGCTCGGGAATGTCAAGGAAGATCTTGAAATGGACTCGCCATCTTGAGTTTTGACGGACAGCGGTTTGAACTGGCGTTGGTTCCGGTTCTAAAAATAAAATGGTGATATCTTATTTCCTCTTCCATTTGTTTTGTACATTGCCTTTTTGTTTATTAATGTACGTATTTCTTACCATTCTGAATCGTACTGTAGTATTTCTTTCCTTGTATGGTAAAATTTAGTTTTTATTGTTATAGTTGATATTTCAATTTTTCTTAATAAATGTATTTTTTGTAAGTGAATTTGTGTATAACGATCTTGGATCCTAAAAAAACTGAATCATTTCAAAAATAAAATGCAAAAAGCTTCATAGTAAAGAATACTTAGATAAATATAGAGTCATATAATTTTATAAATGAGTAACGCAGTAAAAGAATTATTTTAAATAATCATGAAAGAAAAAAAAAGAAAAAAGTAAGGCAAATAAAACCTGATGCAAACTGGGAAGCATGTGTAAGTAATGTTTAATGTTATCCTCACCGTGGACGGGTTCCTCTGGTACGTTCAGGAAAAAATTCAAGGTCACGTTGTAATCACGGGTCTGTCTCAGCACAGACCTGATAGGATGATCCCTGTCAACCTCTGCAAAATTGAAAAGTATGTCATTTTTTAGTATACAAAACACATTTACAAGACAAAGTGCAACTGCACTTCCTATGCAAATAAGTTAATATGCTAGAACTATGCCGCGATGAAAAAAGGAATAGAATCGATGGCCTCCTTTGGTATTCTGTTCATATTGTCTTGTGTTCTTATCATGTTGAAAACAATATGCTGATTAAATTGATCCAGATATCCAAAATATCGGGTTTTCTATAGAATTATTATTTGCTTGTCGATACCTAAATAGATACATTATTTTCTTTTCTTTTTTCGCATTTTGCAATTTCTGGTGAAATTACTCATTTTATAAATTGAAATTTATTTACATGTTGATTTATCGACAGTGTTTTGAAAATTGTCTTCTTTTTCTCTTATATGTTGTGTACTCCATTATTCATATTAGAAAATGTTGCAACAAAAGTTAGAATAATTCTGCTAAATACCCTGAACGACAACGGTTCCGTCATCACCAGGATGATGCGGGATATCCATGAAGAAGTTGAGTCTGACCCGGTATCTCCTGGTTTCTCTGATGACACTCCTGATGGGCTGGGGACCAGTGTGGAGTGCGGCAGTAGCATCACTGTGTAGTTCATCGTGGTGGTTGAGTTTCTCCCAGACGGCGGTTAAGTTGGCCTTCAGAAAGTTGACTTCATCCTGAAGATGTGAGATATCTGCTCTGTATGTCGCTTCATCTAAAAAGGAAACATGTAAATCTTAATAAAAACATCTACAAGGTGTATTATTATTATTATTATTATTACTATTACTATTATTATATCATTATTATTATATTATTATTATTATTATAATCAGTAATCTTTCCTAGTCAAAGAAATCAAGTTTTCAGGGTTTTTATTGTTGAGAATTAATTCCGTAATAACGATGTTATAATATTTATAACGATAATAATGATAATACTCCTAATTATCATTATAATGAAAGAAACGAATAAATGATTAACATTATAAGTATCAGTAAAGAAAATAATAAAACCATTCAATACATTATCTTACCTACAGGGAATCCCCAGCATGAACAAATCAAAATCGCAAACACCAGTAGCTGTGTCATCGTTCTCTTTCCTGATCAGAAACCACAGCAATAACGGGCAGCGAACGCTTGGTTCACATAAGAGCCTTGTTAAACAAACACTATTAAGTATTTTATCCAATGGCAGGGCAACCATAGTCACAGTGTGAAGTGGCCCATATATCTAGCATCCGGTTCATTTTGCTGGTTGAAATTTATTTGTTTCAATTTGCTTTATACTTCTTTTCAATTTCAACATGCTCAGAACTGATTAAAACAGGTATAATATGTTTTGACTGTTTTCCACAAAGTACAAAAACTAGTTTAAAAGTATCTATGTTTAAAATATGAAAATAAGTAGCTATGAAGTTGTGCTTTTTATAGGTCACGTTTCAACAGTTTACAAACCACATTTTATTGAAGTTGGACATATATGATATAGAATATCATAGACATTATTCTCCCTGTAAAGAATTTAAAAAGTAAAAAGAAGAGTGTGTTGAGATATATTAAACGTACGTTACGGTCTAGAAAACTACAAAAAATGAAGGTTTTGTCGGTTTTTTATATGTATTTGTGCAAAATTTGAAAATTGATACAAACATTTCCTGCTGCAAACACTTCGTTAAAAAAATAGATATATGAGATAACTCTTAACAGTTTCGATTATGGAACACTGATGTAAAACAATGATTCTTAATTCAATTGTTTAAGCAAAATTAATCTTTTTATCATTTTACCTTAAAGTATATTTGCAAAAAAAGCTATATATTATTATAAAATGATTTTATAGCTAAAAATAGATTATCTTATAAACTCATCATTGTTTTTGCTGCATGTATATAAAGCGGGGTTTTTTTTTAAAATGAAGTGAAAATAATGAATTTGAATGAAATCTTATTATTTTTCTTAATTTTAATAAATCGTATATTTAATATTCATGTTATGAATCAATTAATATGTTAATAAACCTTTTTCATGACATATTTGATTTCATTGCATTTTCTTTCATCAACTATTTTATAAAAAACATCAAACGATCTTTACCTTTTAAAAACCAGAGTTGGTGTTTTTAAAATATTTGTGGATAATTAAATAAGAAAAATTATTTTCCATGTCATCAAATACAATATACAGAAATATTTACGAGATATTTTACTATACAGAAGTCTTACATTAGAATGTGTTCTAATTTTAATATACGAGTTTTAAAGTAAAGAATAAAGCAACTTAGAAGAAAAACGCTGCATTGCAAATTAAATTTATGAGTGGCAGATATCCTGTTATGCATTATACGATGCAAAAGGACTTATTAAAATTTTGCCTACTTAGTATAAATCCAATACGTCTCAAGGCCAGACGGTGTGATATTGCGTCCTAAATTACTCGACATTCAATCTCAAAAGTGCTTTTTGACATGGTTTTGATCTTCCGATGTGATTGACCTAAGTAGAAATAGGCACTCGCCAATTAATGTAAAGTGATACTTGGTTTTGTTTTAAAACGGTCGATGACCTTCGAAAAAGATTGATCAGCAGTAATTTCAAAATAAGACCTAAATAAGAAATGTCGATTGCAAATATTTTTCATGAATCGACAACGCACTTCAAGTCAAGGTTGAATATTTTATTCAATTTAGATGTCAATGTGTAAAATTCTTAATTTCTATTAAATATTTATTTTTATTTTATTGGTTCTTAACGGTATATTTAAAGATATTGCAAAAGTTACATTTTAAATTCTACATAAAATGTATAATAGTGATGAGAAAAAAAAATATTTGGTACAAAAAGCCAAAACATTTGCAAGCAAACACAAAGGCTTTAACTACTGGATCAGGAAATTTAATTAATGAAAAACAACCTTTTTAAGATGAAACGAAAATTTATAATTGCTCATGAATATAATTTAAAGATAACACAAATAATTGAGTTTTCTCTCAGCCTTTTCGTTAAATTCATCTATGGTGAGGAACGTTCAGATAAGTTCTAAAAATCTCAATTTTAGAATATTTTTTTTTCTGGAAATATTTTTATCAGTTTTTAAAAGCAAACGATACCATTTAGATGAACTAGTGTGTTTAAGACCAGTAGTTGGATATTGGTTTATAAAACACCATCTTCTCATTGAATGAACCTCGATAAGTGAATATTCTCTTTAAATAAATAGCTTATGGTTTGATTTCTAAAAAAAAAAAAAATAGATGAAATTTGAGATAACCCCCCCCCCCCCCGCAAAAAAAAAAAAATTCAGTAACGCTAAACGTTGTAAAACGTTTCAAAAATGTTCCAAATGCATACGAACGGCCGAATTTCACTTGTTAAACTGCTAAGATAGTCAGTCAATATCATAAATGGATGATTTGTTTACAATACAGCTCGCTCTTTAATGATACAGAAAAATAGAAAAACAGAATACAGGTACCTTTATATGGCAATTTTAAACATCATTATCCGCTTGTCTTACATCAATGGAATTATTCCATGATAGCCATATCAAGAATTAAATTGTGATAACAAAAAAGAAAACAATGACAATAAAACACATTGAAATTCCAATTTTCAAATTGTTTAAATATGGCCCAGTTATAAAACATTTAACATTAAAATTTCTTCGTACTTATTATACTATATCTTAGTATATTTATCATCAACAATTTACAAGCATTGTAGGTGCGCGTCCTGTTACATCTTTTGAATGCTAAAATTAAAGCAAACCCACTCAAATGCGGTCTCTTTATTGTAGTGTAAAATAACATATATTTATAGATTTAGAAACTATTTAATAAAAAAAAATTTTTATTTCCAACGTCACATACTAAATTTAGAATTTTCTTGATTATATCATTTTACAAAGCATATTGATTTATTGATGAAGTTAATCTTTTCATATTATAAAATAATGATTATAGGAGAACAATGTGCCATTGCACCAATTATAACTATATGTATCGATACCAATTATAACTTTATCAAGAAATCACATGTTTTGTAAGTAAAGACCATCATAGTGTCGACGTCATTTTTGTTATGAGATACACGTAAAGTGCCTTTAGTTTACTTGTAAATGATGTCAGCACCTAACAGTTATCATCCCTTGGGTGAATAGTTTGACCACGTTGGACAATGTTTGACATTTTATAAATGTAATTTCAAATATTTAAATAAAATTTAAGACTCATTCAGAGTTTGTTAATTTATGTTAACAACTTTTACTGGTATTGTAGTTTGTCTTTAAACCTTCATTGTTCCTTTTTTTCTTCTAAAATTGGATTTTGACGACATTTAGAAGTAATGGACACCTATCGTTTGTGTTTCCCTTAAGAAGTTCGATGGCCGTAGCAATTTTAGACTGTGTTGATCTCCTCTAGAAGAAAAGAACTATAACGTATAAGAATATGGAAAACTTAAACAAAAAAATATATGTATGTTTTCCTTTCTAAATTATAGTTTATAGCAAAACAAGTATCTTAAATATTTAAGTAGATCTAATGCTTAATTCGTTGACCATCCAACTTCCGTAAGAGTAAATGTTCATCATAACTCATCTCAACTCCAGCATTCTCTAATCCTGTTTTTTTGCCAACAACTGATGTATTTTCAAATATGTTCCATGTACTGTTTAGATTTTCGCAGTCGCAAATTAAATTAAACACATGGAGCTCTTCAGATATTTAAGGATTCAATTTCGTAAGTATTTTTCTTAAAACTTGAACAATAAGAACCTATTGCTTTTAACCTTTTTTGTTGTAACTAAAGGTTTTTTTTTAAAATGTAAGAAGAATATTACGAATGTAGGGTATTTCTTGCAAAAAATGTCTATAACGCACTATAACAACTAACGTCATGATATCTTTTGGGTTAATATTATTTGCGGTTATTTCAAAAGGTTAAAAAAAACTTAGCCTAAAAGGTTGTAACAGTTATTTCAGAAACGTGTATTTCCGTCCATTTTCCGTCCATTTTTCTCATGCTTTCATTTACGGAATTTCATACATATGCAAGATCGGAGTATTCATCAAATACGGTATACAGAGTAATTTTCGCCTTCTACACTTTACAACGGTTGCCTCGTTTCAAATTCGCCCAAACAAGGTTTTACTAACAGAAAGACAATGAGTAATTTGAATTCGCTAAGTATTAAGTTCGCCCGCTGACGACGAGGGCGAGAGGGGGCAAAAATAAAACGGGGCGAATATTTCCCTGTATACAGTAATAGTTTCAAGAACCTTGAATATAGACTCACTCATAAAACTGACATAATGCAGACATTAACGACAGTGCACTATATATTATATATATATATATATATATATATATATATATATATATATATATATATATATATATATATATATATATATATATTAATTTGCAATCCACGTAAAGATTACATGTATTATGACATACCCAATTACAATAAAATACACAGAATATTGTTTTCACACGTACCTGCAAATTGAAAATCAAAAGCGATTTAGAATAAGTTTAAGCTTTTTAAAAGTAACAATAAAGAAATGTTCAAAATAGCTAACTAAATACAAAGTGCGTCTTGGCAGTTTTAGTTCAGTATACCTTTATTATCGATATGTATCTTACTAAATTGATATATTTTATAATAAAAGCTAGTAAGTTGTAAGAACTTTCTTTAAAACGTAATAACTTTTTGTTTGTTTGATTAAAATATGTGTATTAAACGATAAAATGCTTAATGAATTTTAATGAATGAATGAATGTGTAAAAAGGTTATATAGTATATAGAAATAAAGGAATTGATTTTCTTTTAAAAATGTAGAATATAATGATGTCACGAATATGTAATTTTAGCCGCAAAGATTCCAAACGGGAAAAAATACTAGAATTTGGCCTAGATTTCTCCATGATTTCAAGAACTGTACTTGACGGAAATATATTTAAGGCAGCGGTGACCATTTCATTTCGCTCCCTGTCTGCTCAGGTGTAAACAAGGCACTGAAAAAATGAATTCCTTGGCGGTACTTTTCTTGGCGGTTCTTGCTGGTAAGATAAAAATTAAAGATAATTTTAGCATTAATTTATAATTTTTTTTTTTATCCAATTGTTAAGTAATTCATCGTTTACCAAAAAGCAATTTAAAATCTAATGTTATTTAGACGATTCACAAAAATATATGTATCAAATGGCATTGAACCGAAATTTACCATTTGATGATTTACAATCTTACAAAAACATTAAATTTTAAAAAAAAATTCTTAAACCTCTTAAAAAAATATCTTTTTCTTAAAATTGTATAGGCGTTGATACGATAGTTTCAAGAGAATCCTTGTTCATGTATTAAGCATTATGAATAGTGTGCATGTTGTATGTACATGTACATCTGTAAAAATTAGTTTTTATATTCAAATTTGAACAGACAAAGTTTATTTCTTTTCTCGAAAGTTAATTTATTTGATGTTCTTGCCATCTCTGTAACTTAGAAATAAGACTCTGAACTAAATATGAATGGTTGTGTCCTTCAGGCTTTGTGTCCGCCTCCAATAGCAATGAAGCCACTGTGAATATTTATCTTCACCTGTCTGATGATGAGGATCCTAACTACGCCAATAGTAAGATAATTTTTACTTCTTGAACTAAACATTGATTTCTTCAGTTTGTGCAAAATTATATCGCTCTCTTAACTATCATTACACCATTTTTCCCTTTGTTTTATTCGTTTTCTTGAATATGATTGACGAATTCCCCTTTATCATCTTATCGATATTTAAGCATGATCTCTTCATTCTATCAAATTAAAGCTTAAATTTCTAACACGAAGAAGCGACAGTTCTTTGTTAATTTGTTAATGGCAGAAACGTTACAATGTGATGAATCATTGATGTAAGCCAAAATGTACATTTCAGCCATGCACTATGCTATGTGTGAGATGGAACCAAATGCCTTTATGCCAAGCACCCTCCACCATAGGGTCCACGGAAGCATCGAAATGCATCAACGGGTATGCATAAAATATGATGATTCTGGTTTCATAATTAGTTAAGCACATATACAATATTTCTATAATTATGAAAAGATAATTCATGTTTCACATAATGTTCAAGTGCTTCGTATTACTGCGTATTGCCTAAACATAAATTGACAATAAGATAAAACATAGATTGATTGCAGACATTTATTGCAAAAAATTGTCATCAAACAGAAATCTAGACATCAAACTTATAATTTTTTACCTCATGAATTTACACAGTAGCTCTGTCTGTTTATTGCTAGCCAATGTTCTCGTAGCATTTTATCTAACACACACACACACACACACACACACACACACACACACACACACACACACACAGATATATATATATATATATATATATATATATATATATATATATATATATATATATATATATATATATACCTTATCTTATAGGGAGACGGACCTTTGGAAATGAATTTCCATCTGACTGGATTCAACGTCAGTGAAGACTTTGCTGATCACAACCACGGACTCCAGATTCACGAGTATGGAGACATGGAACATGGCTGTGACACCATTGGAGAACTGTACCACAATGAGCACGCCCCTAACCACGCGTAAGTCAGAGCCCAGTCTTTTGCATCACTTCCCTTCCAGCCAAACTGAAAAAAAATGATTTAGATAAATGATGATATCATAAACGCATATATAAATGTATAGAAATGACTTTTTGGTTGATAAAAAGGACTGAAAATAGCAAACATCTTTGTGTACACATAAAAGGTTTTCTTTATATCCATTTAATAACATATTCATCAAAGGGTTAAGTTTGGATTGCTATGTTTATCAGTGACCCTGGTGACCTCGGAGATCTCCATGACGACGATCACGGAGAGGTGAATGCTACCAGGACCTTTGATTGGCTCACCATCGGACATAACGACGGAATTCTTGGCCGATCTTTGGCTGTGAGTATATATTATTTTCAATAATATTTATATTTGCATGCTAATGAACAGGGTGAAATGCACTATTGATATACCAAGTAATTTTTAATTAAACTCTGAACATGCTTAGGTATGTTTTTGTTTATGTATTCGTCACATTAAAGGGGTAAGGTCTCAATTATAGTCAAAATTTAATTTTTCTTATTTCAATGGGAATAATGCTACAATAAGGTATTTCGTATAATCAACCAAAATTTCATGTGTCATTCGTCGAGTTAAAAAGCTCACAATTCCTTTGTTCTGTAACAAAGTTCAGGTCATGGTTTTGTTAACATTTTGAATGTTGAATAGAAAATTTCAGGTTTAGACCTAAAAATGAATGTGATAAACGCTAGGAACCGTTTATTTATGTTCAAAACGAATAAACAGATTGAAAAATCAGCTTGAAATGATCTTATACTGGTTTATTGAACAAATTTAAACAAAAACATGGCACGAGCCTTGTTTACACAACAAAGAATTGTGAGCTCTGTATCTTTCTTATAAATCTACGACTAACACTCAAATTATGGTTGATCATTAAAATTGCAATATTTAAGTATTGTAAACAATTGAAATAAAAAAAATAAAATTTGAATAGAATCGTGACCTTGCCATTTTAATAACGGAGAGTCTTTTTGATTAATATTGAACATTCATGTCACATTATTACTGACATTTACTTAATATTTAAAATATTTACAGATTCTTCAGGGAGACCACACCAGTCATACTGCCATTATCGCCTGTTGCGTCATTGGCCGCTCTCATGCCCACTAAACTAGTGCATTTGGAGTGTTTGCTCAATGGACTTCGAAAATGACAAATGCGCGCACAATTCTGTAAAAAATAGTGTTTAAAATAAAATAAGTATTGAAAACATAAAAACATATAGTTTTATATTTAATTAACGTCACACTTCGTTTGGAAACCGTCATAAAAATGTGTTCATTTTGATTACATATGAAAAGTCGAATATATTTGTTTTCGACGTTTGTTTCTCATCATGTATGTTTGAATATATTTGCAATGAGTAAAAACTATGCAATAATTATGAATACTCATGACATGAAGTTCATGAACTTATGACATTTAAATGTCCTGTTTCTATTATTTAGGAACTAAAGATATATTAATAACATTTCAAATAAAAGTTGTTGATTCCCTTTATCCTCTTCCCTGCAACCCTTGGTGGATTTATTTCGAATATCGTAACCTTCGAGAGGCGGCCATTATCGGAAAATGAAACCACTTTACATTATTGTTAACCAATAAGTTTGCATGTATCAAACATAGTTTGGCTATCGAGAAAAACAAAGATGGTTGCGTCTTATGTCAGAAATATATGTAACACTTTCGAAAAACAAACTTAGAGACAATCAGCAGTATTTATTAAATTCAGAAATTTAAGTGGTTTGGAGATTGAGACTTGTTTACACATTAACTTATCTTGCACGTTATCCAACGTAAAACCCATTTTAAGTTAATGCAGGGGTTAGTTGCTGCACTCAATCAAAATACTGATAGCTGATGACAAGGAACTTTATACGCCAAGGGTTAGAGAAAGCAGGAGCGGATCGTAAACCCTTGCCTAACGAAGAAAATTCTTTAAAACTGATATGATCGCTTATTTTTAGTTACGGCGGGTGTGGCCGGTCAGCAGAGGATGCTCACTCCTCCATGGCACGTGATCCTACCTCTATTTTTTATATTTTATTAAGAGGTCCGTGTTTGCTCAGCTCCTTTTTGTAATTTTCCAGTGGACTTTTGAATTTGAACACTGTTCGTTATCACCACATGTCATCTTGAAAAAAATTCTTCTCATGTTTTATTTACTCATACAGCTAAAGCTTGATTAATTTACTTCTGTTCGCTAGGGTCGAGAAAAAGTGGATCACTGAAAATAAGACATAATATATATTTTTAAAAAGATGAAATTTTAAATACTTACAGTGATTATTTCATGAAATTAATATAAACTTAACCATGTCTGCAAATAGCAAATAAACTTTTAATTCACTGAAAAGGAAATTAATTTTGCAAACATTTAATCATTTGATAAAATGTAAATAAACAGGACGTCGGGAAAATCCATAAAGAAAGCACCGTAACGATCAGAGCAGGTCAAGACCCTGTAAACAATGGGAATACAAGAAATCATTTATGATATGATAATGCAAAATTAATTGAAAAGGCAAAAAAAAAATATGTTGGTTACAATCAAGACTTATTGAGTAGTAGAAATGAATAATTATCTAACGTGAATATCGAAAGAGTAGTCACTCCCTTATAATTAAAAAAAAACATGTTAGGATAACGAACTCAAAATTGATCAATAAGTTTTTAAGAATCAGTTATGAACAAAACACAAGACAATGTGTGAACAACATTTTATGATTCAAAAATAAGAAGGGGCTGGAAAAATTTAGAAGATGGTTAGTAACAAGTCACTTGGCTAAACAATATTTCAAATTCTGTAAAATGGTTGTTTCAACACATGATAATTATTAGAGAATACGAATAATTAAATGTTGTATATCGTTAAAAGTTTTATATTTAGCAATTCATGTAAAGAATGAATCCATATTTTTAGTTGACTCTACGACGTTGCTCAGAAATAATTGAGACAGCACGATTAAATAATCTAAGTGACGAATATTGGTAAAAATTGGTATGAATATTAAAGAACAACAATAAATAATTAAACAATGTAATATCAACAAAATATTTGATATATTTCTTTACGACGGTACAAAAACAACTCGTTGGTCGGGGTACCCGGCGCAGGCATAAGGTCGGAAATTAAAAAAAAACTTTAACATCTACTTTAAAAAAACCTGATTATATATTTTATGTTCATTTTGCCATTTATTGTGACAAACTTTTGTTCAAATTTCACTAGTCTTCGAGTTGAAATATGGAGATAGCACAAATACATATATATATATTTGTTATATTCAGTAGTTTATTCTCACTATATAACTCTATATAGACGAATAGTCAATAATTATAATATTAGCTCATCCGAAAAATATTGACCGGTCAGTATTTTTTTTATTGGTCGGCTAGAAATAATATCTAGAGAATATTTCCTCTATTTCAATCAATTGCTTCTGATTCGTTGATTCCTAAATGGTGACATAAATAAGTCTTCGGAACTCCAAAACAAGGTGACGTCATAAAAGGCGATCAGTCAAGGCAAGTAAACAACGGACGTGCAATGCGACGGTTCACTATCATAATGGATATAAGAATTTGCGAATTACTGTGAAGTAAAATCAGGTAGAACATCTGTAACTTAATTCCTGTGGGCGGCGGAATATCACCAGTAACCGTTTGATGCCGACGATATTTTGGAAATGAACTTTGAGCGAAATTATATTCAAATAATGAATTTTATATTGACCTGAAAAAATTACGGCGATCTGTTTTAATTCTTTGCTTGAATTTTGGTTTATTTTTTCATATAACAAAACAAATGTTAACTGCGTTTTTGGGCAACATTGATTATATTAGCACCCTTGGGACGAATATATTGCCCTCCGCTTCGCGTTGGGCAATATTTCGTTCCTCTGGGGCTAATAAAATCAATGTTGCCCTCAACCCCAGTCAATATTTGTATAATATATACTTTGCTATAGCAATTTGACTACGACGGTATATTGAATTTTAGGGTTAAAGCGGAGCAGTGAATTTTCATCAAATTGATGGGAATCTCAGAAGAAGACCTTATTAGGCCACGCAATTGCTTACACAAAAACTATACAATAGAAAGGAATCTAAAGCTTCAGTTATCGTCTTATTTTACAGATTGTTTAACTAGAATTAAACAAAGAACGAAATATCAAGTACTTCATACACACAACAGTTGTAAAATATGTACAGAACGACGGTAAGAGACGTTTCACAGTAATTTGACTTTCGGGTCAAAATAACTTTTTCTTCCGTAAAAATAAGGAATGAAGAGATTATGTAAATGGAATCTTAAAATGAAATATAAAGAATAAGTCAAATTGCTTGTGCAGAGGGACAGTTTTCTATTGAAAAAGTCATTTTAAAAAATGTTCAAATTTAAAGTAAAAACACATTAAAAAATATGTATCCGTCAAACCACAAGTTAAACTTGGTCAAATGAAAACAAAATTAAACTTAACGTAAGTTAATAAGTTTGATGAAAGATGACTGAACCGATAAAAATAATTTGGACGAAGCTTTTTAATTCTTTTTAAGTATTATCGTTGTGGTCACTTTTTTACCTACATCTAAACTTGACATCTCTCTTAAACGAACATAAATGTTATCAAAATGTAATTTTTATGTTCTTTCCAAATAATCAAACATCAATCATCTAATTCATCGAATTCAATTTGATGACTTTAATGAATAATAAGTATTACAAGCAGTTACATGTAACGAAATGATAATATATCGATAAATAGTGAATTAATCTAACCGTTAACCAGTAGATGACATTCAACAAGACCCCACCTGTATAAGAAAACATGTACCTACTCAGCTCATATTATGTAAGTACATCAGTTCTTTAAATTAATGACTTCAAATAGAGGGAAACAGGCACTTTTGATTAGGATGCAAACGGTGCAAACATGACTAAACGGCAAGTCAAGTAGTTTATTTTCATTGACAGTGTCCATAAATTGGATGTTCTATATCTAGGTCAATTTTTCTACAGAGGTTAAGCTTTGAAAGTACATTTTAATATTGAACATTATATCTTCAATTATTTTGTTTTTAATCAAAGTAAATAATATAACTATAAATGAGAACTTAACCTTATTAAATCTATCAAATGTTCACTTTTTACCATTTGTAAAAAAAAATAAACATTTGACAACAACAACGTATATGAATAAAATCTGCTTAACCTTTTGATACATTATTTAGCAAAATCACAATAAATTATGCTACCAAATATAATTCAATGATTTTAACAGGTGTAGGGTGAATATTACATTTATGGAAAATAAATAGAAATACGAATGATAAACAATGTTTCTAGGGTGAAAGAATCATATATGCATAGTAACATAAGGTTCATTAGATAAAAAAGAGAAGCATTAAGGGAAATAGATGAGCATCTGGGAATCGAAAATTGTAAAATTTTGCTAATAATAGTTACTTACTTTTGGTAAAGTTGAGGATGAATATAAAATATCCTGTTTAGGTTGATTTGGTTGTTATCAACCTCTCTAAGACCTGCTTGTATCAAAATAAATATGCTAGTGTAAAATGAGCAAAGTTTTGCATAGCCATATTACACTATAGATTAAAAAAAATATCCGATTATCTATATTTTCAATAAAATATAGAAATTGGCTTCAGTATTTAACAGTAAAAATATGAAATATTGCTTTTTATATACATTTGTTTTAAATAACATTTAATTTTAATTTGCCTTCCTATCAGTTCTTAAGAAGTCACTTATTATTTCAGAACTCTTGTTTTTCATTTTTGTTTTACACCAAAAACGATTCGCATCATAGTTGGTACAAAAAAGATGAGCACTTCAATATTGCAAGTCAAGCAACATTTGACTTTTTAAAGTCAAAGGCACTTATTTTTAAACAAATATGCTGAATTGTTTTAAGTGTTTGGCCTTCGGTTTGAAATTAATTGGATGTATCAACTCCCGTGATGGGTATATAAGACCAGCACAAACTTGGATAACTTGTCCATTGCCAGTAGATCTTCTGTGTGACTGATTCCTCAGGTGTTACTTTGACGATGAACGCTCTGATTGTTCTTGGTTTGGCTGCTCTAGCCGGTGAGTTTATTTTTCAGTTTGATTTCAAATAATATATCCATATCTAATTCAGGGAGTTAAAACAATAGTTTAAAATATTATATGCCAAAAAACTGTTGCAACTTTATACAGCACGACATATTGTTTGATTGTTTTACTTATTTAGAAATATGATGTTTAAAGTTCTTAGAAATGCGTTTTTAGTTCTAACGGAGGGCAATTTTAAATATGAACACATCATACTTTTTGCTATTTGTAAACGAAACAAAACACATTCTGCTTTTTGAAAATTCAATAATCATAAGATAAATGATTGGCAACGGTTGTTTTCAGATAAGCAATTAAAATCTTATTTTGAAAATGGATTAAAAAACAATAACACGCTTTGATTTATAAAGTTTTTTCCTAAAATGGTTATAAATCTTTCGTCATTCCACTGTCCGATGATTTATTAATTTATTCCAAACCTTTTACAATAATGTATTTATTGCATGGATAACGATACCAAATTGATACTAACATTAGACTGCGAGAAAAACAATACAAACAATATTCATTCAATATTTTGGGCGTTTTAATGCCACATTAAATGAAGTTGCATTGGTATTAAGAAGTTTTATAACACTTACGTTTGGTTTTTCAAGGCTTTGTGTCTGCCACTGCTAGAAATGAAGCCAATGTGAACATTTATCTTCACCTTTCTGATGATGAGGATCCCAACTACGCAAACAGTAAGATTATGGACATTACTTGAACACAACAGTAGAGTTTACATCGCAATTATTCAAAGATTAACCCTCCTAACTGCTCTTTAACTTATTATGAACATAGATCGTTTTGACCAGCAAATGGTTAAACCAATTTCGATAAGGACATATGATATCAATTCCATTTTTTAGTCTTGTTGAATTAATTATAACATTGACAAATTTCTGGAACTTTCTGTTTAATTTTAGTCATCAGTATGACAATCATCTCGTCGATGATATGGGACATATCTTAATGTTTCACTTATATATATCAAATACACTTCAGCCATGCACTACGCTCAGTGTGAGATGGAACCAAATGCTTTTATGCCAAGCACCCTCCACCATAGGGTCCACGGAAGCATCGAAATGCATCAACGGGTAGGCTTAGTCTTCTTCACTGTGTAAAATTTGAAACATAATTATCTCAGCAAGAAACTTTCTTCGCCATTTTGTGTCAGTTTAACATCACTAGAAATAAAATGTAAAAATAATGAAAACTGACCGTAATAACACTACCAGGATTTTGTGTAAAAGAAATTGAAGATGAACTATGTTTATACATGGAATGTGGAATTATGTGTAAAAAAAAATAAAAATTTAAAAAAAAAAAAGAAATTGAAGATGAATAAACATCTTTAAATATAGGGAGACGGACCTTTGGAAATGGAATTCCATCTGACTGGATTTAACGTCAGTGAAGACTTTGCTGATCACAACCACGGACTCCAGATTCACGAGTATGGAGACATGGAACATGGCTGTGACACCATTGGAGAACTGTACCACAACGAACACGCACCCAACCATGCGTAAGTCATTTATGGTCATGCTATGAGCATGCCCCTACTCACGAGTAAGTCAGCTTTCAAACTTTTGGACTAACCTCAAGGTAATTACTCTTTTCGTCAGTTTAGACACCATCTGTCGTGATATGTCGTGATATGTAATGTTTCAAAATAATGCAAATGGTCTAGATACCAGAAGAACTTTTTTTAAAATGTCCATTTTTCCGTTAAAAAACCTGAAAACTGTCAAACAAAAAAAAGATGTGTTGTGTTTCCACATTTACAACACACATTTACCGCACAAGATAAACTTCTTTAACATAAAAGATGTTCAAAATAAGCAATTGTTACCATACAATGTGAATCAAAATAAGCGAATAATGAATACTTGTCATTTTACGTGGTTTTTCATAGCTTTTTATCAACTCCTTTATATTTCTTAGAAAAAGGCCAATCGTCTTGTTCAAGGTCGATACAAATTATCCAAATCAGTATTGCAAAAATATATCAAAGAATAAAGTTTTAACATAATGATTACGACGGAAGCTTGCAAATATTACCTGGATGATTTATATTTATTGTTTGCCTAAACTGACTGAGAGAAAATGTTAATATGATAACATGTATGATAATCATTTATTCAAAAGGAAACTAGTATAATTGTGTAATTTTCCTGTTTGAATTTTTTGCAGCGAACCCGGTGACCTTGGAGATCTCCATGACGACGATCACGGAGAGGTGAATGCTACCAGGACATTTGATTGGCTTACCATCGGACATAATGACGGAATTCTTGGCCGATCATTGGCTGTGAGTATATGTTATAGTAAAAATGTATTTTATGAACATTGCATATGTCTTTGGACTCTTGTGATAACAATCATTAGTTATATTTAGAATGATTATGATAAGGTAGATTATCTTTTGTTATTTAACTAACGCATAATCTTAACTTAAATCCGCATAATTTGTAACAATTCTTGATACACAATGACTGCATTTTACATGATTGTAATATTTATATTACCTTTACAGATTCTCCAGGGAGACCACACCACTCACACCGCTATCATCGCTTGTTGTGTCATTGGCCGCTCCCATGCCCACTAGATGACCGAAACGGACCACCATAAATATGTATAACATAATTGAGTAGTAATAAATATTTCAAAAATAATACGTTTTATCTTGTTTTGGGAGGTCAAAATACTTTAAACGGAATCAGAGCATTATATGCTCAAATGCCAAAGCTTCCTTTAATTCAAAAGATCATGCAATAGCCGAAGTCCTGGATCATAGTACATTGTAGCTGTCTCGGGGGAACAACACACTTGCTATCATCCGAATAGCCAATGAATAAGTACATAACAACGTTCATCTCTGATCAATGGCAATTAAATCAATTTTCTAAAAAAAGAAATGATGACGCAACAAATTAAAATTTATAACGTCAAATGTAGCATATCCATTTCTAATGACCTTGTATATTAATTGATCATTGGTGTTGAAATTATTATAATTAAAAACAATTACAACTTTGGGGGGCATGCACTTTTTAGGGCCTGAAGACCTTTGCGGTTTCCATTGGATTTTTGTAAAAACAACTTTGAATATTTAGGCTTACACTAGCACTTTGACTTGTTTCCTTAACACAATCATAATTTTCATCAGCGTTTTGAGAAGTAAAAATGACTGAGGAGTTTTAAAAAGGTTTCAATGGTCATTCAAGAGATATTGTCTACAATTATATGAATCACAGGGAGCTTTATCTCCTTATACTTACATTTTCCAGAGTCTTTGTCTTTGATAACACGAATCAAATAGAACATATAATCTAATACATTTAATCAATGAATCAAATGACTTGTGGAACACAAGCAGGGTTTGCATTATTATACAAAATGAAAAGAACGTTAAAATGTTAATAATTTGATATTTAAATGAATAATTGGTTAAATTTATATAAATATAAGTGAGAAGAAAATGTTTGAATCTATCATTAAGCCAAGCTTTATTGCAATTAATCACCTGGTTTGTATTTGATTACCTCATCATGCTAAAAGAATGATTCCTTATTTCTTTATAGTCAAGTTGCAATTACAATTTCCTTAAAGTCCTCAGATATTGTGCTACTGATTTAGACCAAGTAATTAAGAAAATACATTGAATATGTCTTATAGATAAATACAGTTCAGTCATAGTTTGAAAGACACATGTTGAAAATATTATATTGACCTTTTCACTGCAACTATTTAGCAACTGCCAATAACTTATATTGGTCATGATCATATCAAATTAAAGAAGATTAATTATGAAATGCATGCATGAAAACCCGAAAAAAACTAATAATTTACAGAGGTCATATTAATATCCAACATAACTTTTTATGTTTGTTTACTTGAAATTTTCTTAACATGGGAAAGGAAACCTGTCCATATAATATGGATAAAGGTTCATAATAATCAAAATACATCCACCAGTTTAGAAGTTTTGAATCTTCTAATACCGGCAAAAAATATTCTCTAAAAAACGTGGGAAGGTGAAAATTATAAAAGTTCTAGTGGGATTCGAACTAGCAATTAGCGGCGTTGTATCATTAACGGTTATTACAAAGTAGCCACAGGATCGGCGTGTTTATTAAATATGCAACGCCTAATGCCATGGATTATTGCATTAACAGTTGACATCGCAAACGACTAATGATATATTGCCAATAAATGTTAGAATTGTATCATTAGGCGTCACAAATGCATAGCAACCCTAACGCTTAATAAAATAAACAAATATCTACACTATCACCCGCTTATGATACAAACTTTTTATCATTAAAAATATTTTAACTTTGTAATTTTGGTACAGTCCATTAGTATAATATTACATGGATCCTAATCCATGTGTATTTATAATAATTGCTCATGTACGAGTTTGTGTAAAAATTGAATGAAATATTGTGTGACAAAAAAGATATGAAATAACGGAGCTTATCATTTAAGCTTAAAATTATGTTTTCTTTACGATACTATGGGTTCTTTTAATATGAGTAGGTAGGTTGTGACCCAGATTATTCATGCACTACTGTGACCTTTTGATCCAGTCATGCCTATTATGTAGAAATTACTACGATTAATTCAAGCAGTTTTATAAATGTGTAAAGGTTTGCAAATGAAAATATTATTTTTTCATTCCCAGTCTAAGACTCGTTTATATCTTAAACACTTTCAGTTGATATATGCATGTCTGAATATTTATATTGTGGGCTGATACCAGTTTGTCAGTATGTCTGTAAGAGGGGTTTCCTTGTACATGTGATGCAATAAGAAGAGGGTTTTTTTAAGTGACACATTGCGTTTCAAATGTTTATTGATTTTAAATTGCCGGATTTATAGAAAGGTTTCTGTAAAAGAAAAAATGATTTGCAAGTGTACTTGACGCTTGGGTCAATGTGATTCTTGTTTTCAATCTAGTTTTTAAACATAAATTTCATAGTTGAACTACATGTACATGGTATAATTGTAAACGAAAGGTCAACAAACTTTTTAGAATGACTTATTGTCAACATTGACACTGTATATATTTACACATATATTTAAGACTAAACACTAATATTTTCATCATAAAAAATAAATAAATGTAATCCAATAATTATACGTTATTATATATGTATTCTTTTTTCAATCAATGACTTCATCAATGATGCAATATTTAGATGTTCTATACACTACTGTGTTTCCATACAGAAAAACAAAGCTAGTTACATTTTTAAAACATACCATTCTTTTAGAGGAAGCAGGTGCCTATGAGTCATATATATGTATAATCAATTATGAAGAACTATGTGCCTTATTATGCATTTTCGCCCCCAAAATCAAAATTTTATAACTAGATAAAAAATAAAGTTTAAGATAGTTGAAATCATATTGAAAATTAGTGTGTAAAAGCCGAAATGACCTCATGAAGATTGTCTTTTTGATAAATTAATGTTTTGGAGCAAGATATGGGTGTTTTCTAATGGTTTTTTTGACTAGGAAACATCGAACACATGCTTCTTACTTAACAGATTTAAATATGATGCGTATAATTATATGAAGAAAAAAATATGTAAAAAATGCAAATGAGCAGACCTGCGCTCTATACTTCCGAATACGAAATATTAGGAAAGAATGGCATTTTCATTTGTTTGCAAAACTGCAGGAATTAACTCAATTAGGTGACGTGATAGATAAACAACTAATAGACAATGATGACTCAAATCAAGATTAAAGTGATACATGTGGGCGTCTTCTGTATGATTTATAAATATTTGAATTTTATACTATACCATACCATGCCATGCCATGCCATGCCATGCCATACCATACGACACCACACCACACCACACCACACTGTACACGACGCGACGCGACACCACACCACACCACACCACACCACACCACACCACACCACACCACACCACACCACACCACACCACACCACACTACACTACACTACACTTTACTACACTTTACTATACGATACGACACGACACGACACGACACGACACGACACGACACGACACTTCACTTCACTTCACTTCACTTCACTACACTACACTACACTACACTACACTACACTACACTACACTACACTACACTACACTACACTACACTACACTACACTACACTACACTACACTACACTACACTACACTACACTACACTACACTACACTACACTACACTACACTACACTACACTACACTACACTACACTACACTACACTACACTACACTACACTACACTACACTCTACTCTACTCTACTACACTATACTACACTATACTATACTATACAAAGATTGGCTAAAATTGGGGCAGATATTTGACCATATCAAATATTGTCATTTCCAAAAATCCGGAAATATATAAATTACGCATGTCCAAAACATTTAGCAATTTTTAAAGTTGTTTTTAATATTAAAGAAAAATGTTGTTACACGCAACTTGAATTATATAACAATTTTAATTTTCAACCCCATTGTTCACTAATCTTATTAAAAAAGTATCAAGGGGAAGATATAGAAAATAGAATACTTGTATAAGAGTCAGAATAAGTGCAACGTAGCAAGCCTGAAAACTGCAAGCCTAGCACTCTATAGGCATCCCAAAGTAAAACACATCTATTTTTAACAATATTATTAACAAATATGATGTCTAGATTTAAGTGTTTGACCTTGAAATCAAAATTAATTGGATGTATCCACTCCAGTCATGGATATATAAGGCAAGCACAAACTCTGTAAGGTTGCCGTTTGCCAGTAGATCTTCTGTGTGACAGAATCCTCAGGTTAAGCTTTGACGATGAACTCTCTGATTGTTCTTGGTTTGGCTGCTCTTGCCGGTAAGTGGTATTTAAGATATTTTTTTTTTCATTTGTAACATTTACTCTTTAACAAACATAATCATATAATGGCATTCAACTTTAAACAAGCTCATCGGCTTATAAATATTATTTGCAAAAAAATAAAATAATGAGGGAAGTCTACAAACTACTTTCACAACAAAATATTGAATTTAATTTATTCGTTTTATAAAATGTAATGCAAATTTCTTTGAAATTCGGTTGTGATTCTAAGTAATGGAAGTTGATATCTAATTTGAATCATATTATATTTTTTTACAGCAGCTTGCTATTTAAAAAATTATATTGTTACTTCAAATGCTTTGAAATTGGAGAAATTTAAATTGTATGATATGATTGGTTGACGGTGAAATTTTCTGATAACCCAAAAAAAGAGTTTGAAACTAAAGTCTTTGGCATGAATAAGTCAATATATATTTAGTTATTTTTATTTCATACATATTTTAGTTATATTGTTTTGTAAATTCAATTTAATTACAAGGTTATATTTTGATCATTTAAATGAACAGCTAAACATTCAAACAATTTATATATCATTTTAAACAAACTAGGCCTAATCAAAACTTCAATTTATTTTAAAAAATGAAGCTAATTTTTCTTTCGAGTATTCCAACGAATGAACTTGGTAGCTCAGACATCTTTAGTGTTAGACACTAGTTTATTGTCTTCAAGGATCATTTACCGCGCATAAATTTCACAAATTTGGTCCAGGTCTGGTTCAAATCAAATTGCAAGACAGGCAAAGAAAAAAACTTAATATTTGAGAATCAAAAATTTCCATTTAATAAAGAATACAATTATTTTCGATTTCGTGATGTATACAGAAAGGTTTAAATCCTTTCGATTGGTTTTTCAAGGCTTTGTGTCCACCACCGCTAGAAATGAAGCCAATGTGAATATTTTTCTTCACCTCTCTGATGATGAGGATCCCAACTACGCAAATAGTAAGATCTTTTTCATTTCAGAACCAAAGTGTGGGGTTTATTTTTAAATTTCTGAATGATTGGATTATTGAATCTTTAACTAATTCCCAACTGAGATGAAAACATTTTTGTTAGTTCGATCCGTAATGTTTCTAGTTGTTTGAATGGTGCACATATTACGGTTTTATACATTTCAGCCATGCACTATGCTCAGTGTGAGATGGAACCAAATCACAACATGCCAAGCACTCTCCACCATAGGGTCCACGGAAGCATCGAAATGCATCAACGGGTATGCTTTGTCTTTTTTATTGTGTGAAATTTGAAATATGATTATCTCAGCGCGAAACTTTCTTCGCCATTTTTGTGTTCGTTTAAAATCACTAAAAATAAAAATTAGATATTGACGTAATAGCACCTCCAGGATTCTGTGTTAATAAAATTGTCAATGAATAACATCTTTATATGCAGGGAGACGAACCTTTGGAAATGGAATTCCATCTGACTGGATTCAACGTCAGTGAAGACTTTGCTGATCACAACCACGGACTCCAGATTCACGAGTATGGAGACATGGAAAATGGCTGTGACACCATTGGAGAACTGTACCACAATGAGCATGCCCCTAACCACGCGTAAGTCAGATTTCAAACTTTCGGATTGACTTAAAAAAGCAGAATAGTTTACCACTTCAATAATTACGATGGAAGCTTGCAAAAATCCCCCGGATGATTTATATTCAATGTTTGCTTAAAATGACTTACGGTAACAAAAAGGTATCATGAATACATATATAATAATCATTTATGCAAAAAAAAAAACTTGTATTTTTGTGTCATTCTTCTGTTTGAATTTGTTTTCAGCGATCCCGGTGACCTTGGAGATCTCCACGACGACAATCACGGAGAGGTGAATGCTACCAGGACCTTTGATTGGCTCACCATCGGACACAACGACGGAATTCTTGGACGATCATTGGCTGTGAGTATACGTCATAGAAAATGTTTCATTAATTAACAGTACATGTGTAAAGCCTATGGACTTGTGAAAATCAATATTAGTTTAATTTGGAATAATTCTGACAAGATAGGTTATCTTTTATTATTTAACTAACGAATGTCTGATTAATTGTGACAATTCATGATACAACATGACTGCATTTTACATTATTGTAATATTTACATTATATTTACAGATTCTCCAGGGAGACCACACCAGTCACACCGCTATCATCGCTTGTTGCGTCATTGGCCGCTCCCATGCCCACTAGATAACCAAAACAGACCACCATAAATATGTATCACAGAATTGAGTAGCAATAAATATTACAAAAAGAATATGTTGAATTTTGCTTGTTATAGGGAGGTCAATATGCTTAATATGTGGAATTAAAACATTGCATGATCAAATGGCAAAGTGTTGTCTATTTTACAAGATCATGCAATTGTCGGATTTCTGGGCATAATGGCAACATACACCCAGGTGCCAAAAGTATTTCATGTTTTTTCTTTTCACTATGTATTTCATTGAAAACCATCATTTTTCAAAGAATCGTTAAAAAGTAACCCATGGACCAATTTTTAAAAGACTTGCATTGATAAACTCAGAATTTCTTTAGCTCTGTTTGCATTATATTTAAATATTTTTCCAACCTCCAGTTCCTGGTATTTGATATTCACAATCCAAAGGAAGCTTGCATATTGCAATTGATATATAGTAAGGTTCTTTAAAATATCTTTGTGTTTTGTTGAAATGTCAACTTTTACAAATGAGTTGTCAAAAAACTGTTTCAATGTATGTCAAAAAATGCAAATTGAATCTACTTTAATCAATATAAATTTATTCAAAATCTGAAAAAAAATAACAACAGAAAATCGTTTTAAAATAAGTCTTGTTTTCAATGAAATATATAGGGAAAAGAAAAAAATTTACATACTTTTGGTGTGCGAGTATATGACATGTGTTGAGAACGAACAGTGTTCAAAGGAAAATTACAAAACAAGAGGAAATCAAACACGTACCTCTGAAAAAAATACAGGAAGGATCAGGTACCATGAAGGAGTGAACACCCTCTGCTGCCTCGTCATACCCGCCGTGTGCTCTTTGTCGTAACATATGCAATACTAATTGCCTCATCCATTTTGAAGATTGATGTTTAAATAATAACTATTAAAAACTCCTGAAAGATATTTTTCAAAGACTGTATTTCTTATGTATAAATAGATAACCTTTATATATTGTGTTTCGATTGGATTTCAGGTCTCGTTTATTGCTTGTAATATTAAGACAACCAAATTATGTGAATATGTCATTTATTGTCATATAAATAAATGACGTATTCAATATCAAAACATTGAACATTTAGTTGAATAGGATGAAATAAAATACCTATATACATAACCATCATATAAATGTTGGACTAAACTTGCAATTAGTCATCCCAGACAAAAAAAAATAAACAAAAACACTAACAAAGTACACTAACTGGAAAAAGTATAACACACATTAATTTCGGCAGCATCTGATTTTAAATGATATAAAAAGTAACTTAATCTTAGTACTTTCTCTTAAATTGGTGTAAAACGACTTAATCAACTGAATATAACTATTTTTTTCATGTTGATTTTAGGGTTTTTTTTCTATTATACGTGTTTCCTAAAGATGGTTTGATTGTCAATGAAAAGATATGTATTTTTTTAAAATTGTATATTTAAAAAAAATCTTTTTAAAATCATTGTTACTTCAATTCTGTTAAGACGGGATTGATTATAAGAATGAAAGACTTTCATAATTCTATTACGTATATGGGTATATTTATCGAAAATTAAATTACAACGCCATATTTCCTAGCCTTGTTTATCCCAATCTAAGACTAATTTATAACCTAAACACATTCAAATGATATCAAGAGGGCATGGTCACGATTTTGGTCAAATTCTATTTTTCTGTTTTTATTATTTACAATGCTTAAGGAATGCATTTCTAATGATCAAATGAAATTTGAGAATCATTCGTAGAGTTATAAGCAAGATACAAGGCTCACAATTCTTGTCATGTAAACAAGGCTCGTGCCTTGTTTTTGTTTACGTACTAGGTTCAATATACCACTAAAGTCTTTTTCAAGCTGATTTGTCTATCTTCTTATTCAAATCAACAGTTCCTAAGGTTTAACACATTCATTTTAGGTCTAAAACTGGAATTTTCACGACATTAAAACTGTAAACAAAAACTTTGTTTAAATAGCAAATAATTTTAAGCTCTGTAACTCGCTTATATCTCAACGAATGACACTCAAATTTTGGTTGCCTATTAAAAATGCCTTACCGAAGCATTGTAAACATTAAAATCAGAAAAATAATTTTTGACCCAAATCGTGACCATGCCCCTTTAACATGTGGTTTTTTTTTTATTGTGAACTGATGCCAATTTTTCCGTATGTCTGCGAGAGGAGCTTCCTTGTAATACAGTAAAAAGTCATTTTGAGGTGACACAATGCGTCTCAATTTTATCATCAATTCGAAACTTTTCCTTGTTAAAAGAAACTAATGAAAACTGGAATAGCGACGTCATCTGACCGCACGGAACAGCGCGCCATCATAAAATTGTTTTGACTGAGGTACAACACCGAAAGAAACAAAACAAACGATAGATGGAAAATGAAAAACATCGAAATAGTTCGAGTTTACTTATCCACAAGTGCCATAAGCGATATTTTGATGGAGTTAGCGATTGCACCTTCTAACCAAATGGTGAATGCGACATTATACTCTCTGGTAAACCCAGGTCTACGACGTTGTAGAAACGTGTTAGAAGTCAACGTCAGACTGGGCCGTGCTGCCTGTATAGGCAATGTATATATATTGATAACTTCAATACAAAATGAACATTGCTCTGATTTTTAAAATATATAAATTATTATACTCTATATTAAGATATCATAAAACTTTCCTGTTCAATGCGCCGTTATTTTGATTAAAATTACATGTGTCCACGAACTTTTTGGACAACCCTCGTATCCAACCCAAGAGGGATTTAAACTTTAAAATACATGTAGAAATATATTGGGAAATGTTTAAAGGTATTTTGCTGACGAAAATCAATGCTACGTCTATTGATACATGTATCAATATAAAAGCATATTATCATTTACATATCAAGGTCACAATGACCTTTTTTTAATGGGAGTTTGTTTTGCTTTTAATAATTTTTTATAAATATTCCATTTTCCATTATTTTTTTTTATCTCTGATACATTGAAGCCAAGAATAATAAGATTGGTCAGTTGATGCACCATAGATCTTTAAAAGTGATGTCCAAAAATAGGCTTCTTGTGTCTTATTTTTATGTATTCTCTAAATTTTTATTTTTTAAACATATGATATTTTCTATTACGTTTTACAGTAATAATGAAGAGTTTCATATTTATAAATTACGAAAGAGATATAAGAACTGTTGTTCAGGTGAGCGATGAACTCTGGGTGTGACCCATGGGCCTTGTGGACATCAATTGGCGCACTTAATTATTTCATTTCAAAAAATGATTCAATGATCGGATAAGGTAAATAATAAGTACCTAATAGTACAAACACGAGTGACATTTAAGCAGAAATCACATAACCAACTATAAAACAAATTCGGGTTTCATATTTTCTGAAAACATGTGTGCTTGTTTTATCATTATAACTCGTCGCCAGCGAATCGATCAAATTCGTTTTAATAGAAAGGGAGTTGTCCTTCTTTGGTTTAACGTTTCTCTGTTCACTGACACAATCATCTAATTAGTTTAGACAAAGGTATCAACCATCTGGGTGTTTTTAAATGTATAGTTATCAAACTTATATTTATAAAAGATAAATACGCCAATCTTGTGGTCAATTTGTAACAACCTTTAATGATACAACGCCGCTTAATGATATAAGTATCATTAAAGGGGCATATATTTGGAGTTTCAACGATTTTGGTTGAAAATTATTTTCTCTTTTTCATGTGTGCAATGCTTTAGTAAGGTACTTTTAATAGTCAACAAAAATTTGAGTGTCAGTCGTCGAGTAATAATCGAGATACAGAGCTCACAGTTCTTTGCTATGTAAACAAAGCTCAGATCATGTTTTCTTTTACATTTTAAAAAGTCCTGGTTTAAACGTAAAATGAATTTTATAAAGGCTAGAACTGTTTTTTAACGTTCAAAAGAAACTAGCAGATAGAAAAATCAGCTTGAAAAAGAACGTTACTGGCATATTGAAGAATGTAAACAAAAAATGCCATGAGCCTTGTTTACATAACAAGGAATTGTGAGCTCTGTATCTCGTTTATAACTCTACGAATGACATTCAAAGTTTGGTTGATTATTAGAAATGCATTACTCAAGCATTGTCAACAATAAAAATAGAAAAATAAATTTCGACCAAAATCGTGACCATGCCCTTTTAAGCGTTGCGATTGCAACGCCTAATGCTACAAACCAAATCATCAACGTTTCGTTTTTCCCTATTATGACAATTTAACGATTTTAACATTTACCTCGATCATGACATGCCAAATTGTGAAGGAGCACACGGCGGGTGCGACCAGTCAACAGGGGATGCTTACTCCTCCTATGCACCTGATCCCACCTCTATCGTTTTAGAGGTCCGAGTTGCTCTGCTTTGAATTTGTCTTTCGCTTTATGGATTTTTGAGATGGTTGACAGTTTGTTATTGTTATTGTTTGTTATTGTCATTTTTCATGTATGATTTATTGCAATAACAGTTGACATCCCAACAGCTAATGATATATTGCCGCTAAATGTTAGAATTGTACCATTAGGCGTCACAAATGCAAAGCAGCCCTAACGCTTGATGAAACAAGCAAATTATCTATAATCTCAACCGTGAATTATACAAACTTTTTACTATCAAGCGTTGCAACCTGGTTTTCACGTCACAAGACACGTCACAATGCACCAACGTCAAAAAAGTACTTATCCACTTGACGTTGCGTTTGAATTTTCAACAGATTAATATCATTTTTAAAGTTAAAACGCACTGAATTTGTACAGTAAATTACAGAAATTAAATTATAAGGAATGAACTCAATATCTATCTAAGGTATACTTGTATAACCTGGGTTGGAGCATTAAACGCTTTTTTATAAAACGTAAATTGCCCCAACCCAGGTTATACTTGTATATTCAATACAATTCTGGTTGTAACGCGGCATTTGTTTGGATAGAAAAATTAGTTAAATTTGTATAACCTGGTTTGCACGTCACAAGACACGTCACAATGTACCAACGTCAAAAACGTACTAATTGGCTTGACGTTGCGTTTGAATTTTCAACAGATTAATATCATTTTTAAAAGTAAAAAGCAATCAATTTGTACAGTAAATTGCAAATATTACCGTATAACTTTGGTAGACATTGAGTTCATTTCTTCATGAAAATTGTAATGTTAACATTTAGGCCATGTTTAAACTCTGCTGTAATCTAGGGATCTTCTTAATGTTCTTTTTATTTAAATGGACAACTCTTTAGTTCGATCAAAAATATGAAGTCGGCATTGATCTTGACACTTTGAACAGTTTTGAAATTTGCAAAATAATTAAATGATAAGAAAATTTCAACATTTAGTAACCGATAGGTCCTCTCCACAATAGCACAGAAATAATAAAATAGCACTGATTGAAGTACATTACAGGTGACAAAACTTCAAAACACATAACAATGGAGGAGAAAACCAAGAGGCATTGAAATTATGGCGTCTGAATTGTTCTTAGGACAAGCTGTACTCACTTTAAATCTACAGTTTATTCTGGCCTTGAAATTGTTTTAAATATTTGGCTACCCGCACAAAAGATTATTTTATCATACATGTAATTTTTAAATGATATAAGTATCGTAATTTCAATCGAAAACAATCCAGAAGCTTTGGGTGAAACCAAACCGGAAGTGTTCATGTTATTATGCAGCAAAGGTCAATGTCTCGGGTCGCAACCAAAGGAAAAGATCGCCATATCGCTTTTAACCACTTGGGAGTAGGATGGAAATCCGTCATTCAAACGGCACGACGAACGGACGTGTTTATTTTATATAATTAATACATTATATTGGGTGAACACTTTGAACTTTGTATAAGTGTATATCGAAACTTACAATTTATATATTTCAATTTATACATTAAAATGAACTATTATCAATTCATTGTTCAACCTTTTTTTTCTCAAAATAAGTTTGCAAGCATAATTTTAACAAAATACGTGTGTGCTAGCAACCAAATTTATATTGCTATAATTTATCGTTTGGAGATAAAATAAAAATGTTTATACCTCTATACAAATCTGAAGGAATACTTTTTTTCCAAATTTGATATCTTGTGCAGAATATCTTTTTTATTTTTATTTTTTTTATTTTCATTAGTATTGATTGCTTAACAGAAAAAAAATCGACACATGGTAGCATCCATACTAGAAAGGATACAACATATAGAAGTAAAGAAAATGCTAGACGCATGTCAGCGATAGAGAAAATTACCAAAGATTAAGTCTCATGCATCTTTACAAAAATCAATGGATTTTTGAGATGGTTGACGGTTTGTTATTGTCATTTTTTTCATAGAGGCAAATATTCCAGGTACTGAACGCTTTTAAAAGACAAGTTACGACTCTTTGCATTATTCACATCATGTTCACGCAACAAAAGCGAGTTGCATTTTTTTATACACAAATATTTTTTTTTAAGGATGACGTTTACTCAGAATGAAAACAAATTCTTAAAATGATAAAGAAAAACCATCAAGTGCATGTTTTAGACCTTTGATTGTAGTGGGGATGGTAACAAATTTCTCAAATGATAAAGAAAAATCATATAGTGTATGTATAAGACCTTTGATTTAATGTAAATTTTTTTTTAAATTAAAAACCTAGGTATGATGACCTACTTTTTATAAGTGGCCTCTAAATATAATTTGAAAAATTAAAAAATAAATCCCTATAAATCTTACATTTTACATATACGATTGAGTTTTTCTTAATTCTGCTCATATTACAAATAACTTAATCTTTGAAAAATGAAATACAGTTAAATAAGGACAGTGTTACAGTAGTTAACTAGATACAAAGCATTTGTTTTTTAGCGTCAATTTTTATACATATTCCATTCCGAATTTCTTCCGTCACTTTTACACACTATTCCTATTTTTTTATTCAATTAAAGAAAACACTGAATAATGATAAAGGAAAATACCAATAGTCTCCAACTACTTACACTACTTTATTCTGCTATCATCAAGTATACACTGTATATGCGGTCAATGATAAGTTTTTGATAAATGGCGACCTTAATATTCTGAATATTTTTCAATACTTTTGCATTTGTGGCCATAGAATTATAATAAAGTAAAAGTGTGATAATATCAACAAAAACATATTACATTTGGCTGTATATTCTATTTAGCGATTTTCGCGGAAAACGGCGTCCGATAAATGAAGTACATCGCCAAATGTAAAATGTATAAGTAGATATACGAAGGTTGTCTAAAAAGTTCGTGGACTTTTAAAAGATATTACGGCAAGAACATGTCTTTAAAAACGCCTGAAAAAGTGACGTTATCTGACTGCTCGGAACAGCGCGCCATCACAATATTGTGTCGACTGAGGTAAAACACCGATAGAAACAAAACAAACGATGGAGGAAACAGGAAAAACTTCGAAATAGTTCTAGTTTACTTATCCACCAGTGGCACAGGCGATATTTTGATGGAGTGTGATTGTTCCATCTGGCCAGACGGTGAATGCAGCATATTACTCTAAGGTTAACCCAGGACTACGACGTTATAGAAACCCGTTATAACTCAACGTCGGACTGGGCCGTGCTGCCTGTATAGGCAATGTATATATAATGATAACTCCAATACAAAAACGTACATTGCTCTGACTTTTATGCATATACATTATTATACTCTATATTAAAATATTATAATACTTTCTTGATAATGGCGCCGTTATTTTGAATAAAATAGCATGTGTCCATGAATTTTTTGGACAACCCTCGTATATGTACATTCAGAAATGCGCTAAATCAAATCCACGCCAACTTTTTGAAAAATCATATTCCGCCAAATATCGTACACGCTAAATACGTTTACAGTATATTGATTGACAAATAAAATGTTACTTTTTTGTGTCTATAAATAATTCAACTTTATTACAATCCAAATTTGACAGCTCAAACCCAGCGTTAACAACATCTTTAATATAAATGTTTTATGAACAAAAAGAACAAGATAAAAAGAAAGCGTGTATATCTTATCATTAAAAAGACGTTGCTGCATTGACGTAACCGTTCAAAATCAATTTAAAACAAAAACAAAGTTAGATTTATGAAAATGATTTTGAAATTAAAACATGTTTATTGAATCTAAAAAGATAACAATAAAAGAAAATTCCTTTTTTTAATGTTAATAAGTGCATTTCTTTATTTATATGAAGTAATTCAATCATTATACAACCTTCCTATATTAATGCGTATTTACGCCTTACTCTTTAGGCTCTGTAATACGAGTTAGACAGCTATGCAAGTGCTCTCTCCGACGCAGAAAATTGTTAATTGTTGCATGTACTTTAAAAATGCAAGTTGTTGTCCGACTTGATCAAGGTTGAATCAAATACGATATGGTACGCTGTTACTGTATATCACTTATAAATAAATATTTCATACTGATTGAAAAAGTTGTTCAATGCATGGACTGCATTGACAAAGTTGTAAATCATCTTAGCTGAATAGTACAATCTCATCGTTCAAAAGAGGGAGGCGAAAGACAATTTTGATCGCGGGGTGGGGACATTGCCTATTTTCGGTAATATGTATATGTGGATTTAAAAAGTTTTAATATTTGAAGTGGACCATCGACTACCAACCCCTTACCCCTTTAGATACCAGCATGAGAAAACATCTATAGTTGTTTTAAAACAGTGAAAAAAAAAATGACTGGCTTATTGTGAACTATGGTGACAATGGACAGTATACAAAATCAAAAGTCCAAAGGAAAAATACAAAACATGAGAAGAGCAAACATGAACCTATACAAAAATTAAAGGTAGGATCAGCTGCCACGGAGGAGTTAGCATTCTCTGTCGACCGGTCACACCCGCCGTGTACTCTTTATCGTAATCGAGAAAACGGAAACGGAAAACTCCGTAAACAATTCGGTGATTAATAATGGCCTAACAATAAGTACGAAAAACGTCAGTCAGCATTCGACCTTGAGAACTTTTGAGATGTGTGCAACAAACTTTGAATTATGGAGAAAGGTAGGTACATATTAAGTATGTCTTTTCATTTGTTTTATTTTGATTTTATTTTTTATTTTATTTTTTCCATTAAAATGCTTTTGTTAAAGAATATTTTTATCAGCCTTAGTCAAATAAAAATAAAATGAATGAGGGGTTTCAGAGGGTGGATGTGAAAGTGGTGTTGTAATCGTATTTCATTATTTTGTTTATGATTTCAAGCTTTCTTGACTGTTTTTTTTTTCAAACGCTTTGTTTATCTACGTTTTGATATTTTAAAGACTAAGATAGCATTTTTTAAACAACCTCAATATGATGACAAAATAGAGTATAAATTTATTTTTTTTTTCATTTTTGTTTACATTTTATGATTAATGGAAGAAAGTGCAATTCCAATCATTGTCCTAAACTTAAAATTTTCAAAACTGTTTTGAATTTCTAAAAATAAACACACTGAACCTTCAACCACTTTGTGTAAAATGTATTGATTACATTGTAAATGTAAACCGAAATATCACATTTATTTTAACATAAGCAGCATGAATAAAAATTTAAGGTCTGGAATAATTAGGAATGTTCCAGAAAAATTTTGTTTCCTTTATATGTTTAAGCTTGAATTTATTCAAAATCAATTTTTTCTTAAATCTTGACAACTCGCCCCTAATTTAGGACAACTCACCACCACTGAAGACAACTCGCCCCCTATATTTTTTAATCTGTATTAAGGGCAAAAAAAAATCTTTTTGTTAATTTCACAGAACAGTTCATATCATTTAGTCATTTTTTTTTATAAGTTTTCATTTCATATTTTTACATTTACGATGCTCTCTAACACCGTTTGAATTATTTATTTTTAAATTTATTTGAAATCAGGAAATGCAGTTAATGAATTATGATTGATCAATCTATTTTTCATATTATATAGAATATTTTTTCTGATATATTCCATTTAGGCAAATAAACAGGGTTTTTTTCTAAACTGATGATTTTATGAACAGTACACAAATATAGCACATTAAGTTTAGTTATAATTATATTATGAGTATGACCAATGCAATTATGACCTCAACGATCAATTAAACGATTGATTCTTTTCTTGTGATAGGACCATTTGATAATCATTGAAATAAAATAATCATTTATAATGAAAGCCAATTAAAAACTTAAGACGTGTTCATAAAAAAATTCTTAACTGTGATGACTAATTAACGTATGCAAGCTCATTGGTTTTAATAAATTAAATTTAAATTAAGATGCTTGTTTAATTGACAGATCCAATTAAGCTTCTAAGCCGCATCAAAGTATGGAAAACAAGAAACAAAGTATTCAACAGTCAAGAAACTTGCTAAAACAAGTCTGGATAAACGAATGTGCATGTAAACTAATTTAAATAAAATATAATTATATGAAAAGTGAGCGGATAAACGAACTTCAGTATCAAAAATATCTCTATTAGTGTTTATGTGAAAACAATGTTCATTTCAAATAGTTCTTATATATTTATGGAGTATTTTACATTAAAATCAAAAAACTATCATCAATTTACGTTGTGATTTTCTACAAATATTGAAATAGTAACAAATTTGCAAATCAAAAACGTATCAAATATATTTTTAAAAATTGGGGGCGAGTTGTCTTGTTTGGGGGCGAGTTATCCTATTTTGGGGGCGAGTTGTCATAGACTGGTGGCGAGCTGTCTTGGGGGCGAGATGTCCAGCATTCGATTATTGATAATTATTATGCATTTCTATAATGTTATCGTAAATCAGAAATGACCTTAACAATACGACAAATTGTTTAAACAATCAAATGTAATGAAAAGTGATTAAAAATAATTCATTTTTCTCGCATATTTTCCAAGAGGAAAATTTTTCTGTTGTCGCTGCTTACAACAGAAATAATATATATCATTTGAATTTATACAAGTATCGGAGAATGTGTGGTGTCTGACATTTTTTTTTCTATAGAAAATACATTTTTTATGTCGTCAGAATTTCGTTTTAGAATATTTATTGAGTTAATGTGATAATTTTTTGACTCTTATATATTCTAATAAAATTAATAGTACATTTTCTTAATTAGTGAAATTCTGGAAAACCTAATTTGGGACCAGGTGAATTATGACTTAAAATGTACTTTCTTCTTTAGAGAGGTTTTGATAACCTAATATGTTTATAATTTTGGAAAAATAAGAGATACAACTAAAAGCAGTAAAGTAATGTGTGTCAATAAGGTATTGTTTGATAAATGCATCATCATAAGAGAACACACTAAACGTGAACATTGATAAAAAGAAATAACGCGGCTATGTTAAGGCTGCCTGAATTGATGTGTAGAAAGTCACTTGTCTGAACTTCTTACGATATGACGTCACAATTAACTTTGACGTCACGATCTGCATTCCTTTCGATAGTTCTCAGGGAATATATCGTAACAAAACAAGTGAATTTTACTAAACAGTATAAAACCGCTTGATTCCTTTTCATAGACGCTGTTTTAAATGCTAGAAATACTAAATTCAATATTATCATTACTTATTATAAAAAAAATCGGCAGTTTTAAAGCTTCGTATTGGGTAAACGACTATTAATAAACTAATGGTTTAAACCCTGCCACGTGTAAACTAATGAATGTAGATATGTTTACGCATGTAAAAAAACAGCTTGGCGCAAGTGAAAGATCAATACAATCTTTGTATTTTTTGTATGAAACTGGGAGAGAAAATAAGTATCAATGCTGGGGAAAACCTACCAATTTACCCAATTTTGCGTAAATCGAGCTTAAAAAGTAAAAATGTGCATAATTTCGATGATGGGGCAAAATGTTTTGACAATATTTCAAATAAACGAAATATCTATATGCACCCCCAGCAAGAACTGCAAAATACATTACCTATGGAAGGATTTTTCATAAAAATACATTTGATTTGATGTTATTTATCACTTGCGCCGATGCAATTTATATAGATCATACCCTGTGTTAGGATACGCACGTCACGTGCTTAAGAACAACACATGACGTCACAAAAATGCATCAAATATCTTGTTGGATATCGCTGTTTATTAAAATTACAAAGATTTAAAGAAAATCGAGCGGTTAAAGTTCTTTTTCGATAATTAAAACATTATCGTTTTCCGATAAAAATTTAGCTTCGGAGAGCCTTAACATAGCTGTGAACATTAGATTCGATGCATACTAATTTAGTTTTAAAATAAGAACAAACAGTAACGGCAACACTTAATTTGTTTATAGCCTAAAACTAAATTTAATATTGATTCCATTAGAAACTAATCAAAATATGTATAAGGTTGACCTGCTGTCAGGAAGTGCAGTGTAAACTAAATTTGGACCTGTCACTGTGTCGGTTATTCAACGCACTGAATATACAAGGCCTTGTTTAAATACCTGTATTTGTGGTAAAACTAGCCAGCTGGTGACATTTAGGATAATTTGTATTATGAACCTTTCAAGTACAATTAGATTTAAGAAAAAAGTAATTTTGAATAAATTCAAGCTTAAACATATAAAGGAAACAAGATTTTTCTGGAACATTCCTAATTATTCCAGACCTTAATTTTTTTATTCATGCTGCTTATGTTAAAAAATCCATGTGCTATTTCGGTTTACATTTTAAAAACAAAACATTTTTAATTTGAAACTTAAAGGAAGGATTTGAATCCTGTAAAATCAGTGTATAGTATATAGTATGTGATGAATTTAAACAATTAAACTGAACTAAATAATTTTGGTGAAAGAAAACAGACCAAATATGTAGGATTTTCAAAAAAAAAGAAATTAATGCAGATTCTGAATACCGGTAAATAATAATTGTTTTATTGAATACATGGCAATTATCGAACAATTCAACATGCTTAAATTGTCATTGATGCTTCATTCCCATATGCGCCTGCTTATTTCATTGCGTATGACCCAATAACTGCACAGTCTTTATGAATCTGCTAATTTTTAAGGAGTGATTCAAAATCTTAATGAAAACATAACAGAGAGTGAGATAGAAAAAATTCATTCCTGATGTCCTTTTTGGATATGCAGAAAAGCTATCGGAACTGTTATAATACTTGTGTTCACATGTCTTCACATTTTGTACTTTGCCATAATTTAAAGCAGAGAGAAAAAGGTGTATATATTTTCTACTTACTAGTATTTATGACAGAAAATTATACGATGCAGAAAAATCTTGTTGTGTTTTAATTTAGATAAAATAAAATACTTAATCCGATGTATTACACCGCATGATAAGTAACATGTATTGGTAATAATCTAATCGAAATAAAGTAATCGTTTGCAGGTATAGATAGCCATACATTTGGAAAGTATTTTCATTAAAGTTTAAGATTTATTTAGTTGATTTTGAATTTGCAGTACTTTGATTTTTAATCTCGTTTAATTTCCTGTTTATATCATTAAAATTTCCTCCTTTACTACCTATTATTTTTTAAATTTAATTCTTTATTAATTTATCAATGTCAAAGTAATTCTATTTTGAAGAAGAAAAATTGAATCATTGCTAGATGAAAAATAGTTTACCATTTTTTTTTATTTTGACATTAACCATTAGACTTCATATGCATATTATACAATGCTGGTAAAAGATTTCATACGTTTACTTTCTTAAAAACGATTTAGAACATGACATACAAACACGCTAAAGTTGAATCACATAGGAAGATAACACACTAAAAATCATTCTTTGTTGGTTAGTGTGAATCACTATAAAACTGCATGGTATTCATACAGTTCAACGTTTCATGATATGGCCATATTAGTGACTGATTAAATAGAATAAAATAAACAAGTTAGAATAAGTGAAAGGCACTAACTGGTCGTTTTCTCTAATTTTATCATGGTATTCATGAAGTCATACCTTCCTTACATGTACTACCTGGTGATCATATCTTTAGAAAAAACAAATTGAAATAGCAGTGAAAGGCTTGCATCAATATACTCTCACTATTATTATATCATCCTGGAGTGTAATTTTCAAGGTTTTACTGGAATTAAATTTTAAGCTGGCAATAAGGGAAATCTGGACGCAGACCATGTAAGTTTTGTTGATCATATGACATGTGTTATATGATATACAGTAATAAACTGTAGGTAATTATATAACGAACATTGTTGACTTTGAGTTGTTTGAATCTTAAATATAATCTGCACATTTATTAAAGAAGACATCTCCATTTTGATGTGAAAAGAATACAGTTTTTGAGGTCTTAATTAGTAGGTTCGCGCATTCTGATCAGTTGTATTACATAAAATTTCTAATTTGAAGTGCATAAGTTGGAGCAATTTTTAATGTTTTTTTAGAGATGTAATTGAGAATATCAAAATGGTAAACATAATCAAAGATATATTTTCTCCACTTTTATGTTCATCTTAACAAATTAATCCAAAAAAAGTACATTTTTGATGTTTTAAAACAGAATCTGTCAAAAGAGTCAGAATTCCAGAAATAGGGGTAAGGGGAATTCCTATTGTAGTATTTCTGTTCAATGCCAAAAAAGTGACCATTAAATTTTTGTACGTTATAATGCACACGTCAAGGTTGATATAAAAATATTAAGAAAATTCCACTGAGTATTTTATGTGCTATCACATTCTTGTCAATTTTAGCATTATAAAAATTTAAAATGTTCATTTTATTAAAATTTTCATAAAATTTTGCTATCACTATGTAAAAAGTCCACTATTAAAATTAAGTTTTGAAATGATTTCTTTTCTTGAAATAATTGAATAAAATTCTCAAAAAAATTCATAAAATTATTTATTTTTTCGCAACACTGAAACGTTAAAAAAAACAACGTAATGCCAAAAAGGGGAGCAATTCATATCAAAAGTATTATACTTTGAAGGCACGAAAGTGACTGTAAAAATATTGAATTCTGTAGAAACCATCTTAATGTTGATGTATTAAAAAATACCAAAAATCATTAACAAATGATTTTACACTGCACAGTCCTGTTGACCTGATATTCTTGAAATATGTGGTCACCGTACTATTATCGATCGTTCCTCAGCCATTGCATTAAGAGACATTGTTTCGTCGGTTTGCAATCGGGGTATCCATATTTCCTGGAAATTGTCCTCGTAATCTGCTACAACATGGTTTGCGCATGCGCTACATAATGATTCTAAACACATGAGGACATTCTCTTACAGGGAGTATTTTTAAACGTATGCGTTAATTTGAGCCTATTTTGTTTGGTTTTTACTTGATATTACCTGTAGCTACCACTCCACTGTTGTAATGTTTTGTTACAAAACACGTATAAAATCTTTGACGTCTAATATAAAACGTTTTAATAAACGTTTAAATAAAAACTTAATCTGATATATTACACCGCATGATAAGTAATATGTATTGTTAATAATCTAATTGAAATAAAGTAAGCGCTTACAGGTATATGTAAAGATAGCCGTAAATTTGAAAAGTTAAGGTTTATTTAGTTGATTCTGAATTTGCAAAATGTTTATTTTTATTCTCGTTTAATTTCCTGTTTGCATTATTAATAATTGCGTCCATTACTACCATTTAAAAAAAATTCTTATTCATAAATAACTTATCAATGTCAAAGTTGTATGATTTTGAAGAAGAAAAATTGAATCATTGTTAGATCAAAAAAATAGTTTGCCAATTCTTCCTTTTGATATTTGGACAGCTAACCATTAGGACTAATATGCATATTACATAATGCTTGTAAAAGTTAACTATATATGCGCACATAAAAGCGATTTAGAATTCATGACATACAAACACAGTAAACTTGAATCACTTAGGAAGATAGCAAATTACAAATCATTCTTTGTCGGTCAGTGTGAATTACTACAAAAATGTGTTTACTATTGTAGGCAGTATTAACGATATCACCATTAATCTAAAGAATCATTACAAACTTACCAAACAAATTAAATGGTATTAATTGTATTTATACAGTTCAACTTTTCATGATATGACCAGATAAGTGACTGATTAAATAGGATAAAATATACAAGTTAGAATAAGCGAATAAATAGAATAATTTAAACAAGATAGAATATGTGAATAAGGCACTAACTGCTGGTTTTCTCTAATTTGATCATGGTACAATATATAAATGATGTCATACCTTCCTTACATGTATTGCCTGGTGATCATATCTTGAGAGAAAAAACGTTGAAATAGCAGTGAAATGCTTGAATCAATATAATCTCACTTTATTACATTATCCTGGCGTGTAATTTTCAAGGTTTTACTGGAATCAAATCTTAAGCTGGCAAGAAGGGAAATCTGGACGCAGACCACGTGAGTTTTGTTGATCATATGACAGGTGTTATATGATATACAGTAATAAACTGTAGGTAATTATATAATGAACATTGTTGACTTTGAGTTGTTTGAATCTTTGATATAATCTACACATATATTAAAGAAAACATCTCCAGTTTGATGTGCCCAAAATATCCAGTTTTTGAGGCCTTTTTTTAGTAGGTTATTGCATTTTGATCAGTTGTATTATATAAAATTTTCTAATTTGAAGTGCATAAGTTGGGTGACAATTTAGCTTTTTTAATTTTAGGAATGTAATGGAAAATATCATAATGGTTTATATAATCAAAGATATATTTTCTCCACTTTTTTGTTCATCTTAACAAATTTATCCCAAAAAAGTACATTTTTGATGTTTTAAAACTGAAGCTGTCAAAAAAGTCAGAATTCCAGAAATAAGTGCAAGGAGAATTCCTATTATAGTATTTCTGTTCAATGCCAAGAAAGTGACCATTAAATTTTATACGTTATAAAGCACACATTAACGTTGATATAAAAATATTAAGAAAATTCTACTGAGTATTTTATGTACTATCACATTCTTGTCAATTTTAGCATGATCAAATTTAAAATGTTCCTTTTCTTAGAATTTTCATTAAATTTTGATATCACTATGTAAAAAGTCCACTATTATAATTAAGTTTTAAATTGATTTCTTTTCTTGAAATAATTGAATAAAATTCTCAAATTTCATGAAATTATTTATTTTTTTCGCAACACTGAAACGTAAAAAAAAACAACGTAATGAAAAAAGGGGATGATTCATATCAAAAGTATTATACATGTACTTTGAAGGCACGAAAGTGAAAATATTGAATTCTGTAGAAACCATCTTAATATTGATGTATTAAAAAATACCAAAAATCATTAACAAATGATTTTACACTGCACAGTCCTGTTGACCTGATATTCTTGAAATATGTGGTCGCCATACCATTATCGATCGCACCTCAACCAATGCATTGAGAGACATTGATTTGTCGGTTTGCAATCGGGGTATCCATATTTCCTGGAAATTGTCCTCACAATCTGCTACAACATGGTTTGCGCATGCGCTACATAATGATTCTAAACACATGGGGACATTCTCTTACAAGGAGTATTTTTAAATGTATGCGTTAATTTGAGCCTATTTTGTTTGGTTTTTACTTGATATTACCTGTAACAACCACTCCACTGTTGTAACGTTTTGCTTCAAAACACGTATAAAATCTTTGACGTCTAATATGAAACGTTTTAATAAACGTTAAAATAAAATACTTAATCTGATGTATTGCACCGCATGATAAGTAACATGTATTGGTAATAATCTAATTGAAATAAAGTGAGCGCTTACAGGTATATGTAAAGATAGCCGTAAATTTGAAAAGTTAAGGTTTATTTAGTTGATTCTGAATTTGCAAAATGTTTATTTCTATTCTCGTTTAATATCCTGTTTGCATTATCAATAATTGCGTCCTTTCCTACCATTTAAAAAAATTCTTTTTCTTAAATAACTTATCAATGTCAAAGTTGTATAATTCTGAAGAAGAAAAATTGAATCATTGTTAGATCAAAAAAATAGCTTGCCAATTCTTTCTTTTGACATTTGGACAGCTAACCATTAGGACTAATATGCATATTACATAATGCTTGTAAAAGTTAACTATATATGCGCACATAAAAGCGATTTAGAATTCATGACATACAAACACAGTAAACTTGAATCACTTAGGAAGATAGCAAATTACAAATCATTCTTTGTCGGTCACTTTGATTGTTACTACAAAAATGTGTTTACTATTGTAGGCAGTATTAACGATATCACCATTCATCTAAAGAATCATTACAAACTTACCAAGCAAATTGAATGGTATTAATTGTATTTATACAGTTCAACTTTTCATGATATGGCCAGGGAAGTGACTGATTAAATAGAATAAAATAAACAAGTTAGAATAAGCGAATAAATAGAATAACATAAACAAGATAGAATATGTGAATAAGGCACTAACTGCTGGTTTTCTCTAATTTGATCATGGTACAATATATAAATGATGTCATACCTTCCTTACATGTATTGCCTGGTGATCATATCTTGAGAGAAAAAACGTTGAAATAGCAGTGAAATGCTTGAATCAATATAATCTCACATTATTACATTATCCTGGCGCGTAATGTTCAAGATGTTACTGGAATTAAATTTTAAGCTGGCATTAAGGAAACCTGGACGCAGACCACGTGAGTTTTGTTGATCATATGACAGGTGTTATATGATATACAGTAATAAACTGTAGGTAATTATATAATGAACATTGTTGACTTTGAGTTGTTTGAATCGTTAATATAATCTGCACATTTGTTAAAGAAGACATCTCCATTTTGATGTGCCCAAAAAATCCAGTTTTGAGGTCTTTTTTAATATGTTATTGCATTTTGATCAGTTGTATTATATAAAATTTTCTAATTTGAAGTGCATAAGTTGGAGGAATTTTTTAATGTTTTTGATTTTAAAAATGTAATAAAAAATATCAAAATGGTAAATATAATCAAAGATATATTTTCACCTCTTTTATGTTAATGTTATCAAATTAATCCAAAAAGTAGTACATTTTTGATGTTTTAAAGCAGAAACTGTCAAAAATGTCAGAATTCCAGAAATAGGGGTATGGGGGATTCCCATTGTAGTATCTCCGTTAAATGCGAAGAAAGTGACCATAAATTTTTATATGTTATAAAGCGCACATCAACGTTGATATGAAAAATTTCATTGAGTATTTTATGCACTATCACATTCTGTTCAATTTTAGCATTATCAAATTTAAATTGTTAATTTTATTAATATTTTTATAAAATTTTGCTATCACTATGTAACAAATGCCACTATTATAATTAAGTTTTGAATTAATTTCTATTCTTGAATTCATTAAATAGAATTCTCAAATAAGTTTCATAAATATACTTATTTTTTTTTTTGCAAAAATGAAAACTAACATCTAATGCCAAAAAATGGGGCAATTCAATCGAAAGTATTATCCTTGGAAGGCAAAAAAGTGCCCTAAAAAAATTGCATTCTGTAGAAAACATCTTAATGTTGGTGTATTAAAAAAAATCTAAAAACATTAACAAATGATTTTACACCGCACAGTTCTGTTGCCCTGAAATTCTTCAAATATGTTTTCGCCATACTATTATCGCTCGTTCCTCAACCAACGTGGCGGTAGTTAGAGATGGAAAGAAAATAAATGATATGCACTAATTGTCCTCTTGTAAGCCTTTGAAAGTAACCACATTCTTATCATGAATTTCATTTGTGTGTCTGTTTTGTATCAAAAATCATTAACATATTGGCATAATAACGTGATAAACCAATTTTAACATTTATCGCGATTGGTGATTTAAACTGAAGTGTAATTAGTCTCTATGCAAAGCATATAGCCTGATGCTTTTTTCATCTGAACCTTGAATACTTTTAAAATATCCGTATAGATGTTTCAATGCTGCAGGGAAAAAAACAAACCCTAAATTATTAAATACGTGTATACTTCAAACTACAAACTCAAAATTAAAAATGTAAAGGCAAAACTTGTGTTTCAACGATATGAATGAGAAGGTACTGTTTTTGATACAAAATGTGTGTTTAAAGTTGCATTCATTCTATGCGTTTCGATTTGGTGGATTCATGTTTCTTTTGTTCTTATTTTTTTTTTGGGGGGGAGGGGGTGTGGGTTAACAGTTTTATTGTTTTTAAGGGATTTTTCCATCATATTTTGTTATTGGTTTTTAGTCTGCAGAATAATTTTTTCAATGTTAATCTATCTTTAAAGGAACCATGTTTCAATTTGAAAATTAACAAATAAAAATAATCTCTCTCTTGTCTTCAAAGTAGCAGATTTTTTAAAAGTACATTTAAAATTTAATATAAACGTTTTAAAAAGGGTTGCTTTAATATAATGACATGAATGCCATTAGCAGCTCACGATTTCTTCTTTAGATTGTGTAATTTATTCACTTCTTCCTCATATGAACCTGGCTGCTACATTTAAATGAAATCTGTCAAATAAAGGCTTAAATAAAGATTGCATGATGCATCAATTATTTGTTAAGAAAGGATTACTTCAGACAAATACCGGTATACTTTTGAATTCATTAGAAAATAAGGTATATCTTCATGACCAGTACGACATTGCAGAAGGCAAAGAAGTACACATAAAAATAATACATACTATAAGAATGCATTAAGGAACATATTAGGAATAGGTCACATGTATCAAGTATATTTAAATGCTCAAATATTGCATTACTTTATTTATCCAACATGTTATGATAACCGTTACCTTTTATTATAAAGTATCACTGTATTCCAGCTTATTCAATTCATTTCTAAGGACGAGAGAGAGAGAGAGAGAGAGAGAGAGAGAGAGAGAGAGAGAGAGAGAGAGAGAGAGAGAGAGAGAGAGAGAGAGAGAGAGATTAGGGTTTTTAAAAAATAAAAATTTTGTTAACAAAGTCACATGCTGTCAAGCGCCGCAGCTCGGGGTTCTTTTTAAGTTTTGATCTTGCCGAAAACAAATAAGACCGTATACAAGGCGTTCAGTTCATTTTTTAAATTCGTCTTTGCAAAGTATAGTACAGAAGCTTGAACATGATTTGCGTAACATATGGTTCATATTGAAAATGAATTTCTATATCTGGAATAGTTTATAAACGAAATATATGACTCTGGTTTTCCTCCAAAAGGCATTTTTTTAGGAATAAACTACTGTGGAAAAGCAACATTTGTAAACATCATCATAAACATTCCCAAGTTGAACTGTTTAAAAGATTGACTTAATCAATGGAAAATACCAAGTGCATTATAATAAATCAAATTAGAATGCATGAAATAGCTTTATTTTAAATTCATAACAGCACCAAAAATTGCTCAAGAACACTTGTCTCACATATCATATTTCTAAACAAAACAATGCATTCTGACACTAATGCATATTATTTGTTATCAAAATGTCAGAAAGATACAAATAATTTCTGCATGTCCTTTAACGTTCGTCTGTATGCAACGCTACACTATTTTATGTACAATTGTTCAAGTAAATCTCAGTTGAGTTTTAATACATGATGTCGACAAAATTTAGCTTATGCTATTACTTAAAAAGAACTAGTGTTCTTACACCTCATTAAAAATCTAGATGTTGGTTGCAGCAATGTTTGGTCAAATACTATCTCAATGGTTTATCGACAGATATAAAGATGTAATAGAAGCGCCTTGGGAACTAATTATAAATCCACGAGAACGGACGCCAACGATAAGAAAAACATAGTTATCGTTGCAGTGTGATTTTTATTCATTATATTAGAATATTTATACATGTATACCCACAGCTCATCATTGCTTTCAATTTTATCACATTCGAATGATACTTTAGAGGTCTCAGATATGTATTATTGTAAAGAAAACATGAGTGTTTTTATTAAATGGCTTCGATTCAAGATTATTGTAAGGGATCTCCATCATTAAATAATGTCGTCTTGTGCATTTTAACACGAAAAACGTTGAATTAAAGAAGTAGAAAATCAATCAAAATTGCTTAAACTAATGAAGAATATCAATTTTTTGATACGGGAGAGCAAAACGTGCTTTAAAATTTTTCTATTGTTTAGATTATGTCCCAGTGAAGATGATAGTGTCAAATTAGTGCCACAATTAATCTTAAATATGTTTCAAATGCACTTAATTATATGTAAACAATGCATCCTTCGTTCCCTGTCACATTAACAGCTTGTTCTTAGTTACATTGTATACATACAATTGATTCATTTTTTCAAAATATGACCCTACAGGTTGGAAAAAGAATTAGGTGGGGCTTTTTCAAAGTTAAACATAGAACTCAATAAAATACCTTCACAATTGCTGAAATTAAAAAAGTGTTTCTAGGTTTTTTTTAAACCATGACCCTTTGGATTAGAAAGGCACCTAAACCAGGGAGGGGTTTCAATTTTTGAGAAATGAAATTACCTTGAATAAACCCACCGAAGAATTTCACGCCTATTGTTCATGTCATCCTAGTAAGACCTTGGGGGTGGGGAAGGATTGCAAAAAGTATAATCATAACTACAGAATTTGGCTAATTCAAATGGAAATAGGTTTCTTGAATTAGTGACAAGCTTTGAGCTACAGCTACTTTTATCAAATTGGTACCTCGGTTTCGAAATTCCAATTGCATAAACTAGGAGTAAATACATATGTATGGAAATACTACTCTCCGTTTAAACACAGGTGTAGAAAAAATAACGGAAAAACGCCTTTCCTCTTTCTTAGCTTCAGATTCATTATACTGTAAACGTATTACATTTGACTGTGTATTTTATCTAGCGATTTTGGTGGAAAACAGCGTCCGCTAAATCAAGTACATCGCCAAATGTAAAATATATAAGTAGATAAATAGGTACATTAAGAAATGCGCTATCTCAAATCGAGCAAACTTGTTTAAAATCATATTCCGCCAAATATCGTACACGCTAAATATAATGCGTTTACAGTAATTGCACATAAGTCATTATTGTATAAAGGCAGTAGCAATGCGATATTACTGCAATTGAATTCGTTAAGTTAAATTGTTTAAAGTAAAAGTGTTACAACTTTTCATACAAAGAAATCTCCAGAATATTCAAATTGGGCTTTGTTTTTCTTCAGACATCTAGAGACTTAGGGATACGTCATCGAATCTTTACAACTTATAAAAGATATGCAAACATTAATTTGGTATTTGTGTTTCAGGGGAATATGTAAGGCAACAGTGTGATAATGATCGGGTGAAAATAGAAGGAATTGATGTATGTGGATTCTTGATAAGTTGTCATCTGGAAAAAACATATCTTAAAGTTTTAAAAATAGTCTTTATTAAACAGGAGTATATTTATATTTTTTTGCGCACTAACTGATATCCTAACGAGTTAATTAACTATGTATTGATTTATGTTTATGATGAAATATTTTGGATCATAATAGTAATACAAATGAGATATATAAGTAACAAAATAATAGATTTATATCAGGTATGACTTTTTTACCACAAATTTTCTCTAGCTCATTATTCAAATTTATTTGAATCTTAAACACAATGTGATACATTGTAAATGTCGTTTTTGTTGCATTATTTGACAGATTTTTCATACGTATAACCAATTAAGTTCAAGCTTTGCTATAATATAGTACATGTATATTAATCTTTGTGTCAACAATTGTTCATAAAAGACATTATTTTGGGAAGTACTTTCATTACTGAATCCCATTGCAAACATTCTCGAAGCCGGGTAAAACGTTTATTAAAGAATCTTGTGATGTTTGTTTAAAATCTTGAAATGAATGTTCAAAATCTTGTGATGTATATTGTGATGTATGTTCAATATCTTTTGATGTATATTCTATAATTTTGTGATGTATGTTCAATACTTTGTGATGTATGTTTTATATCTTGGGATTGAACTAACATCACGAGATCATCGAGTATAAATCACAAGATTTTGAAAATAAAATACACGATCTTGAACATATATCACAAGATTTTGAATATAAATCACAATAATTTGAATATACATGTACATCACAATATTTTAGATATATCAACTTTTCCCACGCCATAATTCTTTTTTTAATTTTCATGTTGCTTCATTTTTAAAAAAAAAAAATGAGGAAAATTAACATATAAATAAATCATCCACTGCTTTAACCGGTTGGATGATCCAGTTTACTAAATGATATCCAGAATCCATTTTTAATGCGGTTATCTTACTGTTTTGTAAATGCATTACATCTTTGTTTATTGTCAAATCGTGATTGTCCAGATAGACTTAATTGTCATGAGGTAATGCAAACAATGTCAACGCATGAATTGCATTCTCGTTCTTGCAGGAGCACCGACGTTATTACGAAAGATTGTCGATTGACTGCAATGAACAAAATTTCAAGGATTAAGTGTTGTTTAGAAGGAAGAAGACAGGTAATTTTATCCAAAGATAATATGATAACTTGTTAGAAAACATTATAGATATTGATAATTTACTCCTTTTATTCTAAATATATTCCAAAGTTATCAAGATAATGAATTTAGAGTATAGCTTTTTCAGCACAAACATTGAAATACAGTTCCGATCAGACCAAACCTAACACCAGAGTAAACCCCAACTAAACCCCGGGTTTACTTTTGGGGTTTAGTTGGGGTTTACTCTGTGTCTGCTTTTTTTTTTTAATTTTAAATTCGATTTTATCAGATTTGCTAATGTCGATATTGTTTTTACTTTATCAATTTACAAATGTTTTGAAAGGTTAACTTCGAATGATTAATTTATAAAAAGCCATAGATGTTAACAAAACAATCTTTATTTTATTTCAACTGTTTACACTTTTTTCTGAAGAAACGTTTGAACAGGGTTATCTTTTTCCTTTGAGAAAGAAATGAGATTTTAGGATTGAAGTTGCATACTTTTTATTCTTAATCCTATTCCAAATATATTTACATTTTACACTGTCTTTGTCTGTGATAACACCACGAATCGATTTTTTAAAGTATTGCCATACATTTCATCAGTGACTATCTTATATCTTTCATTTTCACGGGAACATAATTATGTGAATTTTAATCAAGTTTTGTTGATATCCAAAAAGTAAAAGATCTGAAAAAAAAACAATTAAAAAAAACAATTGTTTAGATTCGGGCAGTAGAAGATGGAGTAGCGGTCATATGATTGAAAATGCTACAAATCCGTAGTTTGCGGAGATTTTCATTCGTGCAAACTTGTGCGTATGCGGTGCACGCGCACTCAACTGGTTGATATTTTTTCACCAAATCATTTTGGTGTGTGTATGTTGTCTGATCAGCGCTTTTATTTCGTTCGCAAAATGAGCGAACGGAGATCGCGTAATAGATGTACAACACGGGATTAACTACATGCCTACAACTTTTAAAACTTTTACAACTTTAAACAAAATCACATATAGTCATGGAGTCCCGTGATCCTTAAGGATAGGGCATAGTAAATACGCCGTCATTCGTGGTTCCAGAATTTTTCCCCGGACGCTTAATTAAGTGATGGGGAGGGGAGTTCGTGGGATAATGTTGTTTGCCAGTGGATGTCCAAGACCTACATATATGATTAGTAATTTTACTAGGTCAATTTAATACGTTTGCTTCAATTTTCCAGTTATCCACCGATCCACCCCCTCTAGATCCGCGCATAGACGTCAACTAGTACTAAACATCGCAGAAAATTTGAAAAGTTATTAAAATATGTCCAGAATCAGTGAACAAGCTAAATTTACATAGCCAGATAAATTGTGACCACATATTTTCAAAACAGATTATTACTTGCATTTGATACTTTACTAAAACACAAATGCAGCATTGTGCAATATGTATTAAATAACAATGCAAAAATACGTTTGTTCAAGTCCTTTGTAACTCGGGAACTTGTGTACAGAACACTTGGTTATTCCCCCTTTTTACATAGCAATGGGTACAAATCATAATTTATGGTCATAATATCATACACATGTATAATTAGGGTCGACGTCCTGTTCTTATGGTGCCGTATAATGATCAGTATGTCCCCTGTCCGTGGCTCTCTGTCTGTCCGAATTAATTTCCCTAAGTATAATTTCTCTGTAAATGGGTCTGCCTACATTTAACTTACTTACATGTACTTCTAATACTTCATCCACAGAGTGCCTTTGGATAAAGAGTGCTGTAGTGACAATAAACCAAGTTTCTAGATAAAAGGGTGAAGGTCAGGTGTCCAGACCATATATCCTCCCAAGTTGGCCGAATCTTGCTCCTACATTTATATAACTTACCTACATGTACTTCTAATACTTCAGCTACGGAGTGGCTTAAGCTAAAGGGTGTCCAGTGATGACATTGAACAAATTTTCTGGATCAAAGGTCAGGGTCATATGAGTCCTGTTTGATAAATTCTTGTCTAACCATTATTACCGTATATTTTCTCCCGATGATTCTGTCTGGTTCATACATTACTGTAAAGAGTACTTGTAAGTAAAGGATGTATTGTGACCTTGAATCAAGATACTTTTTAAATGACATGTTCATATCACAGACTACTGTGTTTCAATAAATTCTAAGTCAAAATTTAAGACTAAAATAAATTGCATTCTAATGTAAGTTCAATATTTAATTGACTGGGTCCTTCGATAGGATTGCAGTATAACTCAAATTGTTTTGCTTTAAGAGCATCAATCACCTAAAGTGTCTATGTAGAGAGTCAATGTCATACACTGTAGTCTGGATCATGTGTTCTCTCTCATTGCAAAAATCTAGATCATGCTTCACACAAACAGTACTTGTGGTTTATAAGTGTGCAGTGATGTTAAACTTAGTTTATGATTCAAAGGTCAAGATCATAGCAAACATCAGTGAAACAGATGTCTATTCTATGTTATCTCCTTCTTGTCAAATCCAGTTTTAGTTTCACATGAAAAAGTAATGGATGTGCTGTGACCTTGAAATATTTTTTTTCATTGAATATTTACGCAAAGTGTTTTTCAGTGTCTCATCCTTTAATAAAGCGGGGCTATTAGAGAAGGTCAATATCCCAATGATATATAGTTATGAAGTGCAAAAAAAAAGAAAATAAATTAAAAATAGGATCTAAAATCTTTTGATCAGTCGATCTCTTTGCGGCGAAAAAATTATTATTATTTATATGGCATTTGGGCATTTGTTGTTAAGCAGTTCGATCTTCATACATGTATTTTGCACAAATTTTCAGTCATTAATACGCTGTCAGATGTATAAAAAAAAAAAAAAAACACGTGTTTTTCCGTGACTGAATTATTACTGGATTGGAATTGCTGTCTTTTTCAATAAGGGGCTGATGCATCCCATCCATTTACTCATTTTATAAGGAATATTATATAACATCATGACTATTATCATATTGACAATCATTTGTCGACACGAAGCTGCAACGGAAGACCTCCTCGTTGCTTTCCAACGACTCGTCTCTAGTTAATAATTGCATCTTTTACCACCATTTTTTTTTTTAAAATCTTATTCTTAATTAATTTATTAATGTCAAAGTAGTATTATTTTGAAGAAGAAAGATTGAATCATTGTTAGATAAAAAAAAAATAGTAAGTCAATTCTTTCTTTGGACATTTTGACAGCTAACCATTAGGACCAATATGCATATTAAATAATGCTTGTAAATGTTTAATATATTTGCGCACATAAAAACGATTTAGAATTCATGACATACATACACAGTGAACTTGAATCACTTAGGAAGATCATTCTTTGTTGGTAAGTGTGAATTACTACAAAAATGTGTTTACTATTGTAGGCAGTATTAACGTTATCACCATTAATCTAAAGAATCATTACAAACTTACCAAACAAATTAAATGGTATTAATTGTATTTATACAGTTCAACTTTTCATGATATGGCCAGATAAGTGACTGATTAAATAGAATAAAATAAACAAGTTAGAATAAGCGAATAAATAGAATAATTTAAACAAGATAGAATATGTGAATAAGGCATTAACTGCTGGTTTTCTCTAATTTGATCATGGTACAATATATAAATGATGTCATACCTTCCTTACATGTACTACCTGGTGATCATATCTTCAGGGAGAAAAGCGTTGAAAAAGCAGTGAAATGCTTGAATCAATATAATCTCAAATTATTATATTATCCTGGCGTATAATTTTCAAGGTTTAACTGGAATTAAATCTTAAGCTGGCAATAAGGGAAATCTGGACGCAGACCACGTGAGTTTTGTTGATCATATCGCAGGTATTATATGATATACGGTAATAAACTGTAGGTAATTATATCATGCACATTGTTGACTTAAAGTTGTTTGAATTGTTAATATAATCTACACATATATTATAGAAGACATCTCCAGTTTGATGTGCCCAAAAAATCCAGTTTTTGAGGTCTTTTATAGTAGGTTGGCGCATTCTGATGAGTTGTATTTAATAAAATTTTCTAATTTGAAGTGCATAAGTTGGAAGAATTTTTAACGTTTTTAATTTTAGAAATGTAATGGAAAATATCAAAATGGTCAATATTATCAAAGATATATATTCACTTCTTTTATGTTCATGTTAACAAATTAATCCAAAAAAGTAGTACATTTTTGATGCTTTAAAGCAGAATCTGTCAAAAAAGTCAAAATTCCAGAAATAGGGGTAAGGAGGATTCTTATTGTAGTATCTCCGTTAAATGCGAACAAAGTGACCATACATTTTTATATGTTATAAAGCACACATCAACGTTGATATAAAAATATTAAGAAAATTTCATTGAGTATTTTATGCACTATCACATTCTGTTCAATTTTAGCATGATCAAATTTAAAATGTTTTATGTTTTATTAATATTTTCATAAAATTTTGCTATCACTATGTACAAAATGCCACTATTATAATTAAGTTTTGAATTAATTTCTATTCTTGAATTCATTAAATAGAATTCTCAAATAAATTTCATATATATAATTATTTTTTTCGCAAAAATGAAAGTTAACATTTAATGCCAAAAAGGGGAGAAATTTAAATCAAAAGTATTATCCTTACAAGGCAAGAAAGTGCCCGCAAAAATTGTATTCTGTAGAAAACATCTTAATGTTGATGTATTAAAAAAAAAAATTAACAAATGATTTTACACTGCACAGTTCTGATGCCCTGATATTCTTAAAATATGTCTTCGCCATACTATTATCGATCGTTCCTCAACCAATGCATTGAGAGACATTGTTTCGTCGGTTTGCAATCGGGGTATCCATATCTCCTGGAAATTGTCTTCACAATCTGCTACAACATGGTTTGCGCATGCGCTAAATAATGATTCTACAACACATGGGGACATTCTCTCACAGGGAGTATTTTTAAATGTATGCGTTAATTTGAGCCTATTTTGTTTGGTTTTTACTTGATATTACATGTACCTACCACCCACTGTTGTAACGATTTGCTACAAAACACGTATAAAATCTTTGACGTCTAATGTGAAAGGTTTTAGATCAATAAAATACATGAATATGCAGTTGAATGGGTGGCCTCTTATGAATACAATAGATGTTGCAATGGACGTAAAAAACGAAATTGATAAATACATGAAACGTGGCGGTAGTTAGAGATTGAAAGGAAATAACTGATATGCACTAATTGTCCTCTTGTAAGCCTTCGAAAGTAACCACATTCTTATCATTAATTTCATTTGTGTGTCAGTTTTGTACCAAAAATCATTAACATATTGGCATAATAGCGTGATAAACCAATTTTAACATTTATCGCGATTGGTGATTTAAACTGAAGTGTAATTAGTCTCTATGCAATGCATGTAGCCTGATGCTTTTTTCATCTGAACCAAATACTTTTAACATATCCGTATAGATGTTTCAATGCTGCAGGGAAAAAAACAAATCCTAAATTATTAATACGTTTATACTTCAAATTACAAACTCAAAAATAAAGATATAAAGGCAGGGCCAAAACTTGTGTTTAAATAATATGAATGAGAATGTACTGTTTTTGATATAAAATGTGTGTTTAAAGTTGCATTCATTCTATGCGTTTCGATTTGGTGGATTCATGTTTCTTTTTTTTCTTATTTTTTTTTGGGGGGGGGGGGGAGCTAACAGTTTTATTGTTTTTCAGGGATTTTTCCATCATATTTTGTTATTGGTTTTTAGTCTGCAGAATAATTTTTTCAATGTTAATCTATCTTTAAAAGAACCATGTTTCAATTTGAAAATAAACAAATAAAATAAACTCTCTTTTGTCTTCAAATTAGCAGATTTTTGTAAAAGTACATTTAAAATTTAATATAAGCGTTTTTAAAAGGATTGCTTTAATATAATGACATGAATAACTTTAGCAGCTCACGATTTCTTCTTTAGATTATGTAATTTATTCACTTTTTCCTCATATGAACCATCTGGATATTTTTTCATTGGCTGCTACATTTTAATGAAATCTGTCAAATAAAGGTTTAAATAAAGATTGCATGATGCATCAATTATTTGTTAAGAAGGGATTACCTAAGACAAATACCGGTATACTTTTGAATTCATTAGAAGGCAAAGAAGTACACATAAAAAGAATAGATACTATAAGAATGCAGTCAGGAACATATTAGGAATAGGTTACATGTATCAAGTATATTTAAATGCTCAAATATTGCATTACTTTATTTATCCAACATGTTATGATAACCGATACCTTTTATTATAAAGTATCACTGTATTCCAGCTTATTCAATTCATTTTTAAGGACGATAGAGAGAGAGAAAGAGAGAGAGAGAGAGAGAGAGAGATTTATTTAGGTTTTTAAAAAATAAAAATTTTGTTAACAAAGTCACATGCTGTCAAGCGCCGCAGCTCGGGTTTTTTTGTAAGTTTTGATCTTGCCAAAAACAAACAAGACCGTATACAAGGCGTTCAGTTCATTTTTTTAATTCGTCTTTGCAAAGTGTAATACAGAAGCTTGAACATGATTTGCGTAATATATTTTTCATAGTGAAAATGAATTTCTATTTCTGGAATAGAACGAAATATATGACTCTGTTTTTCCTTCTAACGGCATTTTTTTTTCAAACATCTAAAGGAATAAACTACTGTGGAAAAACACCATTCGTTAACATTATCATAAACATTCTCAAGTTGAACTGTTTACAAGATTGACTTAATCAAAAATGGAAAATACCAAGTGCATTACAATAAATCAAATCAGAATGGATAGAATTGCTTTATTTTAAATTCATAAAAGCACCAAAAATTGCTCAAGGCCACTTGTCTCACATATTATATTTCTAAACAAAACAATGCATTCTGACACTAATGCATATTATTTGTTATCAAAATGTCAGAAAGATACAAATAATTTCTCCATGTCCTTTAACGTTCGTCTGTATGCAACGCTACACTATTTTATGTACAATTGTTCAAGTAAATCTCAGTTGAGTTTTAATACATGATGTCGACAAAATTTATTTTATGCTATTACTTAAAAATAACTAGTGTTCTTACACCTTATTAAAAATCTAGATGTTGGTTGCAGCAATATTTGGTCAAATAATATCTCAATGGTTTATCGACAGAGATAAGGTTATAAAGATGTAATAGAAGCGCCTTAGGAAATAATTATGAATCCACGAGAACGGACGCCAACGATAAGAAAAACATAGTTATCGTTGCAGTGTGATTTTTATTCATTATATTAGAATATTTGTACATGTATACCCACAGCTCATCATTGCTTTCAATTTTATCACATCCGAATGATACTTTAGAGGTCTCATATATGTATCATTGTAAAGAAAACATGAGTGTTTTTATTAAATGGCTTCGATTCAAGATTATTGTAAGGGATTTCTATCATTAAATAATGTCGTCTTGTGCATTTAACATTGAAAACGTTGAATTAAAGGAGTAGAAAATCAATCAAAATTGCTTAAACTAATGAAGGATATCAATTTGTTGATACGGGAGAGAAAACGTGCTTTAAAATTTGTCTATTGTTTAGACTATGTCCCAGTGAAGATGATAGTGTCAAATTAGTGCCACAATTAATCTTAATTATGTTTCAAATGCACTTAATTATATGTAAACAATGCGTCCTTCGTACCCTGTCACATTAACAGCTTGTTCTTAGTTACATTGTATATGGCATACAATTGATTCATTTTTTTCAAAATATGACCTTACAGGTTAGAAAGAGAATTAGGTGGGGCTTTTTCAAAGTTAAACGTAGAAATCAATAAAATACCTTCACAATTGCTGAAATTAAAAAAGAGTTTCTAGGTTTTTTTAAACCATGACCCTTTGGATTAGAAAGGCACCTAAACCAGGGAGGGGTTTCAATTTTTGAGAAATGAAATTACCTTGAATAAACCCACCGAAGAATTTCACGCCTATTGTTCATGTCATCCTAGTAAGACCTTGGGGGTGGGGAAGGTTTGCAAAAAGTATAATCATAACTACAGAATTGGGTTAATTCAAATGGAAATAGGTTTCTTGAATTAGTGACAAACTTTGAGCTACAGCTACTTTTATCAAATTGGTACCTCGGTTTCGAAATTCCAATTCCATAAACTAGGAGTAAATACATATGTATGGAAATACTACTCTCCGTTTAAACACAGGTGTAGAAAAAATAAAGGAAAAACGCCTTTCCTCTTTCTTAGCTTCAGATTTATTATACTGTAAACGTATTACATTTGACTGTGTATTTTATCTAGCGATTTTGGTGGAAAACAGCGTCCGCTAAATCAAGTACATCGCCAAATGTAAAATATATAAGTAGATAAATAGGTACATTAAGAAATGCGCTATCTCAAATCGAGCAAACTTGTTTAAAATCATATTCCGCCAAATATCGTACACGCTAAATATAATACGTTTATAGTAATTGCACATAAGTCATTATTGTATAAAGGCAGTAGCAATGCGATATTACTGCAATTGAATTCGTTAAGTTAAACTGTTTAAAGTAAAAGTGTTACAACTTGGCATACAAAGAAATCTCCAGAATATTCAAATTGGGCTTTGTTTTTCTTCAGACATCTAGAGACTTAGGGATACGTCATCGAATCTTTACAACTTATAAAAGATATGCAAACATTAATTTGGTATTTGTGTTTCAGGGAAATATGTAAGGCAACTGTGTGATAATGATCGGGTGAAAATAGAAGGAATTGATGTATGTGGAGAGTTTTTATTTCACTGTTTATTCTTGATAAGTTGGTATCTTTTTTTTTGAGAAGAATTGTCATCTGGAAAAAACATATCTAAAAGTTTTTAAAATAGTCTTTATTAAACAGGAGTATATTTATATTTTTTTGCGCACTAACTGATATCCTAACGAGTTAATTAACTATGTATTGATTTATGTTTATGATGAAATATTTTGGATCATAATAGTAATACAAATGAGATTTATAAGTAACAAAATAACAGATTTATATCAGGTATGACTTTTTTACCACAAATTTTCTCTAGCTCATTATTCAAATTTATTTGAATCTTAAACACAATGTGATACATTGTAAATGTCGTTTTTGTAGCATTATTTGACAGATTTTTCACACGTATAACCAATTAAGTTCAAGCTTTGCTATAATATAGTACATGTATATTAATCTTTGTGTCAACAATTGTTCATAAAAGACATTATTTTGGGAAGTACTTTCATTACTGCATCCCATTGCAAACATTCTCTAAGCCGGGTAAAACGTTTATTAAAGAACCTTGTGACGTTTGTTTAAAATCTTGAAATGAATGTTCAAAATCTTGTGATGTATATTGTGATATATGTTCAATATCTTTTGATGTATATTCTATAATTTTGTAATGTATGTTCAATACCTTGTGATGTATGTTTTATATCTTGGGATTGAACTAACATCACGAGATCATCGAGTATAAATCACAAGATTTTGAAAATACAATACACGATCTTGAACATATATCACAAGATTTTGAATATAAATCACAATAATTTGAATTTGAATATACATGTACATCACAATATTTTAGATATATCAACTTTTTCCACGCCATAATTCTCTTTTCAATTTTCATGTTGCTTCATTTTAAAAAAAAAATGAGGGAAATTAACATATAAATAAATCATCCACTGTTTTAACCGGTTGGATGATCCAGTTTACTAAATTATATCCAGAATCCATTTTTAATGCGGTTATCTTACTGTTTTGTAAATGCATTACATCTTTGTTTATTGTCAAATCGTGATTGCCCAGACAGACTTAATTGTCATGAGGTAATGAAAACAATGTCAACGCATGAAATGCATTCTCGTTCTTGCAGGAGCACCGACGTTATTACGAAATATTGTCGATTGACTGGAATGAACAAAATATCAAGGATTAAGTGTTGTTTAGAAGGAAGAAGACAGGTAATTTTATCCAAAGATAATATGATAACTTGTTAGAAAACATTATATATATTGATAATTTACTCCTTTTATTCTAAATATATTCCAAAGTTATCAAGATAATGAATTTAGAGTATAGCTTTTTCAGCACAAACATTGAAATACAGTTCCGATCAGACCCAACCTAACACCAGAGTAAACCCCAACTAAACCCCGGGTTTACTTTTGGGGTTTACTTGGGGTTTACTCTGTGTCTGCTTTTTTTTTTAATTTTAAATTCGATTTTATCAGATTTGCTAATGTCGATATTTTTTTACTTTATCAATTTACAAATGTTTTGAAAGGTTAACTTCGAATGATTAATTTATAAAAAGCCATAGATGTTAACAAAACAATCTTTATTTTATTTCATCAAGACTGATTTTCAACTGTTTACACTTTTTTCTGAAGAAACGTTTGAACAGGGTTATCTTTTTCTTTTGAGAAAGAAATGAGATTTTAGGATTGAAGTTGCATACTTTTTATTCTTAATCCTATTCCAAATATATTTACATTTTACACTGTCTTTGTCTGTGATAACACCACGAATCGATTTTTTAAAGTATTGCCATACATTTCATCAGTGACTATTGTATATCTTTCATTTTCACGGGAACATAATTATGTGAATTTTAATCAAGTTTTGTTGATATCCAAGGAGTAAAAGATCTGTTAAAAAAAACAATTAAAAAAAAACAATTGTTTAGATTCGGGCAGTAGAAGATGGAGTAGCGGTCATATGATTGAAAATGCTACAAATCCGTAGTTTGCGGAGATTTTCATTCGTGCAAACTTGTGCGTATGCGGTGCACGCGCACTCAACTGGTTGATATTTTTTCACCAAATCATTTTGGTGTGTGTATTTTGTCTGATCAGCGCTTTTATTTCGTTCGCAAAATGAGCGAACGGAGATCGCGTAATAGATGTACAACACGGGATTAACTACATGCCTCCAACTTTTAAAACTTTTACAACTTTTAACTAAACAAAATCACATATAGTCATGGAGTCCCGTGATCCTTAAGGATAGGGCATAGTAAATACGTCGTCATTCGTGGTTCCAGAATTTTTCCCCGGACGCTTAATTAAGTGATGGGGAGGGGAGTTCGTGGGATAATGTTGTTTGCCAGTGGATGTCCAAGACCTACATATATGATTAGTAATTTTACTAGGTCAATTTAATACGTTTGCTTCAATTTTCCAGTTATCCACCGATCCACCCCCTCTAGATCCGCGCATAGACGTCAACCAGTACTAAACATCGCAGAAAATTTGAAAAGTTATTAAAATATGTCCAGAATCAGTGAACAAGCTAAATTTACGTTTGTTCAAGTCCTTTGTAACTCGGGAACTTGTGTACAGAACACTTGGTTATTCCCCCTTTTTACATAGCAATGGGTACAAATCATAATTTATGGTCATAATATCATACACATGTATAATTAGGGTCGACGTCCTGTTCTTATGGTGCCGTATAATGATCAGTATGTCCCCTGTCCGTGGCTCTCTGTCTGTCCAAATTAATTTCCCTAAGTATAATTTCTCTGTAAATGGGTCTGTCTACATTTAACTTACTTACATGTACTTCTAATACTTCATCCACAGAGTGCCTTTGGATAAAGAGTGCTGTAGTGACAATAAACCAAGTTTCTAGATAAAAGGGTGAAGGTCAGGTGTCCAGACCATATATCCTCCCAAGTTGGCCGAATCTTGCTCCTACATTTATATAACTTACCTACATGTACTTCTAATACTTCAGCTACGGAGTGGCTTAAGCTAAAGGGTGTCCAATGATGACATTGAACAAATTTTTTGGATCAAAGGTCAGGGTCATATGAGTTCTGTTTGATAAATTCTTGTCTAACCAATATTACCGTATATTTTCTCCCGATGATTCTGTCTGGTTCATACATTACTGTAAAGAGTACTTGTAAGTAAAGGATGTATTGTGACCTTGAATCAAGATACTTTTTAAATGACATGTTCATATCACAGACTACTGTGTTTCAATAAATTCTTAGTCAAAATTTAAGACTAAAATAAATTGCATTCTAATGTAAGTTCAATATTTAATTGAATGGGTCCTTCGAGAGGATTGCAGTATAACTCAAATTGTTTTTGCTTTAAGAGCATCAATCACCTAAAGTATCTATGTAGAGAGTCAATGTCATACAATGTAGTCTGGATCATGTGTTCTCTCTCATTGCAAAAATCTAGATCATGCTTCACACAAACAGTACTTGTGGTTTATAAGTGTGCAGTGATGTTAAACTTAGTTTATGATTCAAAGGTCAAGATCATAGCAAACATCAGTGAAACAGATGTCTATTCTATGTTATCTCCTTCTTGTCAAATCCAGTTTTAGTTTCACATGAAAAAGTAATGGATGTGCTGTGACCTTGAAATATTTTTTTTCATTGAATATTTACGCAAAGTGTTTTTCAGTGTCTCATCCTTTAATAAAGCGGGGCTATTAGAGAAGGTCAATATCCCAATGATATATAGTTATGAAGTGCAAAAAAAAAGAAAATAAATTAAAAATAGGATCTAAAATCTTTTGATCAGTCGATCTCTTTGCGGCGAAAAAATTATTATTATTTATATGGCATTTGGGCATTTGTTGTGAAGCAGTTCGATCTTCATACATGTATTTTGCACAAATTTTCAGTCATTAATACGCTGTCAAATGTATAAAAAAAAAAAAAAAAAACACGTGTTTTTCCGTGACTGAATTATTACTGGATTGGAATTGCTGTCTTTTTCAATAAGGGGCTGATGCATCCCATCCATTTACTCATTTTATAAGCAATATTATATAACATCATGACTATTATCATATTGACAATCATTTTTCGACACGAAGCTGCAACGGAAGACCTCCTCGTTGCTTTCCAACGAGCTCGTCTCTAGTTAATAATTGCCTCTTTTACCACCATTGTTTTTTTAAAATCTTATTCTTAATTAATTTATTAATGTCAAAGTAGTATTATTTTGAAGAAGAAAGATTGAATCATTGTTAGATAAAAAAAAATAGTTAGTCATTTCTTTCTTTGGACATTTTGACAGCTAACCATTAGGACCAATATGCATATTACATAATGCTTGTAAATGTTTAATATATTTGCGCACATAAAAACGATTTAGAATTCATGACATACATACACAGTGAACTTGAATCACTTAGGAAGATCATTCTTTGTTGGTCAGTGTGAATTACTACAAAAATGTGTTTACTATTGTAGGCAGTATTAACGTTATCACCATTAATCTATAGAATCATTACAAACTTACCAAATGATATGCACTAATTGTCCTCTTGTAACCACATTCTTATCATTAATTTCATTTTTGTGTCAGTTTTGTATCAAAAATCATTAACATATTAGCATAATAACGTGAGAAACCAATTTTAACATTTATCGCGATTGGTGATCAATGATTTAAACCGAAGTGTAATTACTCTCTATGCAAAGCATATAGCCTGAAGCTTTTTTTCTTCTGAACCTTAAATACTTTTAAAATATCCGTACAGATGTTTCAATGCTGCAGGGAAAAACAAATCCTAAATTATTAAATACGTGTACACTTCAAACTACAAACTCAAAATTAAAAATGTAAAGGCAAGGTCAAAACTTGTGTTTAAATAATATGAATGAGAATGTACTGTTTTTGATATAAAATGTGTGTTTAAAGTTGCATTCATTCTATGCGTTTCGATTTGGTGGATTCATGTTTCTTTTTTTTCTTATTTTTATTTTGGGAAGGGGGGTGTTGGTTAACAGTTTTATTGTTTTTCAGGGATTTTTGCAACATATTTTGTGATTAGTTTTTAGTCTGCAGAATAATTTTTTCAATGTTAATCTATCTTTAAAAGAATCATGTTTCAATTTGAAAATTAACAAAAAAAAAAAATAATCTCTCTCTTGTCATCATAACAGATTTTTTAAAGTACATTTAAAATTCAATATAAACGTTTTAAACATGATTGCTTTAATACAATAACATGAATGACTTAAGAAGCTCACGATTTCTTCTTTAGATTATGTAATTTATTAAGTTTTTCCTCATATGAACCATCTGGATATTTTTTCATTGGCTGCTACATTCTAATGAAATCAATCGAATAAAGGTTTAAATATAGATTGCATAATGCATCAAATATTTGTTAAGAAGAGATTACCTCAGACAAATACCGGTATACTTTTGAATTCATTTGAAAATAATGTTTATCTTCCTGATCAGTACCACATTGTAGAAAGCAAAAAAGTACACAGAAAAAAAAAACATATTATAAGAATGCATTAAGGAACATATTAGGAATAGGTTACATGAATCAAGTATATTTAAATGCTCAAATATTGCATTACTTTATTTATCCAACATGTTATGATAACCGATACCTTTTATCATAAAGTATCACTGTATTCCAGCTCATTCAATACAATTCATTTCTAAGAGAGAGAGAGAGAGAGAGAGAGAGAGAGAGAGAGAGAGAGAGAGAGATTTAGGTTTTTTAAAAAATAGCAATTTTGTTAACAAAGTCACAAGCTACCAAGCGCCACAGTTCGGGATTTTTTGTTTTAAGTTTTGATCTTGCCGAAAACAAATAAGACCGTATACAAGGCGTTTAGTTCATTTTTTTTTATCCGTCTTTGCAAAGTATAATACGGAAGCTTGAACATGATTTGCGTAACATATGGTTCATATTGAAAATGAATTTCTATTTCTGGAATAGTTTATAAACGAAATATATGACTCTGGTTTTCCTCCTATTTGTTTCCAAACATCTAAAGGAATAAACTACTGTGGAAAAACAACATTTGTTAACATTATCATAAACATTCCCAAGTTGAACTGTTTACAAGATTGACTAAATCAAAAATGGAAAATACCAAGTGCATTACAGTAAATCAAATCAGAATGGATGAAATAGCTTAATTTTAAATTCATAATAGCACCAAAAATTGCTCAAGACCACTTGTCTCACTTATATCATATTTCTAAACAAAACAATGCATTCTGACACTAATGCATATTATTTGTTATCAAAATGTCAGAAAGATACAAATAATTTCTGCATGTCCTTTAACGTATGCAACGCTATACTATTTCATGTACAATTCTTCCAATAAATCTCAGTTGAGTTTTAATACATGATGTCGACAAAATTTAGCTTATACTATTACTTAAAAAGAACTAGTGTTCTTACACCTCATTAAAAATCTAGATGTTGGTTGCAGCAATATTTTGTCAAATAATTTCTCAATGGTTTATCGACAGAGATTACCTTATAAAGCTGTAATAGAAGCGCCTTAGGAACTAAATCCACGAGAACGGACTCCAACGATAAAAAACATAGTTATCGTTGCAGTGTGATTTTTATTCATTATATTAGAATATTTATACATGCATACCCGCAGCTCATCATTGCTTTCAATTTTATCACATCGAAATGATAATTTAGAGATCTCAGATATGTATCATTGTAAAGAAAGCATGAGTGTTTTTATTAAATGGCTTTGATTCAAGATCATTAAAACTTGATTGTAAAAGATTTCTATCATTAAATAATGTCGTCTTGTGCATTTTAACAAGAAAAACGTTGAATTAAAGGAGTAGAAAATCAATCAAAATTGCTTAACTAATGAAGGATATCAATTTGTTGATACGAGAGAGCAAAACGTGCTTTAAAATTTTTCTATTGTTTAAATTATGTCCCAGTGAAGATGATAGTGTCAAATTAGTGCCACAATTAATCTTAAATATGTTTCAAATGCACTTAATTATATGTAAACAATGCATCCTTCGTTCCCTGTCACATTAACAGCTTGTTCCCTTGAACCAATGTCTGAATGAGCCAATTTTAACCAATCTATTCACAAATATTCCAATTTTTATAATCTTTCAAGTGTGTTTAGGCTATCTTTCAATGATGGGGTCTATTATAAAAAAAAAATAGATTATAATAGTCTGTTGACAAATCAAAAGGCAATATTATAAATTTTCAAAATTAGATACATTGTACATGTATATGGCATACAATTGATTCATTTATTCAAAATATGACCATAGAAGTCGGAAAGAGAATCAGGTGAGGCTTGTTCAAAGTTAAACATAGAAATCAATAAAATAGTTCACAATTGCTGAAATTAAAATAAGAGTTTCTAGGTTTTTTTTTTTAAACCATGACCCTTTGGATTAGAAAGGCACCTAAACCAGGGAGGGGTTTCAATTTTTGAGAAATGAAATTACCTTGAATAAACCCACCGAAGAATTTCACGCCTATTGTTCATGTCATCCTAGTAAGACCTTGCGGGTGGGGAAAGATTGCAACAAAGTATAATCATGACTACAGAATTGGGTTAATTCAAATGGAAATAGGTTTCTTGAATTAGTGACAAGCTTTGAGCTACAGCTACTTTTATCAAATTGGTACCTCGGTTTCGAAATCCCAATTGCATAAACGAGGAGGAAATACATATTTATGGAAATACTACTCTCCATTTAAACACAGGTGTAGAAAAAATAACGGAAAAACGCCTTTCCTCTTTCTTAGCTTCAGATTCATTATACTGTAAACGTATTACATTTGACTGTGTATTTTATCTAGCGATTTTGCCGGAAAACGGAGTCCGCTAAATCAAGTACACCGCAAAATGTAAAATATATAAGTAGATAAATAGGTACCTTAAGAAATGCGCTAAATCAAATACACGCAAACTTGTTGAAAAATCATACTTCGCCAAATATCGTACACGCTAAATATAATACGTTTATATTAATTGCACATAGTTCATTATTGTATAAAGGCAGTAGCAATGCCATATTACTGCAATTGAATTCGTTAAGCAAAATTGTTTAAATTAAAAGTGTTACAACTTTTCATACAAAGAATTCTCCAGAATATTCAAATTGGGCTTTGTTTTTCTTCAGACTTCTAGAAAGTCAAGGATACGTCATCGAATCTTTACAACTTATAAAAGATATGCAAACATTAATTTGCTACTTGTGTTTCAGGGGAATATGTAAGGTAATTGTGGGATAATGATCGGGTGAAAATATAAGGAATTGATGTATGTGGAGAGTTTTTATTTCACTGTTTATTCTTGATAAGAAAAGGACTCAAACGGACGGTATAACAGGTAAATACACACCTTATAAAAAAAAAAACAATTTTTTAACAATCAATAATATACTAGTGTTATGACCAAGCAATTTTCAAGTTTCAAAATATCTTTTTATTTGAGAAGAATTGTCATCTGGAAAAAATATATCTAAAAGTTTTTTGAAAAATAGTCTTTATTAAACAGGAATATATTTATATTTTCGCGCACTAACTGATATCCTAAGGAGTTAATTAACTATGTATTGATTTGTGTTTATGATGAAATATTTTGGATCATAGTAATAATACAAATGAGATATATAAGTAACAAAATAACAGATACTTACCAGGTATGACTCTTTTACCACACATTTTCTCTAGCTCATTATTCAAATTTATTTGAATCTTAAAACAATGTGATACATTGTAAATGTCGTTTTTGTTGCATTATTTGACAGATTTTTCACACGTATAACCAATTACATTCAAGCTTTGCTATAACATAGTACATGTATATTATTTTTTGTGTCAACAATTGTTCATAAAAGACATTATTTTGGAAAAGTAATGCACTTTCATTAATGCATCCCATTGCAAACATTCTCTATGCCGCGTAAAACGTTGCTTTATTAAAGAATCGTGTGATGTTTGTTTAAAATCTTGAAATGAATGTTCAAAATCTTGTGATGTATATTGTAATGTATGTTCAATATCTTTTGATGTATATTCTATAATTTTGTAATGTATGTTCAATACCTTGTGATGTATGTTTTATATCTTGTGATTGAACCAACATCACGAGATCATCGAATATAAATCACAAGATTTTGAAACTACAATACACGATCTTGAACATATATCACAAGATTTTGAGTATAAATCACAATAATTTGAATATACATGTACATCACAATATTTTAGATATATCAACTTTTCCCACGCCATAATTCTCTTTTTAATTTTCATGTTGCTTCATTTAAACAAAAAATAAAATGAGGAAAATTAACACCTAAATAAATCATCCACTGCTTTAAGTTTACTAAATGATATCCAGAATTCACTTTTAATGCGGTAATCTTAATGTTTTGTAAATGCATATCTTTGTTTATTGTCAAATCGTGATTGCCGAGGCAGAATTAATTGTCATGAGGTAATGCAAACAAGGTCAACGCATGAAATGCATTCTCGTTCTTGCAGGAGCACCGACTTTATTACGAAAGATCGTCGATAGACTGGAATGAACAAAATTTCAAGGATTAAGTGTTCGTTCAGAAGGAAGAAGACAGGTAATTTTATCCAAAGATAATATGATAACTTGTTAGAAAACATTATATATATTGATAATTTATTCTTTTTATACTAAATATGTTCAGAAGTTATCAAGATAATGAATTTAGAGTTTTGCTTTTTTAGCACAAACATTGAAATACAGTACCGATCAGACCCAACCTAACACCAGAGTAAACCCCAACTAAACCACGGGTTTACTTTTGGGGTTTACTTGGGGTTTACTCTGGGTCTGCTCTTTGAAAATTTGGGTCAACTCAGGGTTTACTTTGGGTTTACTCGGGGTTTACTTTGGGTTTACTCAGGAATTGCTTTTGGGGTCAACTGTACGCACTGAAGTGTGAAGCAGATCCGTCTTTTATCTTACCATCTTACTGCCTGTAATTCCTGCCCCTTGTATATTCCGAATACACATGTAGCGTCTGCTTTCATGGGTATACTTCTGATCGGGGTTTACTCTCTGTGTCCACTCTGGGTTTATTTTGGGTTTACTCTGGGTCCACTCTAGTACACCCGGAGTAAAACCAGAGTAAACCCAGAAAGTAAACCCAGGGTTTAGTTGGGGTTTACTTTCTGTTAGGTTGGGTCTGATCGGTACTGTATATCTAATATCAATATTTTTTTTCTAATTCTGATTTATTTCAATTTCGTTTTTATAAGATTTGCTAATGTCGATATTGTTTTTACTTTATCAATTTACAAATGTTAAACATTGTACATTTTAAGAAAAAATGTAATTGATAAAATATTTTGAATTTGTATGTTATGTTTGACTTTTGAAAGTGGTTTTAAAAGGTTAACTTCGAATGATTAATTTATTATTAATTAATTATTATTTCTAATTAATTAATTAATTAATCAATTAATTTTTCAAAAAGCCATAGATTTCAACAAAACAATCTTTATTTTAACTTCAACAAGACTGATTTTCAACTGTTTACACTTTTTCTAAAGAAACATTTGAACAGGGTTATCTTTTTCTTTTGAGAAAAAAATGAGATTTTAGGATTGAAGTTGCATACTTTTTATTCTTAATCTTTATCCAAATATATTTACATTTTACAGTGTCTCTGTCTGTGATAACACCACTAATCGATTTTGTAAAGTATTGCCATACATTTCATCAGTGACTATTTTCATATTTAATGATACAATTGCTGAGAATTATATAAATGTAAGTACTAATAAGGAATCATTCTTTGAATTTAAGAGGGTGATCAAATACGGTCGGGCATGATCAAATTGGATTTGATCACCCTTGATCGTATTTGATCACCTCATAATACTAAAAGAATGATTCCTTATTCCTTATATTATGTGCCTGTTTATCTACCATAAAAGTTTCAGCAATTATTTTAGGCAATGCATTATATGAGGAGCAGATTTTTAATACTGTTGCTCTAAAGTGACATTTAGTACTTTAGGGTTTTAATGTTTAAGTAATCTGTTTGATAAACAAAATAGATCCCATGGCATCTATTTTGTATGATTAAAATATATATGAAAAGATACGATTTATTTTTTTTTAAGAGAAAGAAAATTATGTATAACAGATTAGTAAGAATTCATAAACAACAGTAACTTTAATTATGTTTAATTAATGTATAACATATCAACTTTCTACTATTGATTAGCACTGCGAATGAGACATGCACTCAAATCAGCATGCAGAAAAAAGTACTGCATACAAGTTTTGCAAAGAAAGTAAGTACCTCTAAAATATTTTATAAATGCAGTGACGTGGTGATAAATAATTTATGATTAAATTTGAAAAAAAACAATTTTTTTTGGTAAAATCGTCTGGAAGTAAGGTTTTTTTTTCAAAATAAGTTGTTTATTGCTCGCTTATTAAGAGGTGAATTGGATTGATTTTTTTTTTGTTTTCAATATATTTTTGGCAAATAAAAGAAAGGTTTTGTTTAAGGTATCCAACTCCTCAATGTTGTTGTATCAAGAATTTCTTGAGAAGTGTATGATTGAAATCGTTAGACAAAACATTCTTTAAAAATACAAAGAAAAAGGGGTCAGTTTTCATCCCTCTGAGTGATGGCTCATTTAAATTGACCTCTTTGCATCTAAAATGCAATTTTATCCTGAGGATTTGTTGGCAGTATTTTTGATAAAGCAAATTTATTTCATCAAATATTGTTTAAATTATGAACAATGGTCAGACTAAATAGAGAGATTATGAAAAAACAAATTGTATGAAGCTGCATAGTTAGTGACCATTTTGCACATAAAATAAACAATTTCTATACTAGTTACAATTTGATTTGAAATAAAAAAAATTTTGAATATCAAAAATTTTTTAAGATAAATCCACTTTGTCTAGATATGTATTGAGTATTATTTTGACATAATAAAACCTGGGGGTCAGAGACGTCAAATTTTAGATATATAGGGCTTCAAAGGTTAAATTCTCGCAAAATTTGAATTAAAAAATTTCAGACGTGTTCTACATATTTGCATGATTTTATGCTGAACGTCTATCACACTCTTGAGATTTAATTTTGTACATGACACTATCAAATATATAAGATGTGGGTAATGAATAAAGTATAATAAAAAGAAAAGTATATAAAAAAATACATAAAATGTTTGTTTCTGTCATTTTCGTCTAAAACACCTTCCGCTCGAAAAAATAGTTCCCCCAAAAACTTGTTGGTTTACTGAATTCAAATGTGTTTCCTTTATTAATGTTGTATAATTATGAAATAATAATCTTTCTTCGATGATTAAATAAATAAAATCATATTCATTTTAAATATAATGATCATGTGCGCAATGAAATCAAAACGTGAGGAGTGAGATACCTTAAGATTGTGTCTTTGTTTTTTTGTTTTTAATTTTTAGCCCGTTTTTTATTGCTAATATTATTTGCATGCATTTGAATTTTTCTAGTTATTTTTTTCCATGGATTAGATTTTGGTGCATGGTATTGAAACTTAATTAAAAATAAAAGCATAATATTATTTGACATCGCTTTCAAAAGAGAATAATTTTTAAAAACGTATCTGGTTCAAATCTAATCATTTCAATCTACATATTCTTTATGATTTATTAAAACATTATATATCTAACAAAATTATGAAGTGAATGCATTTCTTAACATAACGTTTCAAAAAAAAAAAAACAAATATATTTTTTTCTTTTAGAAAAACCAAGTGTTGTGCCAATTTACAACGTAGTGAATACATGAAAACTATGAAAGCTACAAAATATCACGAACAAACCAGAATGCGGCTTTGTGACAGAAGATACTCAGCTATAGATCTAATGGAAAATTTCATTTCTCAAAGACTTCTGGTTAGAAATTTAGTGGTGATCATATCTTTAAAATGTGTTTTGTGTTATTTTTTCTTATTTTAAAGACAATCTGTCTTAAGGGTTTTGAAAAAAAGCATTAACTTGGAGTATTTGCATAGAAACATGTGTTATATTGCCCATCGGAGCAATACGGCGAAATTTTTATTTTCAAGCTTTTACATTTAACTCGGATGTACGTGAGTCTGGGTTTTTTTAAAATAATAATCTGGAATGCTTTCAGGATAGTTGACCAAACCATAGCTGTGTAAGTCTAAATAGTATTCTTTTTTATATTCCTTTTTTTTTTATTCCTTTTTATTTATTTTCATCCTTCCTGACCTAACTCTTGGCTTAAGGGACATAGTTTGAATTTGTTTAAAATCTACTCTAAAATGGGGAGCAAATTGCTCAGTGGTCAAAAGTGGTCATAGGTGGTCGGTGGTTCGAGCGCTAGAGACTTTATCTGCATTGTAACAGCTGACCACTTCAATGAGCTTATTACGTCTTGTCTTTTGTATGTTTGTAGGCTTGAAATGAAAATATCACCTATATTTTCAGGTGTTGGAGAAAATATTTCAAGAAGACGCTCTAAGAAGGAACATTGAATCATGAATGTTATCCCGGATTAAACTTTTCGACTTATCATATCAATATTTGGATATACATTTGAAAATTATTTGTAATGTATCAATAAAATGGCTTTTGTGTATGTTTTACAACTGAAATGTATCGGTATACTGTTTGTCTGTCTTGTTTTCCGTAAGGTAATTTAATGAACTTATCAGAAGCTGTACGTTTCTGCAGAACTATTATGAACGTTTAGTTCAACTAGACGCTTTGTCTACGAACGCAGCTCAGAGCGTGTGGTTATACTAAACCAGTCATGAAATAATATCAATAATAATAATTAAGTAAAATGTATGAGCGATCTAACTGGGTTGTATAATCAACGTCAAATCTTTTTCAGAAAATGTATGCAAAAATACTATTTCATGGAACTCAAGAAAATAATGATGTTAAAAAAATATATCACAATTTTCGTCGATTGAGAAACATTTTTGAATTTTATAAAATAAAGTCAGTCGAAACAACCATAAAATACCGTATAAATAGGTTTATTTTTGTAATATTGTTACAACAACAAAAATGAAACAGATTAACTAACCGCATTTTCAGTGCAGCTATCAACAGAAAATGCACGTGTTTCAAAACATGTCTAAGTGACCAATTAGCTAGAGAGATTTAGATGTTACTTTTAAATCACAAAGACTTTAACTGTTACCTAGTGCATAGCACTTCATTCAATTAATTAGCCTACTTCTGAACTACATAATGTAAATGACACACGTTGTGAACTAGCATTGATTGGAAGTGTGTAGAAAAAAACAAAAGCATTAATGAACTTAGAATTACAATTTTTATTTATTCCTCTATTTGCCTTTTTATTACATTAAACATCGTTTTGGGATATTTGAGATCGTATAAACAGGCTTCAATATATCATTTAATTTTATTATACATGTACTATTAATCATAAACTTTGTTTAATCTTGTTATTTCGTGATTTTATTCTTATGCAACTTAAGGGGGCATGGTCACGATTTTGATAAAACAAAATAAGCGTGCTGCTGGCTACAAAAGCCCATTGTTTGTCATTTGATGTCTAAACACACTGATGTACACCCAAAACGCAAATAAAACAACTTTATACACACCATACATAATGATGTTTTCCTGCTGATGTCACTACAGCATTAAATTTTATTATATATATTCTTACCAAAATTGCGCATCTTTATATACAGATTAAAAATTCAAAACAAAATTCTGGAGAAAATCCTCTTGAATATCGTCTTTAACAACTCTTTATTTACAATGTAGTAGCAAAAAACACACGTGCACCCAACGAGGCATGAGACTTTGTTCACGTCGAAGTTATACATGTACTTGAAAATCAAGACCGAGTCTTTCCACCCCTCTCCGGTGAAATACTGTTAAGACACCGCATATGGAGCTCGCGACGCAAATATTTTCTAGAAAATGTATACAAAAATACTATTTCTTGGAGCTAACGGAAAGAATGATCTGTAAAAAAAATATATAACAACTTTCGGTGACTGGGAAACATTTTTGAATGTTATAAAGAAAGTCAGTCAAAGCAATTAAAAAATACCGTATAGATAGATTCATTTTTGTAATATTGTTACAACCACGAAGTTGACCAGATTAAATTACCACAATTTCAGAGCAGAAATGTGTTTCAAATCATGACTGAATAACCAATTAGCTATAGAGATTTGGATGTTACTTTTTAGTGACAAAGATTTTAAAAGTTTCCTAGTGCATATAGGTTCATACATTTAATTGGCTTATTACTGATTTACATAATCTAAGTGATACACGTCGTGAACTAGTTTTGATTGGAAGTGTGTAAAAAATATCAAAAGATTGATGAACTTTAAATCACGATTTTTATTTTTTTACTCTATTTGCCTTTTTATTACATTAAATGGGCATGGTCAGGATTTTGGTCAAACATTATTTTTCCGATTTCAATGTTTACAATCCTTCACTTAGGCATTTTTAATAGGCAACCAAACTTTGAGTGTCAATTGTTGATTTATAAGTGAGTTACAGAGCTTGCAATTCTTTGCTTTGTAAACAAACCTTTTGTGTACATTTCATTTTGAATGTTGAAGTACTATGTTCCAGTTTTAGACCTAAAACGAATGTTTTAAACGTTAGGAACTGTTTATTTATGCTTAAAATGAATAAGGAGATAGACAAATCAGCTTGAAAAAGATGTTTAATGGTATAATGAACATACGTTAACAAAAACAGGGCACGAGCCTTGTTTACATGACAAAGAATTGTGAGCCCTGTATCTTGCTTATAACTCTACGAATGACTCTCAAATTTCATTTGATCACTAGAAATGCATTCCTAAAGTATTGTAAATATTAAAAACAGAAAAATAGAATTTGACCAGAATCGTGACCATGTCCCTTTAAATTGAGAGAATATTAACAGATTTTAAGATATCATTTAATTTTATTATACATGTACTATTATTCATAAACTTTGGTTAATCTTGTTATTTCATGATTTTATTCTTACGCGACCTAATGCCTTTGAGCATTAATTATATAGAAAACCATTATAAAGCCTGTAAGGCAGGCGCTAACATACAAATAAATGTCATTGTTGGACAAAAAAAGCGGGAAACGGTCCAATCCAAGATTTCTTAATTGATACATCATCTGTGTATACCCGGATAATTTCACAAAAAGAAACATCGAACGTAGATTCAAAATGGGAAATGTTTACATCTTTTCTCCATTCGGAAGCACTCGGGATATTATCATCCTTGGTACTTAATATTGTTTACAATGCAAAATGCCCGTAGACTTTCTCTTTTTGGTTATGTATTAAAACGTAAAACAGTAGAGGGGGGGGGGTGTCTAGAACATAAAATCTGGACTTATTTTCATTCAAGTGAATGGATGTGGTTTGGTTACAAAGGTACTTATAATTATCGAGATATTGAGCAAAAAGATATGGAAGCAGGAACTTGGGACATAGTATAGTTGCAAATATTTTTTTTTAGAATTAGCAGAATGTTTTATTCATCTTTTTAATGAATGCATGACATTTTTAAAAATAAAAACCCATCATGATATGAACAACATTTCGACTGAAATCATTGGTAGTTCGCGTAGAATTTAAGTGTGTCGGATAAACTCGGAGGAGGAAATGACGTCACATATTAACAAAAGTTCAGATATGTTCAGTTTGTTTACGTAAGCATTTGTGTTGCTTAGAGTACTTTAGTGTTTTAGAGCATTTTTTTTTTATAATTGCTAAATGATAAAGATGTATGCAATTTACAGGTAGGAATTTCCTTTTCCACCATGTTGCTAAACACCACAAAGGATTATTGGGAATTGAGAATTTTTTCACGTGTCCTCATTTTAATTTTCTCGAACAATGTGCAGATTTCAACTCGAATTTGCTCCGTTCCTACACGTTATATACGGAGCTCGTTTTGCAGGTAGCACTTCGCACCGCTCGTTGAGCTTGCTATTTATAATAATAATCAAGTAAAATGTATAAGTGGAATAAATGGTATTGTCTTATCAACGTCAAATCTTTTCTAGAAAATGTATACAAAAATACTATTTCATGAAACTAACGGAAAGAATGATCCGTAAAAAATATATAACAGTTTTCGGCGACTGAAATTTTTTAAAAATTTTATAAAGAAAGTCGGTCAAAGCAACCATGAAATACCGCAAAAATAGTTTTATTTTTGTAATATTGTTACAACCACGAAATTGAAACAGATTAATTTACCGCATTTTCAGTGCAGCTATCAACAAAAAATGCACGTGTTTCAAAACATGACTGAATAACCAATTAGATAGCGAGATTTGGATGTTACTTTTTAATGACAAGATCTTAAAAGTTTCCTTGTGCATAGAGGTTCATTCAATTTTATAAAGAAAGTCAGTCAAAACAACCAAAAATACCATATAAAAAGATTCATTTTTGTTATATTGTTACAAACACGAAATTGAACCAGATCAATTTTTGCATTTTCAGTGCAGAAATGCACGTGTTTCAAAACCTGACTGAATAACCAATTAGCTAAAGAGATTTGGATGTTACTTTTAAATGACAAAGATTTTAAAAGTTTCTTAGTATATAGACGTTCATTCATTTAATTGGCTTATTACTGATTTACATAACCTAAGTGACACACTAGTATTGATTGCAAGTGTGTAAAAAAGCATTCACGACCTTAAAATTACAATCATAATTTTTTACTCTATTTGCATTTTTATTACATTAAACATCGTTTTGTAATATGCGAAAGAATATAAATAGGTTTAAATATATCATTTTATTTTATTATACATGTACTATTATTACTTTGTTTAATCTTGTTATTTCATGATTTTATTCTTACGCGACCTAATGCATGTGAGCAACTATATAAGAAATCATTATAAAGCCTATTAGGCAGGCGCGTAACATACAAATAAATGTCATTGTTGGACAAAAACAGCGGGAGATTTTTTCATTGATACATCCTCCGTTTGTACCCCGAGAATTTCACATGAAAAAAAAACAAACATCGTAAGGAGATTCCAAATGGGAAATGTTTACATCTGTTCTCCATTCGGAAGCACTCGGGATATTATCATATAGTGCACTTAATATTGTTTACAATGCAAAATCCCCTTAGACTTTCTCTTTTTGGTTGTGTATTAAAACCTGATGTGGTAGAAGGGGCATTTCAGAATTGTTTTCATTATAGTTAACGGGTGTATTTTGGACATAAAGGTATTTATATATAATAATCGATATATTGATATAAGCAGAAACAGAGGACAGAGTATAGTTGCTAACCATTTATTTTAGAATTAGCAGAATGTTTTATTCATGACATTCTTAAAAATAATAACGCATAGTGAAAAAAATATTTCGACTGAAATCATCGTTAGTTCAGGTAGAAGTGTGTTGGATAAAGTTGGAGGAGGAAATGACGTCACATGTCAACAAAAGTCCAGAATAGTACATATTTTTTAAGTAAGCATTTTGTTGCTTAGGCTACTTTAGTGTTTTTAGAGGGGTTTTTTTATTGTTAAATGAAAAAGATGTATGCGATTAACGGGAAAGAATTTTCCTTAGAAACGCTTCCTTTTCCACCGTGTTGCTATGCATCGAAAATGATTATTGGACATTTAGAATTTTTTCAAGTGGCCTCATAAAAATTTCTTTGAACAATGTGCAGATTTCAACTCGAATTTCCTCCGTTTATACACGTCCCAGGTGTCACTACAGCATAAATATTACTATACATTCTTACAAAAAATTCTGCAATTTTAGATACAGATTAAAACTTCAAAACAAACTTGTGGAAAAATCTTTTTAAATAACACTGCTTCCCGCAAGGTATGTGACTTTGTTTACGTCGAAGTTACACACGACATGTGCTTAAAAATCTAGACCGGGCCTTTTCACCACCCTCCGGAAACAACACGCATCAAAAATGAAAAACAAATCACAAATGAATTACCATTGTTACATAACCTGGATACTCAGACATCTTACACAGTGTTTTTCATCTCATAAAAAATCAGCTCCTGTCCAGGTCTGAAACTCCCAAAATTCAAAGGGGAATTTGGGAATTGTTTTGCCTCAGCCATGTTTTGACGTGAACCTTCGGTGAAATACTGTTATGACACCTGCAATATAAGTCATTTATTGTACGCGAAAATAAACATTTATATATTGATTTTCTTAGGTACTTCACGGGTTTGCCCACAATAGATGGTATCTCCTCATCTTGTATCTTTAATGCAAATTTCTTTGTCACTTTCCCCTTCTTTATAATTAGGCTTCTTGATTTTTGGGGCTTGATCTTCATTCTCGCCAAGCTTATTGACTCATCAAGGGCATCAAGTACCCAACGTGCCTGGACGTGTGTTGTTGTAGTATTGGTAATATCGTCTACGAAGCCTCTGTATGCAAGTAGTCTTGTTCCTGTCGATGTCTTAGGGCCCTTTGTTTACTGTTCTACGGCACTGATTATCAGATTCATCCCCATCACAAACAAAATTACTGAGATAACACAACCTGTTGTCATTCCCCTTTCTCGCCTCTGTCATTCTGTTGTGAAGCGTCCTACTGTGAATCTCAGGGATATAATGTCAAAATAACTTCTGATGATTTCCTGGATTTTGTCCGGTACATGATAATGCTGGAGTGCTTTCATGATGAGTGCGTGTGGAACAGAGCCATAAGCATTTGCCAGGTCTAGCCAAACTGCTGTTAGATCTCCATGGTTTATTCTCGCTTCCCTGATCAGCTGTGTTATTGCCCTGGTATGTTCTATGCATCCTGGAAATCCGGGAACTCCCCCTTCCTTTACTGAAGTGTCGTTATATCCATTGTTGGTCATATATGCTGTCAGTATTTTTGCCAATACAGCAAAGAAGATCTTTTCCTCTACGCTAAGAAGTGATGCTGTTCTAAACTGACTAATTTTGCTGGCGTCTTTTTCCTTTGGTACCATGACTCCCTCTGCTATTTTCCAACAGTCTGGGATGACTCCTTTCCTTCATATGACCTTGAGGAGTTTCCATAGTCGACCCAAGAGCATTGGACACTTCTTGTAAACTTTGTGTGGGATCCCACTCGGTTCAGCTGCTTATCGAGATCTTTCCTTTTTTAGACCACTTCATTAACTTCCTTCCACGTTAGTTCTTCATTGTCTAGTGGTGCTGCTGGTGGTTCTACTTCTGGTACCCTTGAGTACTCTCCCAGTGGCTCGTCTCTTTGGGGGTCTGAATGGCTCTGCCTTTAGTGCTCTTCCATTTCTTCCTTCGTGGCTCTCAGTGCACCTGTCCTTTCACCTTCTAACGCTGCTTTTGTGAACTTATATGGGTTCTGGACGAAAGCTACTCGTTTCTTTCTCTTGTTAAGGTCTTCCGTCTTCAGCGGAAGACCTTACTGTTATTCTACTGTTTCTCATTCTTCTATTATTTAAATATTCTTCTTGGTAGACACCCTTAATTTCTCAGCCATTTCTCCATCGATTTTAATGATTTTTACAGGGATGATGTCTTAGGTGAACCTCTCATTGCATACAACTTTTTGTCTGAAAATTCAACTCCGCTTCTGAATTATCTCCCTTTTTCATGTATTTTGGGACATGATATTGTCCACGCATCTCCTCAGAAACCGTTATAGTTAAAGACTTGAAATTTATGTGCAAGATAGAGTGGTTATGGTAGATTTGCATGCTTGTTTTAGATTTGACTAGAAATCATTGTCCTGGAAGCTCGCCTGAACCTGAAAATGTTGATGTTAACTTTTTTGACAGTTTTTTGGGAAATTTGAGATTTGATCACGAATATCTTTCTTGTCATAAATATTTTGTTAACATATGTAGAACATTAAAAGTTTATATAAACAAGACCTTTCAACTGACACCAAGCAAAAGGGGCTGACCCCTCATATTAGGGGTCCAGAAGGGTCTAAAGTCTTTCATCTATATCTCTTTAATAAGAAACATTTTATAATGTGATATAAAAGCAAAAATGTTAATCTTCTAGCTCTTTATCTACGCATGTTAAAAGTTTTCGGATATGTTACATAATTAGGGGTTTTGAGGGGCTAGAAGTCCAATATTTTGATCATTTATATCTTAAAAAGGAGAAATATTTTGAAAAGCATTATATAAGAGAAGATGCTAAGAATAGTGTTCGTAATAAAATTTAACCATCAAAGTTTCGTCAAATGGACCCTACAGGGAGATAAAAGGTCGGCCCCTAAAGCAATCTTTCCCAAATATCTCAAGAACGGTAACACATTTCTGAACACTTAATGAACAAAATGTGTTTAAAATAATAAGATCTTTCAGTTGATATCAAGAAAAAGGGGCTGAAAAAAAAAAAAAAAAAAAAAAAAAAAAAAAAAAAAAAAAAAAAAGGAAAAAAGATAAAGAAATAGAAGAAAATTGTCTGTTCAGAATCAAGAGATCTTTTTTTTTTCTTTTTACAAATCATTTAGCTGGTAAATAGGAAAATAAAGGTCATACATGTATCTCAACTTCTAAAATTGGAAGGAAGACCTCCTCGTTGCTCGCAACGAGATCGTGTCTAGTTCTTCTTATATTTCTTGAATTCTCTGCATTGTGTAAGGACTTCAAGCGAGATCTTAAGGTTTCTCTCAGTTGTTGTAGTCTTTCCTTTTCTCCTGTGTTTGCTTTCCTTTATTGCTTTGTGAGTGATCGTAGCTCTCTTTTTTTATGGGCAACTTCCCTTTGTCTTCTGTTTGGTTTAGCTGTCGCATTACTCTTTGATTTTGATTCTTCTGCTCCAAATAGTTCGATTCCTAGCGCAAATATGATTTCCGGAAGAACTCTGATCTTCCTCTCCACACCAGGATGTTTTCTAAATCTTCATCCAACTGGTTCCACTTGGTACTTTCATGCATGGCAAGCCATTTGATCCTCTCCTTCCTGTCCATTCTCTTCGGGGTCTCTTGTGAATATGTCACCACCTCCAATAAAGGCATAGCTTCTTCTTGTGACTTTGCAGCTGCGTAGAGGTCCTCAGTACTGTGGTTTGTCTCCCGACTTTGAACCTCCTGCGTCTCACTAACTGGGATACAGTCATTTCATGCATATCTTTTACAATTTCATGCTATGCTATGGTATGCGATTTTAATGATATGCTATGAGATTTCAATGCAATGCTATGAAATTTGTATGCTATGCTATGAGAAATTGAAATGCAGGGCGTAATGATATGGTATGCTATGCTATGCTAAGGTATGCTATGAGATTTGAACAAAAACGCCTCCATACACAGAAGAGTTCCACACATTTCGAAGTAAAATGATAAGAAGACAAAGTTTACTACTAATCTGCAATGTGAACATTTATTCTTTCAAATAAAAACATTTAAAACCGAGTTAAAATCATGTTGTATGCTATGCTATGGTATGCTATGGTATGCTATGACGAATGAGATTCTATGAGATTGTATGCTATGGTATGAGATTCCAATGCTATGGTATGAAATTCCAATGCTATGCTATGAGATTTCAATGCTATGCTATGCTATGGTGTATGTTGTAAAAGATATGCTTGAACTGACTGTAGCTGAGCGCTGCTGCTGCACCGCCGTTAGATGACATCTAGACTTCGCTTGATGGATTCGTAACCCTCGAAGGTTGAGTTGAATAAAAAGTATTGTATAATCAACGGAAAATCTTTTCTAGGAAATGTATACAAAAATATCATTTCTTGGAACTCACGGAAAGAATGATCTGTAAAAGAATACATAACAATTTTCGGGGACTGAGAAACATTTTTCAATTTTATAAAGAAAGTCAGTCAAAACAACCAAAAATACCGTATAAAAAGATTCATTTTTGTTATATTGTTACAACCACGAAATTGAACCAGATCAATTTTTGCATTTTCAGTGCAGAAATGCACGTGTTTCAAACCCTGACTGAATAACCAATTAGTTAGAGAGATTTGGGTGTTACTTTTAAATGACAAAGATTTTAAAAGTTTCCTAGTATATAAACGTTCATTCATTTAATTGGCTTATTACTGATTTACATAATCTAAGTGACACACGCCGTGAACTAGTATTGATTGCAAGTGTTTAAAAAACATCAAAAGCATTAATGAACTTAAAATGACATTATTTTTTATTTTTTACTCTATTTGCCTTTTTATTACATTAAACATCGTTTCATGATATTTTAAAGAATATAAGCAAGTATTAATATATCATTAATTTCAAAATATGTACTATAATTAATACACTTTGTTTAATCTTGTTATTTCATGATTTTATTCTTACGCGACATGCATGCCTGTGAGCATTAACTATATATAAAACCATTATAAAGCCTGTAAGGCAGGCGCTAACATACAAATAAATGTCATTGTTGGACAAAAAAACAGCCGGAAACGGTCCAATCCAAGATTTCTTCATTGATACATCCTCTGTGTATACCCGGAGATTTTCACATGAACAAAAACAAACATCATACGGAGATTCAAAATGAGGAATGTTTACACCTTTTCTCCATTTGGAACCGCTCGGGGTATTATCATCTAGTGTACTTTAAAATATTGTTGACAATGAAAAAAAACCTTAGATTTTCTCTTTTTGGTTGTGTATTAAAACCTGATGTGGTAGAAGGGGCGTGTCAAACAAAAAAAAAATTTTTCATTAAAGTGAATGGATGTAGTTTGGGCACAAAGGTATTTATAACCATCGAGATATTAAGCGAAAAGAGATGGAAGCAGAAACTTGGGACATAGTATAGTTGCAAACATTTTTGTTTAGAATAAGCAGAATGTTTTATTCATCTTTTTAATGAATGCATGACATGTTTAAAAATAACCAGATGCTTTCATTAGACAGTAATATCCGCACCAAGTGTTTGCTCCTAAATAATACTCCCTTGTACCAGTTTTAGTAGAAAAGAAGGCCACATGCAATTTCCGGTATTTTTTTAAAAATTAAAATTTTCATACAGGATGAGATCCAATCCCATAATACACATATTGCTTTTATGTACAATTTGGGGTTGAACTGTTTGCATGTGAACTTTAAATCAATCAATAATCTAAACATTTCATGTCATAGAAAGTATGGTCTATATTATAACCAACAAAATTAAAATATGCCCCACCCCCACTCCCCTCGGCGGTTGCCTGCTTTATATATGCTTTTGTGTGCCAACATCATCGTGTGCGTGGATTAAGAGAAGGGGTGGGGGTGAGGGATCCAGACCCTTACCCCCATTCCCAAATTCATTTATGTAGAAAAATTACCAAAAATAAACCACAATCACCCCGTGCAATTATTACTCTGACCCCTCCCCCCTACAACCCACGGATAAAAAACATAAGAATATTTTGATGACAACGAAAGCCCGAACATGTAGTTGCAATAAAGAATTTTGTAAACAGTGCAAAGTCAAGGACATATTGCACAATGATTTTCACTGCAGGACTGCTAGGACAGAAGATATAATTACTGATTAAGGTGGTATCGGACACATGTCGATATTTATGTGGATAAAAGTGCGTTATTTATTTTATATAGTTATATTATAGTGAAAATAATTTCACCATTTTAGAATTTAAAACTTTTACAATATTTGGCCAAAAAAACCCTCAAGTTTTTAAAATTTTTGGAAACTTAAGGTAAAAATTAGAGGTTCACCCGCAGGATTCGAACTCTCTACTTACAGACACATAGTTATCGCTCTAACCCATTGCCCTTTGCTGTTAGGTAACATTATTTTGGTGGAAAATGTTATATTTTATACTTTATTTGTTTAATTCAATAGTGAGTACACAATATGCAGGTGTCCCATACCACCTTAAAGCGAAAATTGTGCTTTACATGGTTAATTACCTAATAAGATTGTGCAAAGGGTTTTAAAGAATAAAGTTGTGAAAATACATGTGATATGTACAAGTAAATGATCTTTGTCCGAAGTTAAGTACACAACACAGGTCTTCGGGTTGCATAAGCGAGTACTAGTTTTACCCAGCTCTTTGGTAAGATGATTTCACGTGGAGTACATGCATATGTGTTTTCGATGTGCAGAATAGGATTAATTAACATGAATAAACATTTCTTTTGTGGTGATCAGCTAAAGGAATTCATATTGTGCTCTAATTGGATTATCATTATGATGTTGACCAATATAGGTAAGTATAATACATGTAGTAGCGCAATATTATGAGACACTGGTATACAGCTAAGATTTACTCTCTAAAGTGTTATCTCCCTTTGCCAGCATACCGTATCATCATCTCTATTTAAATAAGCTTATCATCGTTACATGTAACTTTCTTATTGCAGTTGTACAGTTTCTGTCATTTTAATTGCAAAAGTTATTTTTTTCATTTGTCAGACTTACAAATTTGTGTATTAAATATCTTGTTTATATGAGTTATAATAGGGAGGAAGGGGAAGGGGTCTAATTAACCCTTCCCCATCCCCAGGATATGTGGATTAGATACATTTCTAGTGAGAATGAAGGCATGCTGCAGCTTTTTTTTCCATTAAACCCCCTACCCCATCATCACACACCAGTAATAGAAAAAGAGTTAATGAGTGTAATTTTCTTTTAGTATGCTTACTCTTTTTTATCAAGAGATATGTGATATGTCAAGATTTATGACTTAAGCAAATTTGTGCATTTTAATCCTGATTGTTAACAAATACATGTATCGTTATATATATATATATATATATATATATATATATATATATATATATATATATATATACACATGTGATAATATATATTAGGGATGGCAATCAATTGCAGAATTACAAATAGGGCCCCACTCTGCAGATACCCTATATTGATCATTCTGTCCAATTCTGCTGATCATGTCAAGATACATTTAAGACATGGCCCCTGCCCCTTGGGACATTCCCCTCCCCCCATGAGTTGTTTTTAAACCACCACCACCACCCCTCCTCTGAAATAGGAAATGATAATACATTTTCATAAATGTTGAGATCACCACCCCTAAACCATATTTATTCTTGCTCCTTGTATCATTGCAAATTAATTGGTATATAGGTTATGCCCCCTTTTAGACGCCCAGTGACTTTCCAGAACTGGAACTAATCAACCCCCCCCCCCCCCCGGCCCGCCCGCCCGAAAACATGAATATAGTCGAATATTTTTAAAATATCTTCAAAATCATCGAAATCCCAACTTCAAACTATATATATTTTTGCTTCTTGTTGTAGTATTCGTAGGTCATGGCCTCTGGGGGTCACCCTAACCCCAAACCCAGCCCCACCTCCACATATTAGAAATGATCAAATAACTTGCAAAAATGCTTGTGATTCCCCCCAAAGCATATATATTCTTCCTCCTTGTGCATCTTATTGTATGTTAATTCAAACACAAGATATAAGAGGAGGTCCAGGAATTGGGGTTTTTATGGGATGGAACATCATTTTGCAGATAGTATTGACCCTCAGAATCAAATTTATATTTCTAAACCCTTATTGCATATCTATAGCTCAGCCCTTGTTATATCCAAATAGATGATGGGGCTATTCATTAAATCATGAGAGGAGTTCTCGGAAGTAGGGGTTTTTTAGGAGTGATAAACATCAATTTTCTACTACTACTTGACTCTCTTGATGGAATTTAAATTTTTAAAACCTTATTCCACATCTATGGGACAGCCCCTATCATATCTAAAGAGATGACATAGCTACTTTATAAATTGTAAGAGGAGTTCTGGGAACCATATTTTTTGCAACAAAATGTTATTTTTTGTTGCCCACGGACCCCCGTGATAAAAATAAAAATTCTCAAACCTGATTACACATCAACATGACACCCCGAATCATATTCTAGTAGATCATTTGGCTACTGCAAAAAAAATTGACGTTTTTTGAAACCAGATTTTTTCTTTAAAAAAAAGAAAGAAAAAATCATTTTTCAGGAACTATTAAATTTTACTGTATATTCTTACCAAAATTACGCATGTTTAGATACAGATTAAAAATTCAAAACGAACTTGTGGAAAAATCATTTTGACATCTTCTTAAATAACACTTCATTTACAATTTAGTAGCAAAAAACACGCGTGCATCCAGCATGGAATGAGACTTTGTTTACGTCGAAGTTACACATGTGCTTGAAAATCAAGTCCGGGCCTTTTCACCACCATCCGGAAAAAACAAGCATCAAAAATTCAAAAGACTTACCATTGTTACATTGTTACAAAACCTAGTTACTCAGACATCTTACACATTGTTTTTCATCTCATAAAAATCAGCTCCAGTCACAGGCGGAAACACCCAAAATTGAAAGGGGAATTCAGGAATTATTTTGCCTCCGCCATGTTTTGACGTGAACCTTCAGTGAAATACTGTCATGACACCTGCAATGTAACTCGTTTATTGTTATCGCAAAATTATCATTTATATATTGATTAATACTCATTGTGTTATGTGACTGAAAAGATTTTATGAAGACATTTACTCCTCTTAGAAAGTTTTAAGCGATATTTGAACATCACGAAGTGTAAGAAGGCCACTTATTTATGAAAATATGGTGAAAGTTATACTGTATGCATTTACACGGCGTTTTCATATTCAGTGATTTTTTTGTTATAAATTGATAAATGATGCATGAGAATGTATGAAATGAGGCAGATTTGTTAATATCGTGTTAACCCCAGTAAATAGCTGTGCAAAAGTTTCCGTGACTCCGCTTCTGCAGGATGGGGTAAAAAAAAGTCATTATGTCATACAATTTATAAAAACGGTTTTCATCTATAAGCACAGTTTAAATGGTCTGATCTATTATTATCGAGCCACTATTATCAGGCAGTAGAACGTTTCAGAGGAAATCTATGATAATTCTATATGCATCATTAACAACAAAATAAGCGTGCTGCTGGCTATAAAAGCCCATTGTTTGTCATTTGTTGTCTAAACACACTGATTTACACCCAAAACGCAAGTAAAATAACTTTACACACACCATACATGATTATGTTTTCCTACTGATGCCACTACAGTATCAAATTTCATTACATATTCTTACCAAAATTGCGCATCTTTAGATACAAATTAAAAATTCAAAACGAAATTCTGGGGAAAATAATCTTGACATGCATCTTCTTTAACAACTCTTTATTTACAATTTAGTAGCAAAAAATACACGTGCACCCAAAAAGGCATGAAACTTCGTTCACGACGAAATTATACATGTACTTTAAAATCAAGACTGGTGAAATACTGTTATGACACCTGCATATGGAGCTCGCTACGCAAGCGGCGCTTCGCTCGCCATGTACAATAATAATCAAGTAAAATGTATGAGTTTAATAAAAAGTATTGTATAATCAACGGCAAATCTTTTCTAGAAAATGTATACAAAAATACTTTTTCTTGGAGCTCACGGAAAGTAAAAAATATATAACAATTTTCGGTGACCGAGAAACATTTTTGAATGTTATAAAGAAAGTCAGTCAAAACAACCAAAAATACCGTATAGATAGATTCATTTTTGTAATATTGTTACAACCACGAAATTGAACCAGATTAAATTACTACAATTTCAGTGCACAAATCATGACTGAATAACCAATTAGCTGAAGAGATTTTGATGTTACTTTTTAATGACAAAGATTTTAAAAGTTTCCTAGTGCATCGAGGTTCATACATTTAATTGGCTTATTACTGATTTGCATAATCTAAATGACACATGTCGTGAACTAGTATGGACTGGAAGCGTGTAAAAAATATCAAAAGCATTGATGAAATTGAAATCACAATTTTTATTTTTTACTCTATTTGCCTTTTTATTACATTAAACATCGTTTTGTGGTATTTGAAATTTTATTTTAATTTTATTATGCATGTACTATTATTCATAAACTTTGTTTAATCTTTTTTTTTCGTGATTTAATTGTTTTGCGACTTAATGACTGTGAGCATTAACTATCTTATAGGAAACAATTTTGAGGCGTATAATGCAGGTGCGTAGATTACAAATTGAAATAAATGTCATTGTTGGACTAAAAAAAAAAGCGGGAAACGGTCCAATCCAAGATTTCTTCATTGCAACATCCTTTGTTTATACCATTTTTAACCTTCTTTTAGAAAACTATTTGAAAAGCCTATAAAGCAGGCGTGTATTTTACATATTAATGTCATTGTTGGACTCAAAAAAGCGGGAAACGGTTCTGTCCGTAATTTTTATAAGTTGCTGCACTATTAGTCTAGCAGTCGTGTCATTAAAAAACACCAACAAAGCAAATACATAATGTAAATTTCACCACAAGATTGGTAAACCAGAGTCCCATGTGCCAATGGGCCACATAGCTCACCTGAACAAAAGTTCCTTTTATCATTCTATTTCAGGTTTTTTTTTTGATTTTTTAAAAATTCCCTACATATTTCTATGTTAAACTTTTAAACCCTCTTGGGGCCCCTGATCATTGTCTGGGGGTTTACGATTTTAACAATTCACAATCTACATTATTTGAGATGCTTGCTTAATAATTTCACATATTGTGGCATTGTATTTCTCAAGAAAAAGATTTTGAAACATTTTCCCTACATATTTCTATGTTAAACTTTGAACCCCTCTTGGGGCTCCAGTATTAGTCCGGGGGTCAATTTTTTAACTATTTAGAATCATCACTCTATATACAATCTTTGGAGTAAAAATTGGCATTTCTGGTCCCGTGGTTCTTAAGAATAAGATTTTTAAGACACACCCCTATTTTCACTGTTTCGCAATTATATCTCTTTTAAAAAGGTTTTGCTATTTATTTTGACAACTTAGAATCTCCTTCCCGTAAGAATGCTTTGAACTGTGTGATTACATTTGACTCAGTGGTTTTAGAGAAGAAGTCTAAAATGTGAAACGTTTACATTCATACGGACAGACGATGGAAACATGCCATCAGAAAAACTCACTTAAACCTTCGGTTCAGGTGAGCTAAAAATGGTTGGTGATTTTCCAAAACTAGCATATGATTTTTTAATCGTATGTAAATCATTTCTTCAAAGCAAAGCACTGCACTAAAAAAAATAATAATAGTTTCGTGTTACATATGTCTCAGATTGTTTCCTTTTCTAAAGTACATATTTTGAATCAAATGCATGTCATATAAAAGTCAATGTAACCGTTAGTATGTAGAAAAATATTAATACTTGACAGATCTTGGCGGGATGGTTAATGGGCAAGTAGACAATGGGCAAAGTGAGATGAATTGCTGGCTGCTACTTGAAATTATGTTTAAAATTATATTTGCATCGGTAGTAAAGGGTGTAACAAAACAGTTGTTGACTGGGTGTAAAGGCATCATATGATTTGTTGGACTTTTAGACAGAACATAATGATTCAAATGATGTAAAAAAAAATACATTTTTGAGTAGTTTTCATTTTAAGCATGTTATCTTTTTATTTATTTATGTCAAAATAATTGTCAAAATTTTAAAATGACATTGGTTTTTTTCTTTAATTAGAGCAGTATTTCAAACATTTATTGTTTAAGTCTCTAAAAAGAGTTAACATTTTCTGAAACACATTTTTGTCTTTTAGAATAGTTTTAATCTTTGGAAAAATAAAATAAAAAACACGTCTTTAAAACTAGCAAAAGGTTAAAAAATTATGTACATGATTTCAGTACAATTTGATGTTGATTGTTAATTCCTTTGAAGCAACAATATTTCACATGGAAACTTTTTATAATCAAAAAAACTTATAGAAATTTTTACATAGAATAAAAAATCATGTATTCTTGCTGTAGAAAAGTGCTAAAGACTTAAAAATAATATAGATGTTTAATATCTATACCTGTTCTTACAGGAAAGGCCAAACGAGAGCACAAAATGAAATTGTATCATTCGTTATCTGAATGCTTGAAAACAAGTATATGAAGGTTGCTGATTTTTCACATTTAGTTATCATTCAGTCCCCGTTCAGTTGACTGATAGGCAAATTTCTCATCCTTTACGAAAATACTAGTATTTCAAACGTTTCAATATTTTTCGGTTTACCTTGATTCTGTTTTTAAATATCATTTTGATGAAATAGCTGTATATGATTGTGGAAGTATGTATAGATATCATTTTGATGAAATAGCTGTATATGTTTGTGGAAGTATGTATAAATATCATTTTGATGAAATAGCTGTATATGATTGTGGAAGGATGTATGAAAAAGATATGCATATGTCGAATAAAATGTATTGACACTTGTTAGAAATTAAAAATATATTTCACAATTGTAGAGAGACGATATCTAATTCTTTTGTCATATAATTCTGATTTTAATAAATCAGCCTTTAATATTGAATTCTTTGTCATAATTATATCATTCAACCTATTAATATAGTCAATTGTTATTCAACCTTTGTGGTGAAAGAGTAAAATACAGAAAACGTTTGAACGACGTGTAAGTGAGGTTTCAAAGGTACTTTGTATCTTTTAAATTGTATAGCTTGAAATCATCATTCATTATTTAAATGTAATGAATGAATTATCTAGAAATATTTTTCATGTCAAATCAATGTAATTTCTAGAAAAATGGGAGGTGTTCTTTTAATTTTTTTAAAGATATTAATAATATATTTTTGGCTTTTTGTAACAATTATTTCTCCCTAGGAAAAGAGTGTATAAAATATATAAAAGCAACTCATTATGAAAATGAGTTTTCGGCATATACAGTACCGATCAGATCCAACCTAACAGAAAGTAAACCCTAACTAAACGCCGATCAATATGATATTGTAAGCTTTTCTGAAAAAATATCTTTTATTATACGAAAATATGTTTGTTTAGAATGCATGAAAGTACTTACAAACGTTATTAACATAGCTTTTGCAAATGAAATCGGTGTTTCTTGACAAATTATTGTGCGTATGATTAAAAATGAAACTAATTTTTTTTTTACAAGAAGAAGTCAAATTAGTTCACATGTAAATACTTTCATTCATACACGATTCCTGATGTATAATATCATAAAATAAAAGATCGATACATTTATCATGAATTGTTTTCTTGTTATGGAATTCTTTTTTTAATGCGTTAAGAATTGAATTAGAGAAAAAAGAATTAGTTTTTTGTAATTCAATATTAAAAAGTGAACGTGAATTACCGTCTGTGTTTAATCACTTATTATTCTAAAATTCTACAACCACATGTTGTTTTAATTATAGTATAATGTGCAGAAATTTAAATATTTCACGCCCAAATTATGGTTTTTTTTTCAAATAATAGTAAATATTTTTTCCGCAGCTGACGAACCATCACCATCCACCATAAAAGGACAAGTTTCAGTCATTATTTTGTTCAACATTTTTAGAAAATGCACCAACAACGGATGATAATGAATAATAATTCTGCATGATAATTACTTAAAAGTGTAAGGTTCGAATCGGTGCTTAAATGCATTAAAGGTTGATCCAAACGTAATGACACTCTATGCACCGCACTTTTCTTGGGAGCTGTACTATAAAAAAGATCTATCAAAATATATGCCCAATCATAATTAAACATTGGATTGCACTTTGTTGAATAATTAAAACGACAAAAAACGTTTTAAAACATTATAACATTATAACATACGTGAAGCGCGGCGTCACAAATACTGTAAATTCTTTATTTAAAGCGAGTACCTAAAGGTCATATGAAACGTTAACGTTTTTTAAACACCTCGATTGTAGTGTTTTGTATCAAACAGCGAGAATATAAAATCGCAAGCACCATTTTTCAAGTTCAAATCTGTCTTAAAATAAAAGGAAGATTTTTAAATCAGCGAGGGTTCTTTCTCGCGATTTTACGCGAATTTATTTGTTTAGAATTATAATTTCAGAGTCAAATACAAGGTCAAGGATTTGTGTTTTGTTTTGTATAATTTGTATAATTATATAATTTAATTCTGGTTGTTATGCGCTTTTTGATTGGCTAAAAAAATTATTTTATATTGTATAAAGAATGTTGCCTACGTCATAGTAAGACTAATGTCAGAAAACGTATAAATCCGCCTGACGTTACGTTTGAATTTTGAACAATTTGATGTCATTCTAAAGATGAAATGACTGTTTTTATTTACCATTAATAGCAAAAAATTTAAACTATAAGCAATGAATTCAATATTTATTAGTTTCATACGATATAAAATGGTTTGGAACAGTTTACGCTTTTTTATAAACTGCTTTGCGCTTTATAAAGCGTAAACTTTCCTAAACCATTTTATATCGTATAAAACTAATAAAATTTGAATTCATTCCTCAAATGAACGAACGTTACTGTTCATTTTGGTTAACTATGCGGTGCTTTTTGTCTCCTGATCAAGGAATAAAAAGGCCGGACATGCAATTTGAGATATGATGCATTTTTTGCTTCGATATATATCACTATAAAATGAATTGACATTGGTATATCAACCTAAATTTGGTCTCTCCTGTTGAAATTTCGTATTGTGAAGTGAGATACGTTTTCCGGCAAAATGCGTCTGTCATGAAAAATTCTGAAAATGAAAGTAAAGGTAGGGAATTTCACAGTTTTGGAAAGGATGTACATCAAACGATTTCAATTATTTTCTTCAAATGATGATTTAATATTGATTTTAAAATTGCAAATCCTCTTTTCGAACATGTGTCAAGCATTCTAATTTCAAATGTCCCAATAAATGTATATATACTCTACAAGTATAGGACCTATTTTATTTAAAGGCACCTCTTTGTTGTCCTACCTATTCTAAAAATAGTTATAGGGATATTCCCACATGGTACCTATAATTCATTTGATCATAAATCATAACAAATAAATGTTATGGGGCTTCGATGACCCAATCAAGACATATACGTTTGAAGGTTGCTAGAGCCGCCGATAGGATATTGTAAGCTTTACTGAAAAACATATTTTTCATTATACTTATATTAGGACACTGACTGACTGAGTGGGCGTGTGTCTCATTTACATATACATTTCAGTGCAGGAATGGTACCTGGAGACAGCAACATGCAGTTACCAACGGTTCTTGTTTTTCATTGCCATTACCATGCAATCTTAAAACCGCCACATATTGTTGGGGCATGCTATTGTGAGAGAAACCATATTCTACCTAGATATTACAGGTAAATGCGTGTGAAGATTTTTTATTGGAAAATTGTCCGTTATTAAATTTTGCTTACATTTCTTTCATGTAATTTAGTTGGTTAAAAATCGTAAATGCTTTATCTAATTCCAATTGCTTTTGTGTGATACATGAAATGTTTAATGTAAGTTATGTACGCTTATATAGTTTAAGATGCATGTTTTAAAATTTCAACGATAAAGGAATGAATTTTGAATAATTTTTCGTATAACTTTTGTTTGATTTGTTTGTTGGTGTGGTTATTTTATTTTTTTCTAATGCTTTGTTTGGTGAGGACTATTACCAAGAGGGTGGGGGTGGGAGTTGGATTTTCGTTTTGGTTTGAGAACTTTTTATTTTAACATTTATGACATTTATACCATAACAAAATTAACAATGATTTGTATTCAAGGGGAATTGGGTTCATGGAGTAGCACTTGAAATCATCGACTTTACTTCAGGTATCAAGAATCTTCTTACGTTTTCTAAGTTCATGATATTGATTTTAGATACATTGTACATCCCATTTCTTTTTAATCTCTATTTCCAAAAATGATAAAACTAATAGTAAGACTTCATGAATTGAATTATAAGCCCATATCGGAGCTCAACTGGTAAATCCTGTCCATTCTTACACTGTATTAAGACTTCAGGAAAAGGAATAATATAAAATCAATATGATTAATGTTCTGCAACGAAATTCTAATGAGGATAAAAACCACAGAAGTTCAAACTAGATCGTCCTCTGGTCTAACTCACTTATCATTCAATACACACACCTTTATTAAAGATAACTTCTTAGTTGCTTTATATTTCAATTGACACGAAAGAAAAAGACTGTGTAGCTAAATAAGGTTGATACATTGCAAATACAAATGTAATGCTATTCCATTTTTTTTAAGTGTTAGATGTATTGATGTGACAACTTTTTATGCATACTATGCATACTAATAATGATTATGCTATAAGGTTGACAAAAGAAGAAAAAATAATGTTACCAATAATGAATGTTAGAGTTAATGACCACCTGAGAGATGTAATGATAATTAAAATGATAAAATACATAATTACGTTCTTACACAATTACTGTTTGTTCACAGACCCCAAAGTGATTTCCATTTTCTTTTGTTTATTTATGACATATTAGAAAAAATAGCTCGCAAGATAAGCAAGCATAAAAATCTATTATAGTATCTTTCTCTATATTTTCTACATCAAATTTTCAGAATCTTTTTTTTAACTGTATCCTGCTTCGGCTATTGTTAGTTTGTCTCATATATTATCATACCTGTCGACACCCTCTTTGAACTGCGGAGTTATTAATGTCATTTTTTGTGAAAGTAGGTGTAAGCTTCCCAACAAAAAAAAAGACGTTTCTTGGCTATAAATGTCTCTTCACTGTCTGCATTTGCTGTGTCATTAGGTGATAAAGAGTTATGTAATTTATCTATTGTAATATCCTTAGCTTTTGGACTCGTGTTAGGCATATATAGTGCCAGCCTTTTGTAAATCTTTTATCAAAGTTCCATTTTGCAAGTTAAATATACATTGTAGTGATGTTTTAATTTCAAAAGTAGTGTATATAATTATATTCAAATCAGAAAGTATGTCAGACACAAATGCAGATAATAAGTAATGATGCTAAATGCTGTAACAACAAATGATTTTTATGCTTGGATAATATTTTCTATAGCTTAGTCATTGCTTAATTGACAGGACCTTTCGTTCTTTAATATGCACACAATATGAATACGCAAAACAAGACCTATTGACATTTTCTTTTTAGTTGTAGAACCCGACGATGGTGTCCTTAAAAACGAAAATGAACAAAACATTTTGGACATGGAGTTCTTGGAGAAAAAAGAAAAAAGGTAGATAGAATTTTTTCAAAAGAAAACGTTATCTGTTTTACTAAGTATCTATCAAAGACAGAAGAAAATGATTTCTGAGAAAACTTTAAAAAAAAGTTATTTTCAATTTAAAAAAAGGATCATTATTGTGAAGACTTATTTTACAGTTTAATATTGACATACAGCTGTAATCTAGATAATCTAGCTTCATTTTGTACTTATTGTCAAACATTACAGCAAATACTTGATCAATAGATTGTTAAGGTACTAAGTATATCAGAAAGATTGATTTTTATTAATTATAATTTTGTATGATTTTTTTTTTTATTCATCTTCTTTCACAGAAAATTAAAACTGTCTATTTGTCATGCTTATTTATTTTTTGACTTAAAATTTTCATATATACTAATAAATCAATATATGAAAAAAGATACGTATATAAATATGATCAGAAAAGTCATACAGTATATACATTTCATCTTCATAAAAAAAGAATTAAATTGTTATTGTAAAAATGTCAATATTTTTAAATATATGAATGAAATTACACTTTCCTTTACTTAAAAATTCACAATTTTGAAATAGATTAATGTGCTTGAAAAGAAATTTAAGTGTATATTTTTTAAATTTTTAATTGTTGACTTTGTCTTTTCTATTAATTCAATCTTTCTAATTTCAGAATTGCAGAGGAAAGTTTGCTTCAAATCGGCACATAGTGATAAAGCAAGAACACAGTATGTATCTATTTTTATATCTTTGTAATGTAACATTACGCTTCGTTGAATAGACTGAGGGTTATAGACCGAATAAGTGCTACATTTACCAAATAAAATAAAATAGTAAAATCATGACCGTGAAGGAATTTGTACATTGTTTTCATTAGGCCTTGCTCTAAATAAATAATCAGACAGGCAAACGGGTAGACAGACAGACAGACAGACAGACAGAGAGACAGGTAGACGGTCATAGATACACTGCCTTATTAAATTAAATCTGAATTTTCTTTCAGAAGAAAGCAATCTGTTGCCAATCTCAAACTAAGAAACATAAGGAGTAATGTGAAAGAAGTAAAGGAAGATGAGGTCAGATTACAGCGATGTGACGAAAATTACTTGCAGATAGATCATCTGCATCAATATATTTATCAGAAGCTGGAGGTAAAAATGTTTATGAACCTGCCATATTACTCATTTCAGTGTTTTCAGTTTCAAGATTTGCTGAAAGTATACTCAATACAACATTCCTGGTAATAGGTTTCAAAGAGAATACTAAAGTCTTAATGCATACCATAACATTTTAGTAGGATGTATTATATATGACATGTATTATATATGACATGAAGAGAGTAATATTTACGAGGGTTGACAACGAATCGTAGAATATTTGTCAAATTAAATATTGTTCAAGTAATTATACAATATTTTCATAACAAAATCAAAGTGCTTAAGTACTGAGGGGATTTGATTTTATCGATTATTATTTATTTAAAAAATCAACTATATGTAATTTCGCATGGCTAGTAGTTTTTTTTTATCTGTTTTTGAGTTACACACATTTTTATAATATGAATTTTCGGACTTTTCCGACAAGAATTATGTGAAAAGCCCATGCAGTTTTCTCTCTTTCTCTCTCTCTCTCTCTCTCTCTCTCTCTCTCTCTCTCTCTCTCTCTCTCTCTCTGTGATTTTGGGGTGTTTTTCTTTTACAGGCTTCATTTTTCTTGCTTGTATTTATAACTCTTTGTCGACACATTAAATAAATTCAAAATTCTAACACATATACTTTACTCGCAATGCATGTCTAATTTTTTTCAATAAATCACTTGTCATCTGTATAATATATTAACGTGATGACATATTTTTGTGAAGATTTTATGAATCCCTTTAAATGTATAAAAATAAATCGATCCTGTCAAAAGTTTTGTTCTCATAGCAGGTTGATGTGGCAAGGTTAATTGACAGTTAATCAGACACGCATTCGCTGTAAAGACAGTGGGAAGGGAATTCAAAATTGACTTATCTGAGTTTCAACAACAAATTACTACCATTATGTGTGTGTAACACGATGTTAGATGTCCAAATTTAATATACATGTATACAAAGTGAGATAAACATTATGTATTACGGTATATTAAATCACTATTTGTCAATTATCTGTGACTAGGCAACTATATCGTAGTTTGAAATATATCCTAATTTACGAAAATTGGTTCGAATATTTGACTTTTTATCAAAAATGCATCAAACTACTTAAATAATAAAAAGAATTATTTCAGCATTCCTTACCATAGTATACCTTTCCTAAATACCTTTAAAATAGTTTTCAGTAGTTTATAATGATTTTAAATTTCTAGGTTTTTGAAGCTTTTTTCTTTGATATTCCATATAATTTAGAGGGGAAGACAAAGATACTGGGAATTTTCATATAAAGATTTAGTAAAATATCAATTTATTTCTGTTCAATAAAAACTTGATTCTATCAATTTCCCATTAAAATTTGTTCAATTTGTTAGATGTGATTTAACTTAAGACAATTTTGTAAAAAAAAAAAAAAAAAAAAATTAATTTTTTTTTTAAAAACCATATATTTAAGGAACACGGGATCATTCCTTGAGTATTATAAGGTGATAAAAAATACGGTCGGGAGTGATCAAATCGAATAAAGCCCGAAGGGCTATATGATAGATTTGATCACACCTGACCGTATTTGGTCACCTCATAATATTGAAAGAATTAATCCTTATTACTAAAATTTACATCATTTTCAGCAATTACTCGATTATTTTTTTTTAAATAGTCATTAATAAAATGTATTGGACTATACAAAATCGATTTGTAGTTTTATCTGAAACAAAAACACTGGAAAATGTAAATAATATAAATTCAAGTATTTTTGTGATATACAGTATAATTTTTGTTTCATATCCAGGATCTGTTTTGAGCTCCTTAGTAAATACTATTTCATCTGCCTGTATGTGTTCAACGATAATTTACATGCATTATTGCTTCTACTTTAATGATTTTTCCGAATCAGAAGTTTGCAGGAGCTATATCATAAAAAACATCAGCTGGATATGTATATATCCTTAAAACATTTGCATCATTCGTTGTAATTGTTAGTTTTGTTTTTTGTTTTTTTTGCAGATGTTAGAGAAATTAATAGAAACAGAAGCTGATAAAGAGAATGCCAATGAACAGTAAATGGCCTAGGCTAGCAACATACTTTGATAAAGTTATAAATTGTTAGTTCTGCCATTTGAACTTCCATGTAATGATTTCTAATCATGTGGAAAATTAGTATCAGTATAGTAACTGCATGTTATTTAAAAAGGTAAAGCATGTTCATTGATTTGTTTGGAAAAAGTGATTATGCTTAGTGTTCTATTGTTGTTAAAATATATACATAAAGGCTTTCGAGCAGCACATGTGCCATTTGTGAAAACATTATGAAAGGATTAAAAGAATCTCTCGGCTTGTGTTTAATCCGTTGATGTATAATCTTAATGACCTTCGTTTTCTGTGCCTCGTCCGTAAAAATATAACAAGTCAAAAACAACAGGAAACAAAACAAAGACATCAGGGATCAGTTTCAGAGCGAATTCCATAACCAAGGTCAATTATTAATGCTGAATACCGAGTCTATGTCACGCCTTGTGCATATTTATACTCTCTTAGATTGTTTTATATAACGAGGTCCTTGTCAGACTAAACCGATTGTATAAATTTTTCACATACTTTGGTTTTTTTTATGCTGTTTATTTATGTCTCCATCATCAATGCTAATTGTCATTTAAAAATTGCCATTACCTGTACATACATTCGTCACATTTTCCATGCCTTATTAAAGGCGATAAATGAGACTTAATTATAGCGAATATCTCATGACCAAATTTATTTTTTTTTTCTAACTCATTTCGGGTAAATACGTTTTGTTTTTCTATCTAAATGTTATAGGCATCCACAATTAAAAAGTCTTTCTAACTTATTTAATTCAAACATATTTAATTTCGATCTTTTAGGGTTCTTGTCTTTATGCATGTAGTCAAAACATATCAACAATGTTGTCAACATATTAAAAATGAGCATCCTTAAAATAACCTTAATTAAGTCCTAAAGAAATTATACTTTCTGGACTGTGAATTTATTTTTGTTACGCATATTTAAAAGCCTCGGTGAAGAGTTTCAGACAATATGAACAGAAGGAATTTGTTAAAAGTCAAATAATGCGTAACGTTTTATTCCAGGTTTGTATACCATTCATATTCACAAATATTTCGAAATAGGTTGTGAGCCTCTTTCAAATAAAAAAATGAAAAACTTATTACTATGTATAAAATACATAACATTTATGGACCAAAATATTTAACTCTAATTGTCCAAAATGCCAGAAAATTAAAACTAATCAAAGTTCAGAATTTGATTATTTCAAAAATATCGTATTCAATGTCAATAAACTTTGGAATTTATTGAGTCTTTTAATACAACAAATACAATAAACAAATTCAAAAGTCATTTCTTAAAGTTTTAAGACCTTGGAAACACTGTCGAATTTGGTATAGGTATTCACCAAGTTAAAAACATTGTATGTAAGATACAGCTGTTGTATTTATCTCATCTACGATTTAAACATTTTAAATATTACCGAGAGTTTACACTTTATACTGGTCAGCTGAAGATGAATTTTTCTTATACTTGTAAAAAGAATACAAAGAGTAAAAACCAATTCTTACTTTATTTCTAAAACTAAATCACTTTTATGTTATAAAATGGACGAATGTAATGTGGAGATAAATATCATTAAATTTTATCAAATATAAAGAAATACTGAATCATTCTTTCAGTATATATATTATGAGGTGATAATTTTGGTCGGTGCGTGATCAGATCAAATAAAGCACGAAGGGCTTTATGATATATTTGATCACGCCCCGACCACAATTATCACCTTATAATATCCAAAAAGTGATTCCTTATTACTTATATTTAATATATAATGTTCAGACTATTTGAATATTATAAATAACTAATTTCGGGTAAATACGTGTTTTTTTATCTATTGAAATGTTATTTGCATCCAAAATTGACAAGAGGCCCAAGGGCCACATCGCTCACCTGAGCAATGATAGACATAATAAAATTAGCTTTATGGAGTCATATACAAAGTATCTGAACAATGTTGTATAATAGATCCTGTATAAAAAAAATTCCCCTGCATATTCTTATGTTTATCATTGACCCCTTTTGTAAAAGGATGATTTTACAGTCATATTACATATTGAGCATTGCAGTTCTCGAGAAAATGATCAGACTTTAACAACTGTTTATGTATGGATATTAAACATACATCAAACTTTGAACCCCTTGTGAGGCCAAAGAATTGTCCAGGGGCCAGAGCCTAAACAAATTTTAAGAATCAACAATAATTCAAAATACTTGCATATAAGTAAAACCATATATAATAACATTTGAGTTTTTGTGGATAATTTAAATGTTTTCCTTTGTAAAATTGGAACCCCTCCCCCCCCCCCCCCCTCCTCACTATATGGCTCAACCCTAGTCCTGAAGATTATGATTATGACAAATTTTTATCTACACTATCTGAACTGATTTTCTAGGCAAATGTCTTTTAAAGATATTTCCATATATATTCCTATGTAAAAGTAACAGTTTGAACGCCCCCTCCCCCATTGAACCTGAGGACGCTTCCACACAAGTTACAGCTTTTCTGCCCGATCAGTTTCAGAGAAGATGATTTTTAAAGATTTACTCTATATATCCATATGTAAAAATTTCTACCTCCCATTGTGGCCCCACCCTTACCCCGAGGATCATGATTTGAACAAACTTGATTCTATACCACCTGAAGACGCTTCCACACAAGTTTCAGCTTTTCTGGCTGATCAGTTTCAGAGAAGAAGATTTTTAAAGATTTACACTTAATATTCCTATGTAAAAATTCAACCCCCCATTTTGGCCCAACCCTACCCCAGGCGATCATGATTTGAACAAACTTGAATCTACACTACCTGAGGATGCTTCCACATACGTTACAGATTTTCTGGCTGATTAGTTTCAGAGAAGAACATTTTTAAAGATTTACTCTATATATCCATATGTAAAAATTCAACCTCCCATTGTGGCCCCACCCTACCCCCGGGAATCATGATTTGAACAAACTTGATTCTATACCACCTGAGGATGCTTCCACACAGGTTTCAGCTTTTCTGGCTGATCAGTTCCAGAGAAGAACATTTTTAAAGATTTACTCTATATATCCATATCTAAAAAATTCAACCCCCCCCCCACCCCTTTGTGTCCCCATCCTACCCCCGGGGATCATGATTTGAACAAACTTAATTCTATACTACCTGAGGATGCTTCAACACAAGTTTCAGCTTTTCTGGCTGATCAGTTTCAGAGAAGATTTTAAAAATTTTACTCTAAATATTCCTATTTAAAAATTCCCCCCCCCCTTTGTGGCCCCACCCTACCCCCGGGGATCATGATTTGAACAAACTTTAATCTACACTACCTGAGGATGCTTCCACACAAGTTACAGCTTTTCTGGCTGATCAGTTTCAGAGAAGAAGATTTTTAAAGATTTACTCTATATATTCCAATGTTAAAATTCGATCCTCCATTGTGGCTCCACACAAGTTTCAGCTTTTCTGGCCAAATGGTTTTTGAGAAGAAGATTTTTGAAAATATCAACAAATTTTCAATGATTTTTTTAATTATCTCCCCTTGAAAGAGAGCATGGCCCTTCATTTTAAACAAACTTGAATCCCCTTCACCTAAGAATGATTTGTGCTAACTTTGGTTGAAATCGGCCCAGTGGTTCTGGAGAAGAAGTCGAAAATGTAAAAAGTTTACGGACAGACAGACAGAACGAGGGACGAACAGACGGACAGACAGACAGACGGACGCTGGACAAAAAGTGATCAGAAAAGCTCATGAGCTTTCAGCTCAGGTGAGCTAAAAAGAAACCTTTCTAACACATTTAATGCAAACACGTTTTGTCTATCTATTCAAATGTTATGCAATGAAAATTTATTAGCCATTTTATTAGGATTATTGGTCGGGATAACCTTTCCTAACTTTTAAGAAGACAGGAAAGTTTATCTTCCCTATGATATATAAATAAGAAAAATTATGAAAAAGAAACCTTTTTCAACACTTTCTATCGAAAATTTGGTTGTTAAAGTGTGGCCACATCATTTTTTATTTTGGTATTTCATGTACGAAAGCTATATAATGGCAAATAATTTACAATAGACTTTTTTAATGCAATAATTTCAGATGAAGGCTCAAAAGATGTAAACAGTATTAATACTAGACGCGATCTCGTTGCGAGCAACGAGAGGTCTTCCGTTTGAATACACCTTACGCTATCAGGATTCTTGTTCTTTTCTATCTATAAGACCGCGGAACATTAACTGGCAAGATTGAAAATATACAGCTTACATAAATTTCACCTGTTACAGTCAAAACATTTGATATGGGCGGGAACAAATTGACACGGACGTCTGAGAAAAGACAACAAGTCATTTTTGAGAACTTTCTGTGAGACTGGAAGTTACATTTACGCCGGATCTAACAGAATATAGTAAACATATCTTCATACATATAAACGGCAGTGCTCAATGAAAATTAAAGATAGTTTTTATTAAATACTTTTCCATCATATATTATTATTTAAAATCTAACTAAAACTGTCAAAGAAAATCATTTAAACTTATAAAAAGCTTGATTTGTTTGAACCCTTTCGGCAGGACCGGAAGTGAAACCGGTTAAACACATATTCAATCAAATGTCTATCATCCTTTTTAGTTTTGTGTCTTGATCACTTACAGTTTCTGAGATCTCGCTGGTACAAATTTTGTTTAAAAGCAGCTACCTGAGATATTCGAGATATCTCACCAGAAGTAGAACTTTTTGTCTATTTAACATTGCATAAATAAAATATGTAAAGATACTAATATATTAATTCTATGAAAAATAAATTAAATACGAAAATAATTTTTAAAGTACTTCCGGTGACGACCGGAAGTTAGACGAATCAAACAAAATAGAGTAAACAAATGAATATACATATGTCTATCATCCCACACAGTTTGGTTCTCCAAGTAGTTACTATTTTTGAGATATCGTTGAGGCAAGGTTTTTGTCTCGGGACAGGAAACGGACCAACAGAAGTGCTCAATCAAAATTAAAGTATATATTTTTTTTTAACGTTTTCCTATTGTACAGTTTTGTTTATCAAGCAATCTAAAACTGTCAAAGAAAAAGTTAAAATTATTATAACCAGTTGTTTGTACCCTTCCGGTGACGACCGGAAGTGACGGGCGATAAAATGGAAAGAGTTAAACGCATCCTCAATCGAATGTCTATCGTCCATCTAAGTTTCGTGTCTTAATCACTTACAGTTTCTGAGATCTCGCGGGTACAAAATTTGTTTTTAAAAAGCTATTACAGTCAAAACATTTGATATGGACGGGAACAAATTGACGCGGATGTCTGGGAAAACGTTGGATTCAAACTGTAGTTAATATTGGAAGTGTATTTTCAATCCACCTCAGCGTTCCTAACTTGCTATATTACTTATGCGATCGAAACACATTTTATTTAGTATCAGCAAAGCGATAAAAAAAACCATTTTATTTCATCAATACTTGAAATGTGGGCGCATTGCTAAATGTTTTGTGCATACAGTCAATGAGAAGGCGGCATTTCTTTGATACCGGCAAAGCGACCTGGCGAGCTCTAATGCGGTCGTACTGCAAAGGTGCTTCGGCGGCATGTCTTTGATGCCGGCGATGCGACGAGCGTCTGAATTTAGCGAGCTGCTGACAGAAACAATACTGTCACAATGCGGGAAATTGATGGTATTTTGAAACGGGCTCTATATTTGTACTGAAAAAAGCTGGTATTATTTTGATTTATGATAAAATTAAAACGGAAAACATTAAAATCCATCGTTTTAAAGATAAAATCGTTAAACAAATCACAATTAAAAAAGAAAAAAAACATTCGGCACTTGGGGACTGAACCCGGGTCGCCTGGGCCAAAGTCCACCACTCTAACGACTGAGCTACGCGGACTCTCGCTTCAGGACTTTGGATCCCAAAATCTCGAGAATGCGTGGATCGATTTTAAAACAAATTTCATATTCTGACGTTATTAAAGCGTCTTTATCGAATAGTAATATTAAAAAAATTCAAAACAAAAAAATTGAAAAATGACTATTGTTTGTTTCCTTCCTGTGACGACCGGAAGTGACGGCGGACGTTCGGATATGCGAAGGGCACTGCGGCAGGACACTTTCTACCATCCCTGAAAATTCGAAAGTTCTATCTAAAATACTTTTGGAGAAAAATCGTGAACAAGCAAAAACATAAAATCTTTAATATCTCGGGACCGGAAGTGACGACCGAAAAAATCTCGTGTTATTTTCTTACAAATTTTGTCATGAATAAGATCTAAGAGATTCATCAAAATCGGCTGAAACGTTTTTGAGAAAACGTGACAGAAAAAAAAACACAATAATAATAATAGTGAAAAAGAAACAAAGCAATAACAATAAGGTCTTCCGTTGGAAACGGAAGACCTTAATTATAATTAGAATTACCCGGTATTCAAAGCCTCGCCACCAAATCCGAAAACAAATTTTGAAACTAAGTAAATTCATGCTTTGCAACTTTAATAAGCAATGATAAATCCTATCATGAAACAGAAATGTTATGCTTCGTTCAGGCAAATTTTCTTTATATCTTATTTTCTAAGCGGGAAAAATATAGAACTCAACTAAATGTTAATAAAGATCAAAGATTAATGCATTACATATATCTGCTTTTCACGACGCATTAATCGTATTCTAAGAATTCCACTTAGAATACATATACATTGTACATTAATTATCTTGTCATATCATCATGCATTTACTTTTTCCTTCATATTGTCATTTTTTTTATTTATTAATTAATTATTTTAATTTCAAAGCCAATGAACGAAGAATAAAAGATACTTGTAGTTGCACAATTAATGACATTTTTGTAGGTTATGAAATCTAAAATTTTTAAAACCTTCAAGGTGACCTTTGAATATTCTTTCATTAAAATTACGTTAATCAACCACATATAGACGGACACGTGTGATATCCACCTTAATTTGTTTTAATGGTTTGCTTAGCTATAAACTGTAATTTAGTAAAGAAAAAATCCAAATAAATTAGCTTTAAAATCTGATAACTAGTATTTTTCTTTATATTTACACAGACCTCTTCCTCTTGGGGATATTAATTTAGCCTAAAAATGACTCTAACGACCAAGCACTTTTCAGGACCCCCGATCCTTATACTGCAAACTAAAGAGTTGTATGGTATTTCAAAGTTTATTATTACATTAAAGTTTGTCCACCAATAATAAATAAATTGCAAGCAACAGAGTATGTAATAATTTGCAATAAACGTTCTAAATTAAGATTGCAGACGGAGCTGCTTTTTTTATGTTGGAAATTCTTATCGTGATATCGTAATTTTCTTCTAAAAAGACCGACAGGATAATGGTTTATTACCTTCTGATAGTCATATTTTTGTGGGGAAAACTATTTTAAAAGGGCCCTGATTGAGGCAAAATTACATAAGTGTAATTTTGTACAAAAAGTGCTTGCTATGTGTATATTTGTTTTTTCTTCTGATAAAAATTAATGATTTATTTTAATCTTATTTAATCATAGAGAGTTAAAGGAACCTAGACACGATTTAAGAGGGTTTGATGGTCGTGGCCATTTTTAGACAAACTATTTTAATCTCTTTAAAAAGAAGAGCTCAGTATAAGATATAAGGAAATGATCAATTTTTAAAGCTAATATATTCGGGTTTTTTATTTACTAAATGATAGGTTATGGCCATAAATATCATATGTCAAAGTTTAAGGCAGATCTGATGGTTTATTTATAGACCACCAGCCTGCTCGAGCTCAAAATTTTATTTTTTATTTTTTTTCGTTTAAATATTTTTCTTGGTTTACCTCTGAATTTTAAATGATTGGTTAAAATGTGAATGTTAGAACTCAAGTTACAAGCGAGATAAAGAAGTGAGAAATCATTGTTAAATAAACAAAGCCCGAGTCTTATATTTGTTTACAAATATTGTAAAGAAATTACTATTTCTTTGACAAAATTACTTGTGGCAAACAAAATAAGCGGATTTGATATGTTCCCAAATAATATTATTAAAAAAGAAAGCAATATTTGATTGAAACTTATACCATACAACACTTGTTTAAACAATAACCTAACAAAATATCTCAAACTCTGTATCTTGCTTATAACTTGACATTTTACAGTCAAGTTTTGATGAAGCACTAATATACCCTTATCAACTTTTCTAGATATTAAAGTGGAAATTTAATATTTGAAAATTTTGAGCTCAAATTGTGTCTAGGTCCCATGCATAATTTTCATAAGAACAGATTTAGCAGCAAAATGAAATTTTAATTTAAAAATGCAGGTTATATTGCTTTATATCTATCTAAACTAAAACCAAGTATCATGCATTGTCCAAATTTTGGTGAGCAAGGGCAATATCTGTTTATTATTGTGTTAGAATTATTAACAAGGGGTGGTCTTTGGCACGCACAACACTTTTTAAGGTGAACTCAAACGTACAGATGCTAATGCACATCTAATTACACACTTTTGCGTTACAATTTTTTTCAAGACAGGGCAATATCTGTTCATTATTATGTTAGATTTATTAACAAGGGGTGGCCTTTGGCACGCACAACACTTTTTTAAAAGTGAACTCAACGTACAGATGCTAATGCACATCTAATTACTCACTTCTGCAGGTTAGCATTAGCATACTAACGGTCCATTAGAAATAATTTGGCTGAAGATAAAGTAATGAGAGAGTTAAAAGTCACTATTTACTCGTTTTTCTTGTTTATTTCCTTATACCATTTGATGCATGCACAACATAATGCATGGTTTTCCTCTTTGCATTGATCAATTTAGGTTTAAATAATTTAGAGTGGGTGTTCCTTTATCTTCATGATTTACTTTTAGTCTGTTTATTTTTAAAAAGTTAATTTTATTTTGGTTTTACGTTGAAATAGCCAGTAAGTCGTGTAAAGAATATTAATCAATGCACAGCATATATTAATAAATAGCCATGAACATTAAATTTTAATGCAATCAGGATGATACAGGAGGACCGACTCGAGGACATTGACCTACATATGAGAATGCACGTGTTTTGGTCTGATGTGTGCAAAATAGTTATATAACTATTTTCTAGTATGGAATACACAAAAGTACATACACACTTTGTTTAGCTAATCTAAATTCTACAGGTGCATATCTTCATTCTTAAGACCTTTTCACATTTCATTCAGTCTGTCATTGAATGCAAAATTGTGTTCCAGAAATGTCACCAAATTAACATACACTCAAATAATTATTACATCAATCTTGTTAAAAATACATATATTTTGGGAGAAATTAACGACAAAGGAAACAATTTATTTTATAGTCAATTCAATTCAGGACTCCCAATGGTAACTATTATCCTCTCTTCCTCCAAGAGGAAGATAGTCGACAATAAAACATGCAACCATGATGAATGGTTAAGGTGGGATGGTTAAAGACTCGTCTGTTAAGAGGACTGGATGGTCGTGGCTATTTATAGACAATATCAATGCTTAAACAAATGTTAATAAATTTTTAATCTTAAATAATTTAATTTTTTCTTTACTTTATGACAGTTTATAACGAAAGATATTATATTTGAAAATTAAGGGAAGATATGGGGGTTAATTTGTTGACCATCCAGCCTCCTTAAATGGTCAGTCCTTTTTTTTAATCGATATCAAACGAGTTTTATCCGGTTTTAAATATTTTTTTCTCTTTTACTTGATAAATTCTCTAGACATCGGAGATTTTTTAAGAGGGTGTTGGCGGTGGAACTTTTTCTTAAACCAACACTACACATAATGCTTAAATCGCAATAAATAAAAAACAAACAGATTACAGTAAAACTCGTTTAGTACGAGCACGAATATAGTGACATTTAAGATATAGAGAAGTCTTTAGAGTCCCAAGTAAAATTCTTAACAAATCTTTGCAAACTTTAAGGTTATAACGTATTCAAATATAACGAATTTACGGATATAGCAAACTCTACACCATAGAGGTGAATAATAACGAAAATTAACACTTTTTCAACGAATTTCTTTACAGTTTAAAAATTTGTACTACCATTTATCATAATAGTTTTAATGAATTCATTTTTAGAAAAATTCTTCAATTCACAATCTGATTATTAAAGGTATCAATATAATGTATTTTCATTCTAAGCCTCAATTAGCAAAAATGGTACTTTGGTGAAAGAAAATATATATATATATATATATATATATATATATATATATATATATATATATATATAGTGAATTCGCTTCAGTTATTATTATGAATTCGTTATACGGATATAACGAATCACGGATATCATAAGTAAATCCATTGGTACCTAGGACTTCGCTATAAACGGTTTTACTTTACAAGTTTCCAGATTTTACTATAAACGGATACATAAAGATGAATAGATTTGGCTATTGTCCAAGCAGTCTTACTCTATTCATCTTTCTTCTGATGAAAGCAATATTTCAATATTATAAGGATATATATCATTTATTTCAAAGAAACAATACAATGAAACAGATCTAAGATCTCATGGTCAATGAACATTTAAACACAAACGTTTAAATGATTAAGTTGTCAGTACAAATATATCGATACTAATAAGTTTCAAATCATATTTTCTTCAGCTACCAATACACATTTACACAAGATTCTCTCAATACATATATTTCTGCAGCAAACTAAATGTATAGTAATTAACTAATGAATCTGATTAATGATCTCACACAGACTATATGTTACATAAATTTGAAAAAGAAAAATACACTCATGAATGTTATGCATTTTGATTTAACCAATTGATGACAATGTTCAGATTTTTCTGCATCCACTGAATGTTTGCTTGCACCGCCTCTACAGCTTGTTCATAGGATCTCACAGCGCGACCCAGATCAGAACGGTGGACTTGACCAAAATCAAGTAGCTGAGATAATAAACAGTAAACACAAATCATAGCTATGTAATTTTGTAGGATCACATGTACATTTTTGGATCAAGATGACCTGACTGTAAGCATGCCTCTATACTAAATGAAAACTATTTGTATAATAACCCAGTTATTATGTACGATTGTTCCCATCTGACCTTGGTTGCATGAGAAGAGATTATCTTGTTCATTAAGCACTGAACAATGTAAAGAGTAGAGAATATTTGAAGATTGACCTAAGGAGCGACTTTTTATGCTTTATTGCTGATGCAGTCACAGTAAATGGTGCAGGTCAAATACACACGTCACATTCACGTATCTTGTGAATATTTTACGAACCTAGACAGCTATGTTCATATCTTAGCTATTATTTCATTTTGTGTGAAATATATTTAACCATTCGTTCATTTGGATATAATAGTATCCTATAGTGATCACATAAATTTGGGATATAATTAAACTATGTAAAGATGCATTGGTAAAAAAAAGATACTTGTATCCATTCATCTGGATACAATATCCTAGTGGTTACATGCTGGATGTTATCTATCAGTGTTGTAATACACTTGCAGTAAATATTACCTGCAAACATTTACTAAAGTAATTAGATGTAATAATAAATATATCTGAAACATTACATTTCATATGTAATATATCTCTGTTGTGCTACACTGGCAGTAAATGCTACATGTAACTGTTTGTTTGAATGTTTTGTATTTATTATTACACTTTGTATGTAATCAAAATGTATCAGTATTGTGCTACACTTGCAATAAAGGTAACATGTATTTGGATGTAATAGTTTTGTAATTACATATTGTATGTTATAAAGTAGTGTTGTGCTTCATTAGCAATAAAAGGAACATGTATTTGGATGTAATATCTTTGTAATTACAAATTGTATGTTATAAAGTAGTATTGTGCTACACTTGCAATAAAGGTAACATGTATTTGGATGTAATAGTTTTGTAATTACATATTGTATGTTATAAAGTACTGTTGTGCTTCATTTGCAATAAAGGTAACATGTATTTGGATGTAATATCTGTCTGTAATATATTTGTAATTGCAAATTGTATGTTATTAAGTAGTGTTGTGCTTCATTTGCATAGGCTTAATTTGCAATAAAGTTTAAATGCATCTGGATGTAATATCTTTGTAATTACACATTGTATGTTATAAACTACTGTTGTGCTACACTTGCAATAAAGTTTACCAGTATCTTAATTTAATATCTTTGTAAGTACACATTTTATGTAACAGTTATAAATTAGTATTATGCTATACTTGCTATAGTGTTTACATGTACATGTATCTTAATTTAATATCTTTGTAATAACATATTTTATGTTATAAATTAGTTTTATGCTGCACTTGCAATAAAGGTTACATGTATTTGGATGTAATATCTATGTTATTACAAATTGTATGTTATAATAAATTTGTGTTAGGCTTAATTTGCAATAAAGGTTACATGTATCTGGATGTAATATCTTTGTTATTACACATTGCTTGTTATAATGAATCAATGAAGTTCTACACCGGTAGTATTCTTCAAAATAAATATTTATTTTGGAGAGGGTCTACATAGGCTTGGCCTGTTGCCCAATCCCTTTGAATCATCAATAAAATGTGTTTAAATTAGAAAATTAGCTGGTTGTAGTTATTACCTGCTGTAGCTGGTATTCACTGTTGAAGGCTCCAGAGATACTTTTGATAAATCCCCCAGCATTCCACTGGCCCTCACTGTACCTGTAAATGCAAGCTCCATTTTAAAAGTCAGAAAAATAGAAGCAATGGCAATAACCATCATCCATTTATTTGAAAAGCAAAAGAGAATTAGAATAGTATGTTTTTTCCAGAACTTATCAACCAAGAAAATCTTTTTGGAAGAAAATTGATTGAAACCTGTCAAAAACAATATTTTTTTTGTAACAACATACTCTACTAAAATCAGCAACACTGATTGTATATCATTGTTAATTTCAATTCAAAATTATTCTGGGCATATAATAAATTTTGATTCAGAGAAAACAGGAGTTCGACCGACTACCAGTTGGAGTCCAGTGTATTCTTGTTTAATGCCCAGAATAATAACATACTCTTTCATGATGTAGTTCCAGCGTGAGCGGACAAAGTTCCAGGCGATGGGTCGACCAATCACATTCCTCCCCACCGAGGAGATAACGCTAGTTCCGTCCTGCTTCCTGACCTCTCCATCAGTCACTGCATACTCCAGGAACCTACCAAATAAAATAAAAAAATAGCACCTCCCCAACAATCAAAATACTAGTGGAACCTCCCAAATAAAATAAAATAATAACACCACCCTAATAATCTTCTTACAGCATATTTCAGAAACCTGGAGATTATAGAAAATAACATTACCCCCCACCCCCCTCCTTCCCCCTCAAAAAATCAACAACAAAAAAATCTTGTCTTGGCATACTACAGATCATGAAAATAAATAATAACAATTCCAAGGAAATCTTGTATATGCCACCTAATTAAACAAAATTATAACATATCCAAAGAAAACAATATCATGTATTTTATATCAGCACTATATTCAAGCAAACTGTTTTATATTATGCTTATCAAGAAGCTAAACATGCAATACATTTCCTAAAAAGAAAATTAACAACTGTCACAGTCTCATGAAAACTACATTAAAAATATGAATGAATCATTGATCTGTTCTCTTTGTCACCTTTTGAGCAGCCACGGGACCTTTGTACAAGAGAGGGCACCCAGCAGTTTGGCCCGCTCCGAGGCTACTTTGGAGGTCTTGTATTGATTGTAGGCAAAATCCCACTCTATCTGTCCCCCCTGTTTGATGGCCGTACAGTACACAGTGTACTTCAAACCGGGGTCAATTCTGTAAAGTAATATAAATGAGAATGTACACTTTTTTTGTACATGTAACCTAGTAAGTACAGAGTGTGTTAACTTAAATCATTTTGATTTTCTTCTTTTATGAAGTCATTTGCTTCCATAAGAGCTTTGACATGAGATTAATAGGTTAAAGTACAGGAAATTGAACTTCTACAGATAAAGAAATTATTGTGTTCAATGTTCATTACAAAAAAAAAAAAACTTTTTAACCAATTAAGATTTTTTTTTTCACAAACCAGATAAATTTTATCCAGGCATCATGACTTTAAGGTTACCCTATGTCTATGTAACTTAAATTGAAAACTATGATTTCATTGAAGATAACAAGTCCAAAAAAGCTCCTGCTTAAACCACTATGAAATAAGACTTTTTCTTCTCGATTTGTTTATAATCTTTACTACTGGAAACAATTATCAAATTTTCATCATTAAAGAGTAGACCTGTTATTTCTTGGGTTGCTCATCCAATCGGCATATTGCTGTTTCGCGGCATCAAGGCATTCTGGGATATCAAAGGAGCAGGCACTACCTGCTACATGGGACCTCATGTATCTGTGTGTGGAACAAGTTATAAATATATTCAACTGAGTAAATATTCATTAAAAAACATAAAAGGAATTACAGCATTGGAATTCCAGTAGATATGCACATCCACACATCAAATCCCTACTAAGTACAAAGTTTCATAAAAATCTATTCAGCATAAAAGTATTCAAAATACAAATTCTTAAATAATCAATTTAGCAGTTTCAGAGCAGTTGCACTGATAAACTGATTCAGTACTTTATCTTGAATGATCAAGTTCCAAGTTCAAAAGTGCCAAAAGTTATTAAATAATAAAGAATTCAAAATTTCAAGAATATATATATATATATATATATATATATATATATATATATATATATATATATAGTACACATCTACACATTGCTTACTTATCAATTACAAAGTTTCATGGAATTCTGTTCAGTAGTTTAAGAGAAATATGCAGAGACAATGGTAAAAACTCCAAGTTTGAAAGAGGAGTTGTGCTGACAAAAAAATAGGACTAACTGACTGTATTATTAAAGATGGGTCATTATACCCAACTTATTGCAAATTTATGTAACTTACGATTGTAAATGTGTAGCTCCGGTGTTATTCAAACCAATCTCATTGTAGATGTTCCTCACCAAACGTTGCATCTTATTCTGCAATAAAAAACTTCAAAATAAGAAATGCTAAACACAAACTAAGAGAGAGAGAGAGAGAGAGAGAGAGAGAGAGAGAGAGAGAGAGAGAGAGAGAGAGACACAGAAATAAAGAGAAAGACAGAGAGAGATAGACAGAGAGAGAGAGAGAGAGAGAGAGAGCCAGAGACTGAAAAGGACAAGCAAGACATACAGGAAAGGACATTACCTGGAAAGCACCAAAATGTTGGGTCAAGGAGAGCATGCTCTCTATGTAGGCCAGCTGTTCATCGGCTGCAACTCGTGGTATGTAATCTCTCTCAGTAGACAGGTAGTCGACTGTCTGGAGGGCTATATCCATGTGTAACTGGTTAGATCTATCAACAGAGCATCGAGTGAGCTACACTTAAGGATCTCTGACTCAGTGATAAGAGAGATAACTCTTAACAAGATTTAGGGGTGTTACGTCTATACATCAAATTAATTCCAAACCAAAATTAAGAACAGTTTGGACAAAACACAAATCAGAGACCAACTATCTCAGGTTAGAGGTAGAGTATGGGCTTTAACTTAAAACCACATTAATGTTTATACATTATATTCATTTGTTATAATTACCTAGCAAAGCTCCATGCGTCATTAATTATCTGTGCTCGATTGATGGTTGAAATTACCTGCAAAACACAAGATATTTCGTACAAAAAAGAAAGTAAATTTATATTTTTCAAACCATATCTATAGCATAGAGAATTCAAGCTACATGACGTGTAAAGCTTACCGTAAGGAAGGAATATCCTTTGTTTAAGGAATTTTAAAGAGAAATACAACACCATACAACCACATATATACAGATTAAGTAGGCTGGGGGGTCAGCAAATTACCTATCAGATCTGTATTCAAATTTCAAACTCATTACAATAATCAAGTAAAAAAAACTCAAATGCTCTAGCTTTTAAAATTGACTATTTCCTATATTTCACAGGAAGCTATAATTTTTAAGGAGGTAAGAATATTTTGCAAATGACCACCAGAGCATCCAGCCCTCTTGAGGAAGCTGGGTGATCAACAAATTACCCATCAGATCCTCCTTAAATTTTTAGTTGACATTTGTTTAACTATAAATCATTGTGTTGTAAGAAAATATCAATATATTTTGGCTTTAAAATTTGAGTATCCTTATACAGAGCTCTTCTTTTCAATAAGGTAAGAATAGTCTAAAAATGACCACCAGACCATCCAGCCCCCTTAATGTCCACTATAGGAGTATCCCTATAGCTTACGCTGTGATTCTGTTTGAGTTGGATTATAAGCTTGTTCCAGTTGTCCTGCGTGTAGTTGACCCGGTACACACCGTACTGGTTAGTGTTGGCAATTATCCAATCAGACGTTCTCACAGACTGGTCCCCAAAATCTGAAGTCAAAACACAACAAAACGTTCTACAGAAACCATTACAGCTAAAGTGATAGTTCTTTAGTTCTTTATATCCATGTGTGGATCTAGAGGGGAGTAGGGGGTAAGTTTAGACCTCCCCCTACCTATCCCAAAGGAAAATTCAAATTATTAAATTTACATAGTAAAGTTACCAAAGATAGGCCTCAGACTCTTCCCCCCTCTCCCTGGGAAAAATTTCTGGATTCGCGCATGGTAACTTACCTTTACTGGTGGTGTTGAACCATTTGACATCTGCCCTGTCTTTACTGAAGTTGTTGTCTCTATCGGTGGTGTATGTTAAAGGTACCCACCACTTATAGCTGTCAAAAGTCATAGGTCAAACAATGGTTATGTATACCATCTATCATAAATATACAATAAGTCATTTACTTATAGTTAATATACAGTCTTTGAATATATATTACTTTCAGTTGATAAAATAAACCACAATTTGGTTTTTCAGACAAGCATAGGACAAATTGTTTAGCATTGTTTGCTATTAACAAAATTAATCATAGATGTACAATACGTAGTGTATATGTATAACTACACATTCTCTGGATATATTATTACACGTAATTTCCTTTAATTTTGCAAAAGACAACATATGAAACTATATGATTTTGTTTCAGATAATTAGGACACCATACCTGAAGGGAGAAATGTAGACCAATGGATCTTTGGCTTCTGGGTTCCTTAGGAACCGCTGCTGTGTTGCCCTGACAACGCCATCTTGTGGAATGGTTACCGTGACAACTGGATAGTTCATCTGTAGAATCCAGGTGTGCATTATTTCTTTGATAGATGCTGGGTAGTTCAAGTTCTTCTGTACAACAACCTGTTCCGATGAAAGCAGTTGCCTTTAGTTAAACATAAATACTGACTTTATGACAAATGTCTTTTGGTATATAAAGTCACCTATATCAGAGTATAGACATTTCAAGTATTTTACATGAAAATTTTTATCAAAAATAAGAATGTCAGTTCACATGTATATTCATGACTATGACAAAGTAACTATAATTGTATGGTAAATTGCAAATATTTGGATATTTAACTAGTAATGAACTGTACTGTTTAAATTGAACACATCTGTTATAGACATTAAAAGATTCAACTGTTTATTGGATGGTGATTCTGTATTGACACTTTATACTCACACTGTCCATAGCATCCCATAGATCATCATGGAAAGCATTACCATACTTCCTGCTCTCTAGATACAACTGAAACAGAATCAAAGGACTAAGGTAATGATGGCTGACTAAAACCAGAACCAAATACAACTGAAACAGATTCAAAGGATTGGAAAAAGTAAAGGTTGTTTACAACCAGCAACAGCCAAGTCAGACATAAATCAAAGCGTGGAAAGTACTTAAGGCTGTTTTCTATTGAATACACCGTGAGGCAAAATAGAATCCAAGGATTGACAGTACTTATGGGTGTTTAGTGTTTACATAAAAATACAAATGAAATGGAATAAAAGATGGGTGTTTACATGTAAAATCAAATACAACTGCAATACCATCAAAAGACTTGAAAGTACTGATTGGGTTTATAAGCAAAAACAGCAAAGAACAGAAAGTGGTGGTGGAAGTTTATCAGAAAAAGTAACTGAATACAACCAATGTACATGTATAGGCACTAATAACATTTAAACTGTATATGTACATTTAAACAATCATTTTGTCTTATTACATGAACATATCAACACAAGAGACATCCTTTATATTAATCCCTTGACATTTAAGCATGTGTTTATTAATCAAGGAGAGTTATACTTACATAAAGACCTTTCCTGAAATTCTCCTCTCCCAAGAAAAACCTCATCATTCTGATAATGCTTCCACCCTATATGATAGAAATATATATAAATACATGTACATATTATTGAAAAATAACACATCATCTGAAGTATTTTTTCTTTGAGCACCTTTGCTTCCAGTGGCAAGACAAAGGAGACTTCCCAACTAGATTTAATATAGACTGCAGATACTTTGTTAATGTCACAAAAACATACAAAAACAATGAAAATAAAAAGGCTAACATGCCAACAAACAATCAGATAAAATACCAGAGATAATATATTAATCATATCAGTCCAAAAGCTCTTTATTTCACTGGCTTGGATCTACATTTCGATCTCAGAATCAAAAACTCTATTGACCTTTAACCCTTGACCTTTATCACTGACCTTGGAGTATGATATGGTATCAAACACAGACTCCATCTCGGCCACTGTTTTGACTGGAACGTAGATTGGATGGGACGTCACGAATGCATCAATGCTGAAAGTGCTGTATAGCTCATCTAAAACAAACTGGTCCCACTGAAAGAAACAGCAGTTAATGTGATAAACAAACTCTTTTACTTATTAAATTAATCAAAATACAACTATTTATAAACAAAATAAAATCAGTATCTAGTAATAACTAAGCGTTGTGTACAAGCAATAATAATGTCTTGAAATTTATTGGTAAAACTCAAGCTAGACACTGAAACTGTCACATCTAATGTAGTAATAAAAAATAACTGTAGATTCTTTATTTTAGGCATTATGCCAAGTACTTCATTCAACAATGTTGTTGTTTGGTATCAAATTGCAAGATTGAAAATCGCAAACACCGAATTTGGAGATTTTGAAATCTGCTAAAGATGCTTCTCACAATTTAATGCGCTTATGTATGTTTCTTGCCTTCCATTAATTATCTACAGCATCTTCCATGTTTCTTTTTTTATACAATATACATTGAACCAATTCTAAATGAACAAGCTCTGGTTTTGTTTAATAATGCATAAAGTGAGAAAATAAATTACACAGTTCTTAAGTACTCAGGTTTCTTTGTAGCTTACTTGGTAGAGTATTTGAATTAAATTAAATCCAATCCGGTCATTATGCAGGATTTCTCTTTTAGTCTTGCATGGATAGAAAATTGAAAAAGATAAAAAAAATAAATAAATAAATAACATACCATTTTCCACTCGGGGAACAAATGATCAGCTCCCATACACTCCACAAACGTGGCAAATCCCTCATTCAGCCAGAGGTCGTCCCACCATTTCATAGTGACCAGGTTACCAAACCACTGAAAGAAAGGAACAGCCATGTAAGCGGTGACAAAGCTACATACCAAGAACCAAAGTTGTAAGTGTTCACCCAATAATGTTCTGATTTGAATCTGAATGTATAAGATCAATTAACTGTGCACTTGTCCATGTCCATCTGATTTTTTTGCATTTAGACGAGTAAATCTTCATAAACACTTGTCAAATCAGACAAGTCATTCCCCATCCCCAAAATTAAAATAATAAAGTGATGGCACTGCATGGGAAGGTAGACTCAGATAATGTTTCCTCATCTGAAGAAGAAAGACTGTCCAAACCACCAGTTCATTCCCAAGTGGAAAGACAAATTCAGCACAAGTCCAGAAGATAAAGTAAGAAATTGTTAACTTTTCCACATACCGTATGTTTAATATTTCATTGTAAGCTTAATGATATCAATGACATTGTAAACTCTCTGATGTTAATGACATTGTAAACTCTCTAATATCAGTGACATTGTTAATATCCTTGTTAACTATATGATGTTATTAACATTGTAAGCTTATATAATGATGTAAATGACATTGTTCACTCCGATTTCTCTCTCCCAAAAGAAGTCCACTTCTGCAAAAACACCACCATCCTCACAGGTTAAGTTCAGCTTACTTTATTTGGAGATCAATTAAAGATTTTTTATTTATTCAAAGTACTTTGTACATAAACATCATCAATTTCAATTGATGGAAGCATTTCATTTTTTTGTGATTAACATGTTGAGTTTTTTCTGTCAACAGAGATCTGAATCAAGCAAGCTCCTCCGACAGCTGTTCCGACAGCTAGTCTAGCTGATTCTGAAGACAAGAAAACTCCAAGGAAGCCCCCTGTAATGTCAATGGAAAAGAAAGCAGACACAGTAGTGATTCCTTCTCTAAAAGACCGTCCAAGACACAACCAGTCTAACTATTCACCAGTCAAAAGAAAAACTCAGCCGAGGTCAGAAGATTAAGTAGAAAATTGTTAACTTTTTTAAGTTAATGAAATATTTTTAGATTATTACAGATTTTTTAATTCCTCTCTTCTGGAAGAGGTCCACCTCTGCAAGAACATGCAACACCATCTTCACAGGTTAAGTTCAGCTTACATTATTTTCAGATTAATTACAGAATTTTTCAATCTAAAGATTTTCATACAAAAGTATCATAATCAATTTTATATTGATGTAGGCATATGATTTTTATTATGAACACAGCGAGGTTTTTTGCTGTCAATAGAGCTCTCTAAAGAAAGCAGGCTCCTCAGACAGCAGTTACAACAGCTCATATCTGAACTTGAAAAAGACAAGGAAACTTTAAAAAAGCCCCCTGAAATGGCATTTTGAAGAAAGGCAGATTCAAGTATGGTTTTCTCATAATTATGAAGATGAAAGACTGTCCAAGCCAACACCAGTTCATTTCCCATGATGTCAAAAGCCCATGCTAGAAGATGAGGTATGAAAGTCATTTGATAGCATTCTTCTGTTTTAATGAAATTGTTAATTCTCTGATGTAAATGACATTGTAAATTCTATCATATTAATGACACTTAACTTTTTCAGATTGACAACATAGTTTACATGCTTGTAAACTATCTGATGGTAATAACATTGTAAACTTTATATTGTTGATGACATATTAACTCTTTCATGTAAATGACATATATTGTTATAACTCTGATTATCACTAGTATAAGTTCCTTGAGTGTTAAAAAGGCAAAGGAGTGATTGAAGCTTTCTTCAAAGAAAGTGATTTCCAATAGAAAAAACTTGACAAAAGTAGGGAATGCAGATAAAAAAAAGCTTTAGTTCTGACAAATCTTCCTCTGATGAGCCTAAATTCATTGGCAGACAAAAAATGTTGTCACCAAAGAAACCAGCAGCAGTCAAGAAATACAAAACAGAAAGCATTGTCAGCAAAAAATTCCAAGCATCCCAGACCAAAAACCAGGCGTCAAGTGTCATACCTTAACGTCAGTGAGATACTTGACTGACCTGTTGTGCAAGTTCGTGGTAAGTTACTTTAGCAGCTCTTTGTTGCCACAAGATACATGACTATAACATGATGAGTCAGTTCACCATCAGCAACTATGGCACCTGTTGCCATGAGGTAAGTGACTGACCTGATGGGCGAGTTCGTGAGTGATGACCGTGGTTACTCTCTGTCTGTTCCCCTCCGATGACACGCCCGGTTTAAACAACATGGCCGTCTCTCGGTAGGTGATCAGTCCCCAGTTCTCCATCGCTCCCGCCGAGAAGTCAGGGATAGCAATCATATCTACAACAACAATTCAAAATGCTTGTACTTTACACAATATCACTTCCACATATTGAACAGAATTCTAAAAAACTTTTTCATATTACTATATGAAGAAAATTAGTATAAGGAATTAAGAGTAAGTTCACATGAATCATTAATAAATGGGATAACTTAAATTCTAACTGTGCATAGGAAACACAAATTTAAACAAACTTAAGTTATAATAAGTTCTAACTGTATAGAAAATACAAAACAAACTTTCTTGGAAAAGAAGTGAATAAGGGGCATGAATTGCTCAACCTTTCACTCCAACTAAAATCAAATTAAACCCTAATCCCAATAAAATGTAGATGTAGTGAAAATTGGCAATACCTTGCTTTTTCAGAGGGAAAGAGATGTTGAAGTACTCCTCATAGAATGTGATAGTCTTATTCCCAACCATCAGTCCAAATTCTGTGTCATTGACCGCCACAGGCAGAGACCAGGCACTGTACTATAAATAGAAACACTGGTGAGTATAAGGCATAGAACTATTAATAGAATTACTAGCGAATATGACACAACTATAAATAGAACCACTGGTAAGTATAAGGCATTGTCCTATAAATAGAATCACTGGTGAGTATAAGGCATTGTCCTATAAATAGAAACACTGGTGAGTATAAGACATAGAACTATTAATAGAATTACTCGCGAGTATGACACAGAACTATAAATAGAACCACTGGTAAGTATAAGGCACTGTACACTAAATAGAATCACTGTTGAGTATCTAAGACACTGTACTTTAAATAGATCTACAAATCAGTATATGGCAATGACAAAAATGAGTTCCACTGTAACAAATTTCATTACATTCCAAAATGTTCATGAAAGTCTACTGTAACTAGACTTTAGTTTACCTTGATGCCATTTTTAGTAGTAGTAGATGTACTCTCAAACTGGCACACAATGAATGCTAGCAGGTATGTCGACATACGTGGCGTCACAAAGTACTCATCGGCCACCAAGTTGCCAACCCTACAATCAATTGAATCAAGTGGTGTTAAAACAAAAGAGTCTACTTATTCAACATCTTAATATTCTAAAAAATATTACATTTCACATAATCCTGATATAGGCTCTCTTTTATAGAATGATATTGTTAATTATTTTTTAAATTCTATAGTTTCTCTCTTATTACATAACTTCATTAGGCCAAAATAAAATTTCGAATTGCCTCTCGCCTCATTGAAATACCCCCCACTGATTAAATATTATTAGCAAAAAATAAAAAACTTTTTTTTTATGTGGAGATTTTTATTTTTTACCAATTTTTAATTAGTTAATCTTTAAGTTTGAAAATAACAAAAAAATCCCCCCTCCCTCCTGTGTCTAGAAACCTCCAAATGGCAATTCTAAACAAACGTTTTTTGAAGGATGGCTTTAATGAGAAATTTTGTGTCATTTGTTTGTACCTAGGTGAAAAGTCCTTGATTTCCATGTTGGACAAAGACTTGTAATCATTGCGTCGGACAAGAGTGACCTTGAACATAGCCTTCATGTCAGGTTCATCAAAACAAGGGAAGGCTTTCCTAGCATCCACTGGCTCCATCTGTGTAGTGGCCAAGTATCTACAAAAGACAAATGAATAAAAATATCTCTATGAGAACATGAGTTGTACATAAACTTTTCCTCTGTGTGCACAAATTTGAAATACAAATTCGTTTATAGAAAAAATCATTCATTCTAGTATCCTATTTCGATTTAGTTTACATCATTTCAAGCTCCATCATTTCGACCCTCATCATTGTATACCTTCCACATACTATAACCTTCAAAGTAAGGTATTCAAATTGTCATTGACCTCTTACTTACTTGGTTTCATTATTACTGGTGTAGGTACTGTAGTAGAGACCAGCCAAGTCATCTTTCAGAGGACCAGTAAAGTTCATCGTCAGTTCATACTGTTGCCCTGGGGTGAGGTCAGAGTTCAAATGAAAGATGGAGAACATGAGCTCCTCCTGGCGGGACAGTGAACTGAACAAGTTACCGCCACCATTGACCCACCTCACTTCCACAGAGGCGGTATCTATGGTGATCTTATTACTGTGTAGAGTGATGTTTCTAGTACTCTCTGTACAGTTCACAAGGATTTTCAGGCTCCCGGTAAAGGTGAAGTTCTTGGGGTCAGCCTCGTAAAGGTCTGGGAAGAGCTCGAGCGTGTACAGCTCCGGTAGGACGGAGCGGGGCAGACGCACGTCCCTGTTGACCTGGGGGGTGGGGGTGGTTCGGTCCAGCCATTTCCTGATGATAGGGACATTCTTCTTCATCCACTCAATGTTGGCCTGTGTTTTCTCGATAGCCTGCTGGGCTGCTCTACTAGCAGATCCAAAGTCCTTTCCTTTGATGAAGTCCCTCAGCTAAATAATACAACAGGGAGTACACTCTTAAAACCATTTATTGAATTCAGGAAGTGAAAATGAACTCCTCTCAAAACAATATAAGATCACATTGTTCAATATCAGCTATACTCTACCCATTTTAAAAAATCATTTATAGGAATTTTCACAAAATGCAGGTATTATGCATTTTGCCAATTTCGTTTAATATTGGTTCCAAGATGTCAAAAAAACATACAATGAAAACCACCATGAATCATATGCACTTGTAATTACATTCATGAAATTTCATTATTATCACATTCTCACAAACTACTTCATTCTCATGCATTTGATCATTCACCTAATTATGACTGTCATTTTTACCAGTCCATTTTTTTAAAACACACTTTCCTTACCAAAGTATTAGATGTACTAGATGGTTGCTATTTTATACACTACTGATTAGTACCTGTTGCAGTTCTACATCAGTATTAAATGACTCGGTGATTCCAAGTATAAGTTTTGAGAATGAAAATGATCCTCCACCATAGCTGAAGGAAAACAAAAAAATCATGCACAAATACTTGAACCACAACAACAGAAACACACAAATCATGCAAAAAATCAAATCTGAAATGAAAAGACAAAACATTGTCAAGCATTAATACTTAAACCACAACTGTTACAATAGAAACACACAACCCATGCACAAAATGTAAAAAAAAATTGCAAAAATAAAATATAACTGACAAATCATGCTAACAAGTAACAACCTTCAAATCATTTACAAGTAACAATAAAAATCTGCAATTAAAAAAAAACCAAATGGTGCAAAACTGCAACCACCAATATTCTACTAATCTATACTGTAATGGTGGTTCCACCAATCATCTATAAATCTACACAATCATCTATTCTGTAATGGTGACACATTGGCCTTACTCTCTTCTGAGCCGGTCAAAGTTCTGCCGTACGAAGCTCCAGACCAGGTCCCTGCCGACGGTGTTCTGAGAGATGTAGATGATCACATTAGAGGCATCCTGTTTACGTACCACGTTAGTGTCCAATGCCACCTCCAGATATCTGGAAGATGAAATCACAAAACTCCAAATAAAATCAGATCTTGATAAATAAAGGTAAACTTACTTTATTTTGCGAAAACTTCATTTGGTGATTATTCTTAATCTGATAATTTTGTTTGCTGTAACTAATTTTCACAACACAGCCTTTGTTTAAAAATTTTAGCAAATACAAAATACATACATCAGAGCAAATAAATATTTGTTCCCAAGACTTCACAAACCTTGCAAAAATTTCTAGCACATTATCAAATGATAACAGTATATGTCAACCAAAGGCACCTTGTGAATCAACTATATGCACTATCAAATTCTTCAAAAAGATCCAAGGCAATTCAACTCTCTTTCCTCATCTATAAAACTTGACTGCTCCATTTTAAAATGCCAGCCTACCTGCTGAGCAGCCATGTTTGCTTGGAGCAGGAGAGAGCGTAGAGGAATCGGTTACTCTCGGCGGCCAGGGTGGATTCCTTGTACTGCTGGAGGACAAACTCCCACTCATCCTCTCCCCCCGTCTCCACCCCCGTACAGTACACCAGCGTCTTCAGGTTAGCGTCCACCCTGCAAAAAAAAATCAGAACATTTATATTTTTTATTTTAGCTATAAACTATTGAGTGAAGAAAAATTCAATATATTTTAGCTTTAAAATTTGAACATTTTCTAATACCTTTATAAAGACCTCTTCATCTAAAGGAGATTAAATTAATATAGCCTACCTGAAAACGGCCATGACCATCAAGCCCTCTTAAGATCACTTTAAGATCATTTAGTTTGGGAGTTAACATGTATAACTTTAATCTTCCCAAATCAGAAAATAACCATATAAAAATGTTCAGTTTGCAATTCAACAGTATCCATCACTAACTTACAGGTTGACAGTAGGGTTGGACATCCATTTGTCAAAGATGGTCTTGACCTGATTCTGACATCCAGGGATGTCATAGGTGCAGGCCAGGTCCGCTACATTAGACCGTGTGTAGCTGCAATTAGTCCATATACAGTACATTACCGAAAAAAATAGTCCATCATATTACTGAAAAAAGCAGTCATTATCATACACATGTATACATTTCAGCATGCATCATTGTTACCAAAATCAAATACAATACTAGACGCGATCTCGTTGCGAGCAACGAGAGGTCTTCCGTTTGAATACACCTTACGCTATCGGAATGCTTGTTCTTTTCTATCAATAAGACCGCGGAACATTAACTGGCAAGATTGGAAATATACAGCTTACATCAATTTCACCTGTTACAGTCAAAACATTTGATATGGGCGGGAACAAATTGACACGGACGTCTGAGAAAAGACAAAAAGTCATTTTTGAGTACTTTCTGGGACGACTGGAAGTTACATGTACGCCGGATCTAACAGAATATGGTAAACATATCTTCATATATTGTTCTGTCTTTCCTCAAAGTTTTGATGTTCAAATTTTTGTCAGTTATGAGATTTCGTTGAGAAAAGGTTTTTTGTCTCGAGACCGGAAACAAACAAACGGAAGTAATTAAAGAAATTAAAAGTAAGCATTTTAGTTCAATTACTTACAATACATTACTGTTAATTAGACTAAATAAAATAATCAAAGAGAAAAGTCTAAAATTATTAAAAACGTCATTTGCTTGTACACTTCCGGAGAGAACCGAAAGTGACGGAAAATAAAATGGAACCTGTTAAACACACCTTCAATCAAATGTCTATCATTCATAAAAGTTTTGTATCTTGATTTCTTACAGTTTCTGAGATCTCCCGTGTACAAAATTTGTATGAAAAAAAACCTACTGAGATATTTGAGATGACTCACCGGATTATTTTTAGTTTATTTAACCATGTGTAGGGGACCCATTGTATTTCTATTACTAAAATGTTACTTCCATGGTAAATAACAAAAAAATAATTAAACAAAAAATTTGGAGTACTTCCTGTGAGGACCGGAAGTTAGGCCAGATGACACAAAATAATGTAAACACATGTACATACATAGGTCTATCATTCAACAAAGTATGGTTGTTTAAGTCTATACCGTTTTTGAGATCTTATTGAGACAAAGATATTTGTCTCGGGACAGGAAGAGGACAAATGGTAGTGCTCAATGAAAATTAAAGTTAGTATTTATTAAATACTTTTCCATCATACATTATTATTTAAAATCTAACTAAAACTGTCGAAGAAAATCATTTAAACCTATAAACAGCTTGATTTGTTTGAACCCTTTCAGTGAGGACCGAAGAGAAACCCGTTAAACACATCTTCAATCAAATGTCTATCATCCTTGTTAGTTTTGTGTGTTGATCACTTACAGTTTCTGAGATCTCGCTGGTACAAATTTTGTTCAAAAGCAGCTACCTGAGATATTCGAAATATTTCACCGGAAGTAGAATTGTTTTGTCTATTTAACATTGCATAAATAAAATATGTAAAGATACTAATATATTAATTCCATGAAAAATAAATTAAATACGAAAATAATTTTTAAAGTACTTCCGGTGACGACCGGAAGTTAGACGAATCAAACAAAATAGAGTAAACAAATGAATATACATAAGTCTATCATCCCACACAGTTTGGTTGTCCAAGTAGTTACTATTTTTGAGATATCGTTGAGACAAGGTTTTTAGCTCACCTGAGCTGAAAGCTCGTGAGCTTTTCTGATCACTTTTTGTCCGGCGTCCGTCTGTCTGTCTGTCCGTAAACTTTTTACTTTTTCGACTTCTTCTCCAGAACCACTAGGCCAATTTCAACCAAAGTTGGCACAAAGCATCCTTAGGTGAAGGGGATTCAAGTTTGTTAAAATGAAGGGCCATGCCCTCTTTCAAGGGGGGTTAATTAAAAAATCATTGAAAATTTGATGGTATTTTCAAAAATCTTCTCAAAAACCATTTGGCAAGAAAAGCTGAAACTTGTGTGGAAGCATCCTCAGGTAGTGTAGATTCAAGTTTGTTCAAATCATGATCCCCAGGGGTAGGGTGGGGCCACAATGGGGGATCGAATTTTTATATAGGAACATATAGAGTAAATCTTTAAAAATATTCTTCTCTGAAACTGATCAGCCAGAAAAGCTGTAACTTATGTGGAAGCATTCTCAGGTAGTGTAGATTTAAGTTTGTTCAAATCATAATCTCCAGTGGTAGGTGGGGGCCACAATGGGAAGTCAAATTTTTACATAGAAATATATAGAGAAAAATCTTTTAAAATCTTTTTCTCAGAAACTGATCGGGCAGAAAAGCTGTAACTTGTGTGAAAGCGTCCTCAGGTATGGAAGATTCAAGTTTGTTCAAATCATGATACTGGGGGTAGGGTGTGGCCACAATGGGGGGGGGGGGGGAGGGGCTCAAACTTTTACGTAGGAATATATATAAAAATATCTTTAAAAATCATTTGCTTAAAAAAGTAAGTTCAGATAGTCTAGATTAAAATTTGTCAAAATCATAATCTTCAGGACTAGGGTTGGGCCACATGGGGGGGGGGGGGGGGGGGGGGGGGGGGGGGGGGTCCAATTTTACAGAGGAAAACATTTAAATTATCCACAAAAACTCAAATGATTTTTTATATATGGTTTTATTTATATGCAAGCATTTTGAATTATTGTTGATTCTTTAAAGTTGTTTGAACTCTGGCCCCTGGACAATTCTTTGGCCTTACAAGGGGTCCAAAGTTTGATGTAGGTTTATAATCCATATACAAACAGTTGTTTAAGTCTGATCATTTTCTCGAAAACTGCAATGCTCAAGATGTAATATGACTGTAAAATCATCCTTGTCTATCATTGCTCAGGTGAGCGATGTGGCCCATGGGCCTCTTGTTTTGTCTTGAGACAGGAAACGGACCAACAGAAGTGCTCAATCAAAATTAAAGTTTATATTTTTCTAACGTTTTCCTATTGTACAGTTTTGTTTATCAAGCAATCTAAAACTGTCAAAGAAAAACAGTTAAAATTATTAAAAACTTCAATTGTTTGTACCCTTCCGGTGACGACCGGAAGTGACGGGCGATAAAATGGAATCAGTTAAACCCATCCTCAATCGAATGTCTATCGTCCTTGTAAGTTTCGTGTCTTAATCACTTACAGTTTCTGACATCTCGCGGGTACAAAATTTATTTTAAAAAAGCTACTGCGGAACATTGGAAATATACAGCTTACGTCAATTTTACCTATTACAGTCAAAACATTTGATATGGACGGGAACAAATTGACGCGGATGTCTGAGAAAACGTTGGATTCCAACTGTAGTTAATATTGGAAGTGTATTTTCAATCCACCTCAGCGTTCCTAACTTGCTATATTACTTATGCGATCGAAACACATTTTATTTAGTATCAGCAAAGCGATAAAAAAAACCATTTTATTTCATCAATAATTATATAATCAGCAAATATGAGAAGATCCAAATTCGGGAGAGATTATACGCAAGGCAAAGCATTGTCCGATGATTCAGAGAATCAGTCGCCACTGATACACTTCCTATAGCCAATGTTTTCTCAGACGTCCGCGTCAATTTGTTCCCGCCCATTTCAAATGTTTTGACTGTAACAAGTGAAATTGACGTAAGCTGTATATTTCCAATTTTACCAGTTAATGTTCCGCGATCTTAATTATACATTATAAAATGTCGGGTTTCAATTTTACAAAGTAACACCTACAGCAGTATACATTATGAATTTTGAACACAATCAGTGACATATTAAACGGCGTTATTAATTTCAGCAAAAATTAAAAGGAAGGTTTAATAGGCGTAGCTGTTTTCTTAAAACATCGTTAATTTATGGAGAGAGAGAGAGAGAGAGAGAGAGAGAGAGAGAGAGAAATTAATCAGAAATCGATTTGATAAAGAAATTGATTATCTTTTTATCTGCTTCTTTTGCATATCGATTAATTTTTTTTGTGTCAAGTTTATCTTTGCCGACTCACACTGTATGATAAAAAATTTTGCCAAGGCGGCAAATAAAATAACCTACATCTTACTAATGTAGTATGGTAAATTATCCCCCTTTTCCTGAATCCACTCAATACCCCAGTGTTATGTCTAAATGACCAGTGTTAAGCAATCGGTTAATATATTACGAAATTTATGAATTTTGACCTCGATGCTTAATCACTAAACAGATATAATAAATCCCGCTTTTTGGGTGAACATTACATGTATGTAGACCTTTGCAAATAATTATAAACTTAAGGCAGATTTTAAATGATTATAATCCCGATGCACCCTGCCGTAATGACTTTTTTTTTTTTATCAAAAGTGAAAAATCAGACTTTTTGTTTTAACAGTGTATATCTCCGATCGGTGTTTACACGTGTTTTTTCATAGGCCTAAACAGACATACACAGGTGATCAGTTCCACACCTTGTCGCAGTCACCCGGTGGTGTGTATAGTTCAGTGTTTAAACTTCGGAGGTTTTTCTTAATCCAAGACAGACACCAGATATGTATCTGTAGACAGATACAAAGAAGGAGAAAGTACACCGTCTATAATAAAAAATGACTTTTTAGCATTGAAATCCAATCAGTAAGAAGGCAATCAATAAAAAATTAATTTCAAATCATTTAAATCCAAAGACAATATCCCGTAACTAGAAATAAATACATATATAATTTCAAACGTCAAATGTACATTTAGACTTTAGCCACATTACTGCATGTTACCTGTAGTAGTTCTTATTCAAATACTAAAATATTCGTACGTTGGAGAGAGAGAGAGAGAGAGAGAGAGAGAGAGAGAGAGAGATATTTATTTTATAGTGTTTTATAGTGTTCAGGAAATCAATATATAAACAACATATGTCAATAAACGCATATTTACATGCATATATCTATATATATCTGAATAAATACTAAACAGTCCTCCTTTTAAAGTCCCGTAGAATACTTGAAATGTGGGCGCATTGCTAAATGTTTTGTGCATACAGTCAATGAGATGGCGGCATTTCTTTGATGCCGGCAAAGCGACCTGGCGAGCTCTAATGCGGTCGTACTGCAAGGGTGCTTCGGCGGCATGTCTTTGATGCCGGCGATGCGACGAGCGTCTGAATTTAGCGAGCTGCTGACAGAAACAAGTCTGTCACAATTCGGGAAATTGACGGTATTTTGAAACGGGCTCTATATTTGTACTGAAAAAAAGGTATTATTTTGATTTATGATAAAATTAAAACGGAAAACATAAAAAATCCATCGTTTCAAAGATAAAATCGTTAAACAAAACACAATTAAGAAAGAAAAAAAAACATTCGGCACTCGGGGACTGAACCCGGGTCGCCTGGGCCAAAGTCCACTACTCTAACGACTGAGCTACGCGGACTCTCGCTTCAGGAATTTGGATCCCAAAATCTCGAGAATGCGTGGATCGATTTTAAAATAAATTTCATGTTCTGTCGTTATTAAAGCGTCTCTATCGAATAGTAATATTAAAAAAATTCAAAACAAAAAAGTTGAAAAATGACTGTTGTTTGTTTCCTTCCTGTGACGACCGGAAGTGACGGCGGACGTTCGGATATGCGAAGGGCACTGCGGCAGGACACTTTCTACTATCCCTGAAAACTTGGAAGTTCTATCTTAAATACTTTTGGATAAAAATCGTGAACAAGCAAAAACATAAAATCTTTAATAACTCGGGACCGGAAGTGACGACCGAAAAAATCTCGTGTAATTTTCTTACAAATTTTGTCATGAATAAGATCTGAGAGTTTCATCAAAATCGGCTGAAGCGTTTTTGAGAAAAGGTGACAGAAAAAAAAAAACAATAAAAATAATAGTGAAAAAGAAACAAAGCAATAACAACAAGGTCTTCCGTTGGAAACGGAAGACCTTAATGACAGCACAGGTTATTAAAAAGTAGTCCATATTGTACAAGTGCGACATGCGTCACATTGTTACCAAAAAATAGTCTCTGACCTAACAGTACATGAATCAATTGCAATTGGTGTTGTTGTTAAGGTCTTCCGTTTCCAACGGAAGACCTTATTGTTATTGCTTTGTTTCTTTTCCTCTATTATTAAGGTCTTCCGTTTCCAACGGAAGACCTTATTGTTATTGCTTTGTTTCTTTTCCTCTATTATTAAGGTCTTCCGTTTCCAACGGAAGACCTTATTGTTATTGCTTTGTTTCTTTTCCTCTATTATTATTATTATTATTTTTTTTTTCTCCCACGTTTTCTCAAAAACGCTTCAGCCGATTTTGATGAAATTTTTAGATCTTATTCATGACAAAATTTGTAAGAAAATTACACGAGTTTTTTTTGGTCGTCACTTCCGGTCCCGAGATATTAAAGATTTTATGTTTTTGCTTGTTCACGATTTTTCTCCAAAAGTATTTAAGATAGAACTTTCAAATTTTCAGGGATGGTAGAAAGTGTCCTGCCGCAGTGCCCTTCGCATATCCGAACGTCCGCCGTCACTTCCGGTCGGCACCGGAAGGAAACAAAAAACAGTCAATTTTCAACTTTTTTGTTTTGAAATTTTTTGATATTATTGTTCGATAGAGACGCTTTAATAACTTCAGAATATGAAATTTGTTTTAAAATCGATCCACGCATTCTCGAGATTTTGGGCTCCAAAGTCCTGAAGCGAGAGTCCGCGTAGCTCAGTCGTTAGAGTGGTGGACTTTGGCCCAGGCGACCCGGGTTCAGTCCCCGAGTGCCGAATATTTTTTCTTCCTTAATTGTGTTAAGGTTTATAATTTTATATATGAAATGATAGATTTTACTTATTTCCAATATAATTTTATCAAAAATCACAATAATAGCGACTTTTTAAAGATTAATTTAAGTATAATTATATGTCTATTGAAATTCTTATAGAGGGTTTAATGGAATTTAATGACATGTTTAGAAATGATAAAAAAAGAACAACTATCCCTCTAGGCTATTTTATGGTGCACTCAAACGGAAGACCTCTTGTTGCTCGCAACAAGCGTCTAGTTATTATTATTATTTTTTTTTTCTCCCACGTTTTCTCAAAAACGCTTCAGCCGATTTTGATGAAATTTTTAGATCTTATTCATGACAAAATTTGTAAGAAAATTACACGAGTTTTTTTTGGTCGTCACTTCCGGTCCCGAGATATTAAAGATTTTATGTTTTTGCTTGTTCACGATTTTTCTCCAAAAGTATTTAAGATAGAACTTTCAAATTTTCAGGGATGGTAGAAAGTGTCCTGCCGCAGTGCCCTTCGCATATCCGAACGTCCGCCGTCACTTCCGGTCGGCACTGGAAGGAAACAAAAAACAGTCAATTTTCAACTTTTTTGTTTTGAAATTTTTTAATATTATTGTTCGATAGAGACGCTTTAATAACTTCAGAATATGAAATTTGTTTTAAAATCGATCCACGCATTCTCGAGATTTTGGGCTCCAAAGTCCTGAAGCGAGAGTTCGCGTAGCTCAGTCGTTAGAGTGGTGGACTTTGGCCCAGGCGACCCGGGTTCAGTCCCCGAGTGCCGAATATTTTTTCATCCTTAATTGTGTTAAGGTTTATAATTTTATATTTGAAATGATAGATTTTACTTATTTCCAATATAATTTTATCAAAAATCACAATAATAGCGACTTTTTAAAGATTAATTTAAGTATAATTATATGTCTATTGAAATTCTTATAGAGGGTTTAATGGAATTTAATGACATGTTTAGAAATGATAAAAAAAAGAACAACTATCCCTCTAGGCTATTTTATGGTGCACTCAAACGGAAGACCTCTTGTTGCTCGCAACAAGCGTCTAGTTATTATTATTATTTTTTTTTTCTCCCACGTTTTCTCAAAAACGCTTCAGCCGATTTTAATGAAATTTTTAGATCTTATTCATGACAAAATTTGTAAGAAAATTACACGAGTTTTTTTTGGTCGTCACTTCCGGTCCCGAGATATTAAAGATTTTATGTTTTTGCTTGTTCACGATTTTTCTCCAAAAGTATTTAAGATAGAACTTTCAAATTTTCAGGGATGGTAGAAAGTGTCCTGCCGCAGTGCCCTTCGCATATCCGAACGTCCGCTGTCACTTCCGGTCGGCACCGGAAGGAAACAAAAAACAGTCAATTTTCAACTTTTTTGTTTTGAAATTTTTTAATATTATTGTTCGATAGAGACGCTTTAATAACTTCAGAATATGAAATTTGTTTTAAAATCGATCCACGCATTCTCGAGATTTTGGGCTCCAAAGTCCTGAAGCGAGAGTCCGCGTAGCTCAGTCGTTAGAGTGGTGGACTTTGGCCCAGGCGACCCGGGTTCAGTCCCCGAGTGCCGAATATTTTTTCTTCCTTAATTGTGTTAAGGTTTATAATTTTATATATGAAATGATAGATTTTACTTATTTCCAATATAATTTTATCAAAAATCACAATAATAGCGACTTTTTAAAGATTAATTTAAGTATAATTATATGTCTATTGAAATTCTTATAGAGGGTTTAATGGAATTTAATGACATGTTTAGAAATGATAAAAAAAAGAACAACTATCCCTCTAGGCTATTTTATGGTGCACTCAAACGGAAGACCTCTTGTTGCTCGCAACAAGCGTCTAGTTTTTTTTTATTTTTAGCAATACATGTATTATTATTGATGAATGCCTAAAACTCTTTTTGCTATCTGTGGAATGAATTAACTAAAGGAAAACATTGAAACAGTAGACCTACATGTCTAGGTGGCTCGACTGTGTGTTATCCAGACCCAGCTTGTCAAAAGGCTTCTTCAGCAGAGAAGACATGAAGTTCTACAAAATGACAGAAAGTCAAACATTGGTCCAAGAATAAATATAAAATAAGTTATGTCAGTTATGTTCTTCATTTGGTTTAGGTAATAAAGCGTTAAGGAAGCTGGATGGTCAACAAATTACTCATCAGATCTACATAAAAATTTCAGAGATGATTTGTTAATTGCCATTAAAGAAAAATTTCAAATATTTAAGCTTTGAAATTTGATCATTTTCCTACATCTTTATACAAAACTCTTTTTCTAGAGGAGGTTGATATAGTCTGAAAATGGCCACGCCCATCCAGCCTTCTTAAATATTAAACACTATGACTTGAGCTGGAGGTCATAATGATGACATCAAATGGCCAAAAGGTAGCAAACAGAATAGAGGCAGTATTAGATTGCGGCAATTTATTTAAATAAATGAACTATGTATTTTTACTATTTTCATTTACCATGTTTACTGAACACACTAAAATATGTGGATATACCTTGTATTTTCCATATAGCGAGGTGCGAACCAGCATCTTGCGCACATAGGACAACTCGGTTTGTGCTGCCTGCCAGGGGACATAATCCATCTCTGATCCAAGATACTCTATTGTCTGTAAGGCTATTTCCATGGGAAGCTCTCCGGCTCTGTACAGAAAGTCGCACATAGAATAGACTTCATCAGATCATTATATATTATTCAGAATTCCTTTACAAATTTTAAATTTTTTTGAATTATAAGTAAAAGAAATAAATCGTCAAAAACTGAATTTTCTCTGAATTATTTGTCAATAACTATAAATTTATTTTCAAGTGCAGTGTATATGTACTTACTCTAAAATATAATCTGACAATGTAACTGTTACAGTGATAAATAACATTTGAAATAACATTAAGTATAAAGTTCTAGCTGGCAGCAACACTACAGTATATTCTTCATTGCTTGAACAAGACTTACTTCGCTAGTGCCCAAGCATCATTGATCAGTTGAGCTCGATTTGTGGTGTAAATAGCCTATAAATATATATACATAAAATTGTGTGTACATCATTAAAAATTTCTTGCACTTACCGACATACTTTTTGCAATATCTAATGAACATCATATTAATATTGAGATGCTAAAAATTTTGGTATCATAAACTGTTTTGGTGTGTTTTAATAGTTTGTAGTATGAAATTAAGTGTTCCTCAAAAGTGAAGTATTTTAATCACCTCATGATTGGCTTTCAGTTGACCAATCAGCTTGTTCCAATTGTCCAGGTCATAGTTCATCCTATAGTATCCTAATGCCTGGACATTTCCAAGAATCCAGTCGGATGCCACCACATTATCTGGGATACCTAAAAAAAAAAAAATAACCCTTGGATAAAAATGAAATATCAAAACCTGGAATATCTGTGTCAATGAAAGTTTTGTTCATCTCAAGTCATTAGGCACTGGAAGTCAATGACTCAGCAGTTTTAAAGGTCAGACTCTGTACTTAATCATGAACATTATAAAAATCCAATGAACAAAACAACTGTTAAAACTCCAGATATGGTAGAATTGAGGGCTGAATTTCCTAGATGACATCTACTATAAATTCACTCCAGGCCCCAGATAAAGAAGATAAAGAAGCAATCCTAGACTTAAGTCAAAAATGTACACTGCCTTAACGTATCTTGATTGAAAACACTGACAAAATTGAAAATGCTATTAAAAGTGTCTTGATATAACATTGTTAATTACAAATGTTAATCCTCATTTTATGATAAACAATCATTTTATGACTGACTGAAATTTTTTCACTTAAGTCTGAAATTGCTCCATGATCCTGGTGGGGTTAACATGTACCTTGGGTAGAAGAATTGAACCACACCATGTCTGTGTACGTCTGGTTGAACCGCTTCGTGGCCTCAGTGGTATACGTGAAGGGGATGATCCATTTATATCTGTCAAATCAAAGTATTTATACGTATTGTTTTTAGTCATTATAAAGTCAGTGCTGAAATTATTTATATCTGTGAAAGGACATATCATTTATAAAGATAATAAAGTCAATGCTGAGATTTCCATGTACACTTCTCTACATTTTTTTTAATTTAAAAAATATAACCGAACATGTACAATGCAATCACGATCATATGAGTTCAAAAAAATGTATTATAAACTAACTTCCTTAAAAATTATTCTGAAGCAATTAGATTAAATCAAATATCATACTGATGGATAGGGACCTACAGTAACTGTATTATGAACTATTTGCTGCACCAGTATATATCAAGAGTTCACATGTTCATTACTGATTTAAGTGTGGATGTATTTAACAAATGCTACAGACTGAGGGACACTGACCCAAACTGTGAGGTGAACTTGAGTGGATCCTGGGCCTGGGGGTTGCTAAGGAAGCGCTTCTGTGTGACCCGGAGGTGACCGTTGTCAAGCCTTGTCATCGTGACGACAGGGTAGTTCATCTGAAGGGTCCAGGTATCCATGACAGCCTTCACATCCACCGGGTGCCCATTTATTTCTGACAGCTTGAAATTTAAACCAGTTTGTTTCATTTTTACAACTAAATTTTGTCTTCAATGTAATAAAACTTCAATCTTTTAAGTTTCAATTATATTCAAATTGTGATGAACAGGCGGAGTTAATCATAATTAACAGCAAGACGCAACTTCACACGGGATTCAAAGACCTATATCCTGTTCAAGTGTGTCAAGATTGTTACCTTCTCATAACAAACTTGAATTGTATGATTTAAGGTTGTATGGGACACCTCGATATTATAACGTACTTCCTAGCAAAATGAACAATAAAATCTAGTAAAATAATATAATTTATTTCTTTCCAAAATTTGTTACCTAACTGCGTAGCACAATGGGTTCAAGCGTTACCTACCTGTAAGTCATGAGTTCGAATCCCGCTGGCGCTTTTATAATTTTACCTTTCAAAAACTTTTTAAAACTTATTTTTTGGATATAAATATTGTAAATACGGTGAAAGTATTTTGATTATAATATATTCATCTACATTAACATCAACAGGTGTCCCATACCACCTTAATCTAAGGTTATGAATTAAGGTAATGAACAACTAAAAGCTGAGAAATTTTCCAAAGGGCTGAAATGTATAAATAACGCCTACCTTTGTCATCGAGTTCCAAAGGTCATCATGGAAAGAGTTCCCATACCTTCTACTGTTCAAATAATCCTATAGCAACAAACATGACAAGAACTTAACAATAAGATGTTCTTTTTATAAACATATTAATAGGATATTCTATAAGCTTCAAGATTCAATAAATTGTCTCATTGCAGTATGTTTTGAGAAAATGCAAAACTTTTACTTTTTTATATTTAATCTGAATTTCACTAATGCCATATTTGCACTATAATACATGAATTCTTGCAAAATGAAAATCTGTAGCCATGCACTCTGTACAGAGGTTAATCTGTTGCTACCTGACATATGTCCAGTACAGGTACTGTAGATTTCTTATTTTATGTGAGTTCTGTATCAAATCAGGATAAAGTAGAATCAATACATGTAGTACCTAATTTATATTGTAATTTCACAAAGTTAACAACTGAGTGTCTGCAAATATAGCGAGATTTCTAAATCCGTGAGGAATGCTTCTCCAAATTTCACGCATGTAAAAATTCCGCAATTTTATAAATCTACAGTATCACAGAAGAAGTACTTTGTAGATGGGTGACCTATAAGCTCAGCTGGGTGTGTGAGTGACTCACCGTTAATCCAGCCCTGAATGTGTCCTCTCCCAGGTAAAACCTCATCATACGAATCACACTGCCTCCCTGTCAGTCAAATAAACAAAGGATAAAATGTAAGCAATAATGCTCATTACAGCTCATTAAAATATTAATGTTATAATACTAAATTCAATAACAACAAGAGGCCCACAGGCCACATTGCTAACCTGGGCATTAGTAACCCTAACCAAATCAGCTTCATTGTATAAAAAACAAAGTACCTTCAAGTTGACAATTAATAGAGTAGATCTTGTTTAAAAAATCTTCAATTTTTTCTAAAATATATATTCTTATCTTAAACATTGAGCCTCTATTGTTGTTTCAGTTCTTGAGAAGATTTTTAAAATTTTCTCTACTCATTCCTTGTATGTAAAAAATCAACAAAAAAGTTAAAATCTTTACAAAAAATAACTATTATGATAAAAAAAACACATTCTCTCTGGTTACCCCGTATAATATAGTACATATATTTTGTGTAATACTGCATTAAATATTTCATTTATGTAATAAAAGTAGGATGAATCTTATTTGATAGATTATTATAAGCCAGGGTGCAGTGCTAAGTCTGAGGCCCCAATCTCACCTTGGAGTAAGAGATCTTGTCAAAAATCTCATTGATCTCATCTGGATTGGCGACCGGTACGTAGATGGGATGAGACGAGACGAGTCCATCAAACTCAAAAGCTACCTGTAGATCCTCGGTCACAAACTGATCAAACTGCAAGTCAGAAAAATAGTAGGTAGATTACAGCAGGCAATACTTGTCATAAATATAGAGGCTATATCTTTTTCTCTCCCAATCTCTCTCTCTCACTCTCTCTCTCTCTCTGAAAAGCATGATCAGGAATGGTTGACATGATACACATCTTGCTAACTGTTCTTTATTTTCTATAATTTGTATTTTGTATTTAAGATACCAGAATGTGTACACATCACAAACAAGAACTAAGACAGACAGACGATAGATACCATTTTCCATTCAGGGAATTTATGATCTGCTCCAAGGTATTCCACAAATGAAGCAAATCCCTCATTCAGCCAGAGGTCATCCCACCATCCCATGGTCACCAGATCACCGAACCACTGAAAGAACAATATACACATTTTTACAAGTACTTACAATACAGAAGTATATGTATTTGTGAATGGCAGCGACCAGAACCCTTTGATTTAAAAAAGGCTCTACTGATTGAAGAAAAGTTAAACACTCTGGCTATAAATCTAATAGGACAGTTATTTACCTGGTCAGCAAGCTCTTGAGTTATTAACCTGGTGAGCCAGCTCGTGAGTTATTTACTGTAAACGTATTACATTTGGCTGTGTATTCTTTTTAGAGTTTTTCGCGGAAAACTGCTTCCGCCAATTCAAGTACATGAATGAGCACATTCAGAAAATGCCAATTCAAATCCACGCCAACTTGTTGAAAAATCATTTTCTGCCAAATATAGTGCACACTAAATATAATATGTTTACAGTATCTGGTGAGTGAGCTCGTAAGTTATTTACCTGGTGAGCGAGCTCATGAGTTATGACAACAGTGACTCGCTGTTTGTTGCTTTCTGATGACATCACAGGATCGTACAACATGGCCGTCTCTCTGTAGGTGATCAGCCCCCAGTTCTCCATCGCCCCCGCAGCAAAGTCAGGAATAGCGATCATGTCTGGAATCAGAGTGTTCATTGACAAGTAAAAAAAAGCGCCTTTTTACCAAGAGCTGCACTATCAACTAGAGCACCCCTTGCAAAAGAATATGTTGTTGGAAATGTGTCTATTATTCCTTATCCTATGGAATAGATGACAGTCTTATCAGATCAGTAGTTTTTTTATTATTAAGTTCAAATTGACTGAATAGATTGATATCGTTAGTTAGTACCTTGTTTTTTGAGAGGGAATGCGATGTTAAAGTACTCCTCATAGAATGTAATGGTGTCCACACCCACATCTAAAGCAAACTCCGCCTGCTGTATCGCCTCTGGTCTAGACCACGCCCCGTACTGTAACAACAGACTATCACCTGAGTATTCAAACTTCGTAATACTTTTATCAAAAATACTCAGTTTAAAACAACTGACAGTAAAGTAAGCTGGCTAGCTAAATACTCATTGACTATAATTGGTAAATTCACCAATCATACTATATACATTTAAGGTTTTTTTTACTCTGTTTTATTTAAAATCCCCACTTTGCCCTCACAGCTAATACATGTACTATAGTTATTAATAAGTTTTAATTTAAAGAAAGAGCTGTTTAAAAAATACATCAGAGCAATAAATCTTAGACATGGTAGATATTTATGCGAGAGTGTTCGGGCAAAAATAAATTAACAGGCAGAAATAAATCTTGTACACAATGGTATTTGATACTAAATGATAAACCAGAATTCAAAATGCTAACCAGAGAATTTTAAACCATCAGTTTTGACCCAAAAAAAAATCAAGGATAATGATAGTTTAACTCTAACGAAATCCCCTATGACTTAAAGAATCTTACGTAGCAAATATCACAATTAATACAAGAACAATCTCTTACCATAATTCCATTGGGTGTTGCCTTGGAGATGTTCTGGAAGTCACACACTATGAAGCAAGCCAGATACGTAGACATGGGCACTGACTCCTCATAGACATCAGCCAGTAAGCCATTAGATCTGTAACACAGATCACAACATAGATACAAGCTGTCTTAGGATTGTCAGCCCGTGAAAAAGTCAACAAAACAAAATAATGGGTAAAGCGGAACTTTTTCACAGTTCACTTCTCTACATTAAGCCTTACTCAAGGTTAATTTTGTTCCTGTTTCTACCAGAAACAGTAACAAAATTGACCTTGAGTAAGGCTTATACAACACCCTTTGGTTAAAGCACATGATGAAACTCTGCAATTCCGTCAACTGAATGTTGACTCATCTGAAAGGTCTGGAAAGGTGACTGCATGACAGAGCAGATTGCCATTCAGTAATCTTTAGCAATCTTGCAATCACCTCTCAGTTGACTTAATAATGGAAGAGCTTCAAATTTATACTGTGTAAATCCTTTTTGCCAGATACAGATTGATCCGGACTATCAATAATACATTAACCTACATTGTACCTGGATCAGACAAAGATTGGGCAGTGATTTACCTGGATTCTGTCTTATCTGGATCAGACATGGATTGGGCAGTGACTTACCTGGATTCTGTCTGGATCAGACAGGGGTGGGGCAGTGAGTGACTTACCTGGATTCTGTCCTATCTGGATCAGACATGGATGGGGCAGTGACTTACCTGGATTAACCTATCTGGATAAGACATAGATGAGGAAGTGACTTACCTGGATTCTGTCCTCTCTATCCTCATGTTGGACAAGGAAATCTTCTCAGGTTTACGCAAGAGTGTGACCTTGAACTTTGCCTTCATGTCAGGTTCATCAAAACAGGGGAAGGATTTCCTAGCATCCACTGGCTCCATCTGTGTAGTGGCCAGATATCTATAACAAATAGACAGTTATAGTGACTAACATGGTGTACCATCCTATTGGCATTTCATTTTATCTTATTCCAATTAAGAATGGAATGGATGTGGAGAATAAAACCATAAAGATATTGAGCATGTTGAGTAATTAGGTAAATTACAGAGTTATAAACTACTGCAGACCAGACGGAAATGTTAGAATTAAGTCCTTATTTTAATTCCCACTATTCACCCTTATTAACAGTGAGTTAATCTAAATCAAGAGATTAAATTAAAAAGTGAATGTTTCTTCTTTTAAAACAAAACTGTCTGAAGGTGTCAAATTCAAAATGTGTTGATTTTATTTACAACTGTAATAGGGTGAAATTCACACCAAAAAAAAACAAGCCCTGTATACAGTTTTCTACCAGTATTCTACCATTAAGTAATTCACATAAAAAGACTGTCACAGTTACTGCTAGAAATCCAGTACTTACACTGTCTGGTCACCCCGTTTGTAGGCGCTGTAGTAGAGGCCTGCCAAGTCATCAGTCAGTGGGCCAACGAAACTCATAGACACCTCGTACTTCTCTCCTTTCTGTAATGGCTGACTCAAGAAAATAATCAGGAACTGTCTCTCCTTGTCCTCCTTCAAACTCTGGGTCTGAACAATATGGAAGTCGCTCGCTCTCATGACTCGGACACTGTTTGGGTTAACGGTGAGTTTATTGATATGGAGAGTGACATTGTTTGTGTTGTTCACAACATTGACCAAAATGGTAATATCTCCTGAGAAAGTAAAGTTTTCAGGACTGGGTTGATATATATCTGGGAACAGCTCCAGCGTGTATAACTCTGGAAGAACGGATCGTGGAAGTCTGACATCTTTAAGAGAGCTTCCACCCGAGGCTGCGGCCATGTTGTCGTCCAGCCATTTCTCGATGATGCTGTAGTATTTGGTCATCCATTCAATGTTAGCTACCGTCTTCTCCATCACCTGATCAAAGGCACGAGTCCCAGAACCCATGTCTGGGTACTTCTCCTTGAAATCTCTCAACTGAAAACATATTAATTATGATGAAACAAAACAATAGCATAACAAAATAAAGGCATTTGTCTGAAGTTGGTTCATTCCCAAAGATTTGAATTCACTTCTGATTTGTTGACAACCTCCGTTTCACTTCACTATTCTCTTCACTTTTCCATATTCGGAGTAAATTGCAATATTAACATATTGTTAAAATATTACAATATTTTAAGACAGAAAAATTATTGCCAATATTGATTTCGAATACATTACACAGGCTTAATTTTTAGAAATTTCACAGTTTACTATTACATTTGTTTAAGATATGCGATTCACCGGTTTGCTGTTTTGAATCATTTTTAGGTCAAGTGTGTTGTGTTTCGGGTGATTGGTTAATACCTGTTAGGTAGAATTTTGGTAGAATTTTGATTGGTTATAACATGTTGTAGAAGATTCTGATTGGTTTATACCTGTTGAAGATCTTGCTCTGTGTTAAAGGAATCCAGGACTCCATTCAGGAGATTCTTCAGTGCAAAGGAGGACGTCCCATACCTACAAAAGATATCCGCTATTGTTCAATATAACTAATAGTACTAAATAAAGGACATCATGGGTCCAGCATTGACAACAAAAGTTCTTAGAAAATGATTAAATAAATTTTTTGGCTGACAAAATTACTCTCATCATTACATTTCCAAAAGCTGGTCAAAGTTGGCCTTCACAAAATTCCAGGCCAAGTCTCGCCCAATGGAGTTCCGCGACACATAGATGATGACGTAAGTCCCGTCCTGTCTTCGAACCTCAGAGGAATCGAGGGACATGCTTAGATATCTGAAAAACATGGACGTTCCTGTAATAAGTTTCTATAGACTTTAAGTCTCAAACTATTAATTCTTTCCTTTCCGATTTATCTATTTCTATCTGTGTTTTTTCTCTCGTTCCCTTTCTGTATCACTTGATTCTCTGTTTCTGTCTCTCTTTGTCTCTCTCTGTCTCTATCTCTCTCTATCTCTCTTTATCTCTCTCTCTGTCTCTGTCTGTCTGTTTCTCTCTGTCAGTCTCTCTAGATCTCTCTCTCTCTCTTTCTCTCTCTCTCTCTCTCTCTCTGTCTCTTTCTCTTACTTGCTCAGTATCCAGGTTTGCTTTGTACATGCCATGGCAGCCATCAGAGTACTACGTTCTGCGGCTACATTGGTCTCTCTGTATTTTTGGTATGCAAAGTTCCACTCAGTCTCCCCTCCCTCTGCAATGGCTGTACAATACACGGCAGACTTCAGATCAGGGTCTACTCTAAAACACAAAAATGCAAGGTCAACATTTTGAAAATCGCATGAATTAAAATGAAAATAATCCTCACAATAGAATTTCATTTTGGCGAGATTTTCAATCAATATGTTTGTCAACTGATACATTTCAGATCTCCTTACATAAAGATGATAACATGTGAATTTTCTTAACTCATTAAATATATCTAAATAAATCCTTACTTTTTCTGGACTAAATCCCCCCCCCCCCCCCCCAATTATCTTCTTATCTATCATTTGTTGGTGAGGTGGTCAATCCAGTCTTGGTACATTCATCACCATCACCCCCTTTATTTCTCCATATCTACCTCTTTATGAGGGGCATTTATCCATTCCTGGTACATTCAGACCCCCCCCCCCCCCCACCCCCCACGATTCCTCCCAATCTACCTCTTGTTGATGAGGTCGTCCACTCTGGTACATTATGACCCCCCCCCCCCATTAATCCCTATCTACCTCTTGTTAATGGGGTCATCCATCCAGTCCTGGTACATTCTGAGAGCCCCAGACATACAGCTCTCGATGTCGTAGGAGCACGCCTCTCTCACCAGCAGTGACCGGGTGTAACTACAACACAGTTCATCAATCAAATCATTGTTAAAGTAATATAATGCTTGAACATTGGTGAACAAATCTTCAATGAAGGGAGATGATTGGATTATTAGCTACTTCCATGCATTACAGACAAAGAGGCAATCTATTGCACTCAAGATCAATATATTTTACATCAATATTAACAGAATTCACTTTAAAAAAAAAAGATATACTGATTTGCACATGTTATATACACAAATAGTTATACACCTACATTTCCAAGTGTCCCGAGCCAGAGTTGTCCATTCCCAGCTTGTCGTATGGTTTTTTGATCAGAGTCTGCATGAAGTTCTACAAATGAAAATTGTTAAAATAGTAACTGTACAATAAATACCCAATTACTTCAATCTATGACTTTAGCCATTAAATTCTTAAAATAAGTGTATTGAACAAAGCACTTTGTCAAGCCTTTTTAACCTGCAACAATATCATATCCCTGCATTGACCAAAAAAGATAACCCAATGAACCAAAGCCATGTTCAGTTGGTGCCTGTGACAGCAATAAGTCGTGTGCAGTCATTAAAATATCTTGAATCAGCTTTGTTCAAAAACAATTTGTTAAAGTTTTCTGTAACTAGAATCTGTCTGCCATTACTGTACCTTAAATTTTCCATACAGGTTGCTTCTGGTCAACATCTTCTGTACATAAGAAAGCTCATGTCGGGCTGCATACCAAGGGACATAATCCATTTCTGATCCCAAGTATTCCACCATCTTTAAGGCGACTTCCATATCGGCATCTCCTGATCTTGTAAAAGGAAAACATCAAAGAAAGTTATTTCCTACTGTTTCAGTTGATGGATGATAGACTGCATCACTAATTATTCCCTGAAGTACTTACTTAGCTAATGCCCAGGCATCATTGATCAATTGTCCTCTATTAATTACATGAATGCTCTGAAATTTGAAAAGCTATGTACATAAAAAATGGTAATAAAATTAAATGTAATCAGCAACTTGTTTGTTCTTCCATTTAATGTTTAGAAAAATTTTAAGTATGACATTTTTGAATCAAAAGAAATCTATCTTAAGAAAACATTTTTGTTAGAATTAAGATATCATGCAAATAAAAAATATAATATACGTCTTGGTTGGGGATCATGAAATGTGAAATAAATATAACTGTTTTGATATGTTATGCCAGAGTATCAACTTACAGCGTGATCTGTTTTGAGCTGTTGCACCAGTTTAAGCCAGTTGCTTTTATCGTAGTTGACCCTGTAGTAACCGTATTGCTGAACGTTTCCAATAATCCAGTCATTAGCATCGATCAAACCTTGCCCTGGTAAGTCTGTCAAATATCAAGTATTGCATACTGTTATACACATCAACTATATTTAAGATAATATACAGTAACTAAGTAAACAAAGAGAAGTTTAAGGGGATGGGGTTGGGAGTGGGTTTTTTTACCATGAACATTATATTATACACTGGAAACCAATCTGTCCTTCATTAGCATATCTATATAATTATTTTTATCACATGTTTATCTCAATATACGGTGGATATCACTCATGGGATAAATTTTTGATATTACACTGTGTGTTCTTACGCCACGTGACGTCATAATTAAACATTACGTAGGATGATTGACGTATAATGAAAAACTAAAAAATAATACAGTTGAATAATGTTGAGTTGTAAAAGTGAAGCATTTAATGTTGTTTTATTTATTTTTCATGAATTCATAAAGAAATTGTACGAAAATGAAATGTTTGTTTGTTAAACTTCAAGGAACTTTTTTCCATGCGTAAAGTTGTTGACTTCTCGTAGTTAATGTGTTGTGCGGCTCACAATTATAATTTGTACAGAAAAAAATGAGATTAACAAAATACGTGGTAAAACATGTGATAAAAAGAATCTCTCATGATTTGCGATGGTATATGATTTTTATCCAACTCGTTGTGGTTTTCTATCCCCTCGTCAAGGCTCGGGGATAGAAAACACACAACTCGTTGGATAAAAATCATATACCATCGCAAATCATGAGAGATCCTATATATATCAAAATATGTACAAATTGTCTAATATCAAGGTGCTGTCTAATAGAGACACTAATATCTGTAGCCACTAAATTTTAACAAGAGCTTGAACTATGGGTAGTTGTGTCAAACAGCAATGTGACATAGACCTGTCTTTATTGCTGGCCACTTAGCCATGACTCTTTGAAATCAACAAGGTTTGTCTGGCTTGGACTACGAAATCTGTGGATATTTCACTTGAAACCAGTGTAATTTTTAACTTGTTTTGATGCAAGAAAAAGATAGTTACATCTAAGTGAAAGTCCAAGGTCTTGTTAAATGGTTCTAAATACTATATAATGCAGCGTCACCTTTCTGGGAGGTGTTGAACCAGTGAGCGTTCGCCCAGTTCTGGTTGAAGTTGGCCTGTGTTTTAGTCGTGTAAGTGAATGGAATCTGCCACATGTACCTACAATATATAGTCCACAAAGTTGTTACAAAAACTGTCAGAAAACAATGATACCTACATACATGTACGTGTACCATGGAATCCACTTGCTTTTTACAATATTAAATACAGAAACTACCTTTTAATCTTCTTTACTTCAGGAAAGTTCAAATTTAAATATTTGATATATGCATCGAATCTTTTAAATGTGAATCTTCTTTTCAAACCCAGAAAATAAATAAAACTATAGTTGAAATTCTACCATGTATATGTATTTAGAAGGAAAATGCACTAGTCTGATTTCTCTTAGAATTACAATATATATATCAAGTAGACATTCATACCATTCAGAATGATATAGAATGATTAGTATAAGTATATATATTACATTCATACCATTTCGAATGATTTATCTAAGAACTACAGGATAAGTAAACACCATTCTGAGTCTCATATTCCCTCGAGAACAATTCCACTAGTCTCACTGACACATCTCTTCACACATCCATCACCTATGTACTGTAAAAGTGGTTATTTATGCTGGTGGTTAAGTAGGTGTTTTCTATGATCAAACACTATGCGTGGGTGTTACGTAAATACACGGATGCGCGATTCATCACTCTTAAGTTTTGAGTTTTTTGCCATACGGTCAGGGGATTTTTTATGCAGTTTAAAGCTTACCCCATAACTAGTGTAAATTTCCCCATCACGTACATAACCACTTTTACAGTATCTTAAATTTAGTTTACACACACATAAGACATGGTCGCTCACCCAAATGGAGAGGTGTACTTCAATGGGTCCCGCGCAGTGGGATTCTGTAGGAACCGCTTCTGTTGAACTCTGACCTGTCCGTTGACCAGTGTTACCATGACGACAGGATAGTTCATCTGTAGGGTCCAGGTGTCCATTACCTGTTTGACATCGGTCACTCTCCCCCCACCGTCCTGTACAGCTTGCTGTAATTAATTGTTGAAATGATCCCCAAGAGTGAATGACTCTGTAATGTCTTGTTTTAATAGAAAGATACATTCAGCCAGGTCAATATACTGTATAAAGGGTTAAATTCGCCCCTCGTCACTTGCAAATGGTTTTGCCTCTTCTTGAATTCACCCAGAAAAAGTTGTGTTTAAATCAAGAGAGATAATTTGAGACATTGGAATTCGCCCAGTCTTAAATTTGCCCACTGATAAGGGCAAAATAAAACGGGGGTGAATATTTCCCTGTTTACAGTATATCATACAGAATATGGCTATGTATTCTTGTTTGATTTCTGGTAGGGAATCGGTCGGTTTACAGCGATTTTCAGGGAATCAGCAAAATATATCGAATTACTCTTGTATAGTGAAAAATAAGTAGAGGTATAATAATATATGATAATAACGTGGAGTCAAGGTTTCCATGGTTACCTGAGACATGGCGTTCCACAGATCATTATGAGCAGCATTGCCAAACTTCCTGCCATCAAGGTATCGCTAGACAAAGAAAACCATACAGATTAAAAATGACTCCATAAATATGTTTAATACATCTATTAGTCATAAATAATCAAAGGTACCCGATGTTATATATTTTTCTCATAATAAAAAATATATACTTCTACCTAATAATACACAAGGTACACATCGCGTCATCTTGGTATGATTAGGTAGAAAGCTACATATTTAATATAATAACATCAGATGCCTGTGTAAATAATCTAGTACAATTTTTCTAAAGAGAACTAAATGTATACATAACACTACACATAACATATAAATTTAATAGTGAATTTTTGAGGAATAGGAAACATCTAGTAATAATTTAAACAAACACGAGGATTTAGCCATCTTTTAAATTTAATGTCCAATCAAACAAAACATAATTGAGCAGGTAGGCTGTGTACATGTAATAATATCACTTCTCAAAAGATAATTACTTGCAGGTCATTGAAACTCACTTTAAGTCCATTCTTAAAGGTGCTATCCCCCAGGAACCACTGCATCATTCTGATAATGCTGCCACCCTGTGGTCAAGAAATATCAGTTATATAAGCACATTGTCAACATGGGCTCTACAATTACTGTAAAAGTGGTTATTTACACTGGTGTAAAAGTGGTTATTTACACTGGTGGTTAAATACTGGTTTTCTGGAGTCAACCAATACACGTGGGTATTAAATACACGGATGCGTGATTAACCACTCTAAAGTTTGTTTACTTTACCATATGCGCAAGGGTATTTTCTGTGGTTTTAAGCTTACTCCGTAACAAGTGTAAATTTCCACCAAGCGTATATAACTGCTTTTACAGTACAGCAAAACACTATCAAATCATAATCAATGTATGATTCAAGTTTGATTGCATTTCAATTATCTTGTATGATCAAAATTCATAATTATACAAATATGCACAGTCAAATATTGCACGGACAAAGGTAAACGATAATTTCAATCATAAATAGAAGACCTTGGAATAAGAGATTGTGTCAAAAATTTCATTGATTTCTGCGGGGTTGTAGACTGGGGCGTAGATCGGATGTGAAGAAACCAGGCCGTCAAAACTGAAGGCAGCCTGAACCTCAGACACAGTAAACTGCTCAAACTGAAAGTAAACAATAGACAGAAAGTAAATAATAGACAGGTAAAACCATTAAACTACTCAAAATAAAATAAACATAGACAGGTAAAACAAAAGTAAACTGCTTAAACTGAAAGTAAACAATGGACAGAAAGTAAACAATGGACAGGAAAAACCATAGTAAACTGCTCATTTAAACTGAAAGTAAACTATACACAGACAAAAACAATTCAATCTGTGCTGGACAAATTGAAAAGAATATTATTAAAGATGCTGAAATATGATTTAAGGAAAATCAGTACTCCTTAAAAATAATGTATCTACATTAATAATGTGACTTATGTAATTAAGATCTGTTCACCATCTTCCATTCTGGGTATTTATTGTCAGCTCCCAGGTATTCAACAAATGTGGCAAATCCCTCATTAAGCCAGAGGTCGTCCCACCATTCCATTGTTACCAGGTCACCAAACCACTGAACACAAAAAATTTTCACGTTCATTCATATTTATAGAAAAATATGAATTTGAATATTCAAATTTAAGGAAAAGTTGGGGACAAAATCACATAATATACAGAAAATAGGTCTCAAAATACCAAGCTCTCCAAAAAAGACATCTTAATTTTTCAAAGACTCCAGACGAACTATTTTTCAAAAAAAATTGGAATGTATGTTTTCATATAGAATTTAGATCAGGCTCCAGGATCATAAAAGATCTTGGACTTCAGTCAAAATTACAATTACTCACCAAATATTTAATAATCATAGATTGCCATGCAAAATGTGTACTAGGTAGCAACAAGATAGGGAAACAATCTTAAAATATGTTTCGAATTTTGCTTGTATATTATGCTAAAACTTATATACTTCATTAAAATTCTGACTTAAGTCTAAGACAGCGTCATGATCCCGGGGCCTGGCCCCAGGATCACGAAGCAATCTTAGACTTAAGTCAAAAATTTTACAATGTCTTAATGCCTCTTGACTGAAAACAGTGACAAAATTAAAATGCTATTAAAAGTGTCTTAATATAAAGATGTTATTTACAAATTTCAATCGCCATATTATAATCAACAATGAGATTATGACTGACTGAAATTTTGACTTAAATCTAAAATTGCTTCATGATCCTGAGGGCTGGTCTATTTTTCAAATTTAACTGTTTCAAGACGAGAGGATGAGTATAAGGATAAGAGATTTTTCAAAGGTAAGACAGACTGAGCATCACCTGGTGGGCCAGTTCGTGTGTGATGACAGTCACCACTCTCTGTTTATTAATTTCCGAGGAGACACCTGGCTGAAACAACATGGCCGTCTCTCTGTACGTGATCAGTCCCCAGTTCTCCATCGCTCCCGCCGAGAAGTCTGGGATAGCAATCATGTCTGAAAGATAAGATGGACAGCTTCAATGAAATATTAGTTTTCACCAAAATATAACTCACACCTTTCTCTCATAGTACACTTCAGTCAATTACTTCTACTCCAAAGATTTTTTTAGTGCATCTCTCTCTCTCCTCTCTCTCTCCCATGTATTTTTCTTCAGCTTCTCTCTCTCTCTCTCAAGTATCTTTCTTCAGATCAACACCTTGTTTTGGAAGTGGGAATGCAATGCCAAAGAACTCCTCATAAAATGTAATGGTTGTCATGCCAACATCCAGGGCTAACTCTGTCTGGTTGAAGGACTCCGGAGTAGACCACGCTGAATACTGAAAGGTCAAACCAAAAGAATCAAAAACACAGAAACCCAACAAATCAAAATATTTAGGTAATGATAAAATAGACATCAATTTTTCAGCAATGACACTCTTTTAACAGTCATTTTGCGAATGTCTCAGTCTGCAAAGTTTTACCCCTTTTATACAAATACCAAAATTCAAAAATGAATGTATTTCTTCAGATAAATAGATAAACATACTATTAGTGAGCTATGTAATGAAGAGAAAGGAAAATGGACAGAGTCTGAGAGTTTTCCTGGGTTCGATTCCTTTAATTCTGACAAAACACAGATGACACAACACCTGCTTTTGTTTATTTTTTACCGTGATGTTGTTTTTGGTGGTGCCCGTCCTGGACACAAAGTCACAGACGATGATACAGACCAGGTAAGTGGACATCTTCTCCGACACCTGGTACACATCCTCCACAAACCCGTCATTGCTGTGTAACACAAAGATGATGATCAAATAAAGACATCGACCAGTGACATCACTGACCTAGTACATGTCTATCTGGGACATCACTGATCTAGTACACATCTACCAGTGACATCAATGACCTAGTACACATCTACCAGTGACATCACTATATACAACACATCTACCAGTTACATCACTTGACCAAAACACATCTATCAGAAACATCACTATCTACTAAATTACTTATTTACTTATTAAGTTTGTTATTGACTGACAACAGAAATATATCGGGTTGATCAATCTCAAATAGTACACATATACCAGGGACATCATAATAAGACACTTACCTGTTCTTTGTCTGTACGATGGGCATGTTTGACAGCGAGATTTTCTCAGGTTTGCGCGCCAGTGTGAGCTTAAAGCGTGCCTTCAGATCTGGTTCATCAAAACAGGGGAAGGCTTTCCTAGCATCTGTAGGCTCCATCTGGGTAGTAGCCATGTATCTATAATAAAGTTTACAAATATATCTAATTAATCTGTATATCAAATCTTACCATTTTTTTTTTGTAGAAAAGGAATTTAATGGCTGAAAAAGGAACAGCACCAAAAATCTGCTGCTGATTCATGCAGGTTTAAAGCCACAGGCAGAACAGTTTACCCTAACACAAGTTTTTCAATTTCTCATGGATTCATAATTGTTCATCAGTTAGTGTAACTAATGTTAAATCTTCTCAATATCTGTTAGTGATGTGGGCTAAAAAAATAACTTGCATAACAATAAACCCCTGCCATGTTTTTTTCCAAATAAATTTTTTTTAACCCCAATGTAACTCTCATCCAATTAACGAAGTATAGAACAGTAAATAGACAAATATATCTTACACTGTCTGGTCGTCCCTCATGTAGGAGCTGAGATAGAGCCCAGCTAAATCATCCGTCAGATCGCCAACAAAGTTCATGGCCACTGTGTAGTTCTGTCCCCTCTGTAGGGCCCGGTCCAGGTAAATAATGAGGAACTGTCTTTCCTTGTCCTCTGACTGACCCACCACCCCCGGGGCGGGGGATCCAGTGTTCTGATTGGTCACCTGGATGTCACTGACGGTCAGCTTGTTCTTATGCATGGTAACATTCGTTGTGGTTCCAACACACTCAAAACTGATCCTGATGCTACCGTAGAATTTGAATTGAGTGGGGTCAGCAGAATAAATGTCTGGCTTCAGGTAGATGTCGTACAGAGTGGGTATGTTGGAACGAGGCAGTCTGACATCGGTCAGTTTCTGGACTGACGAACCTGACGTCATTTTTTCAAGCCATGTTTTGATGGTGGCATAGTTTGTTTCCATCCAAGCTTTGTTGGCTTTGGTGTTCTCTATGGCTTCCTGGAAAGCCCTCTGACCAGTTCCCAAGTCTGGGTGTGTACGAACAAAGTCCTCTAACTGTAACCAACAACATTTAATCACATGGTACAAGCATGAACAAAGGACAAAGATTACCAGACCTGTCAAACATCTGGGTCCAAATATCTATGACAACAAAGTTTGGGATAGTTTTTTGTGGGGCCTGTATATAAAATGCAGGAATATTCACTATATGTACCATGACTGAAAGTTCATGAACTTTAGATTTGGCCAAAACATAAAATGATCATTTAGTTTTTTATCCCCTTTGCATGCTAGTGTCCAATGCTGCAGCATTGATTAATTCTGTTGATGTTGAACAGACAAAATAATAATAATTTTTCAATACAAAAATATTTAAAAAATAAAATTGAGCTATTTCCCTTTTTAAATTTTGCAATAAACACTACTATAATCTTCCTATATTTTATATTATATATATACAAGATATTTTTAAAAATTTGGCATGAGAAACTACAGATGAATTTTTCTGGCCTATTGCTGTACTATTTTACCTGTCTCAGCTGATGGCCAGTATTAAACGATTCTGTGACACCTTTAATCAATTGAGCAAACTTGAAGAACCCACTGCCAAACCTACAAAACACAAGTATGCATGATGAATATTTTCAAATATAAACTGTACTCTTCAATACTGATAAGACCATTCACTTAATACTCAAATTAACAGCCATGCAGTGGCCTTCCCAACTTCATTTTCTTTACTCAACATTCCAAATACAGTGTAATTTATAACATCTTTAACAATAATTAACACAATTTAATAAACATAAAATGTACATATTAATTGTTTTTATCAGAAAAGAACCATTTCATTAAAATGTTCTTTATCCTTGAATTATCCCTCTTTTATCTAAAGTCAGTATCCTATACGTTCCATTCGGCTTTTAAAATTCAGAATTCAAAAGAAAATGTGTAAATCACATTTGGACCTACTTTTGTCTTAATATCTCCCAGTTCTCTTGCATAAACTCCCATGCTATGTATCGACCAATCGAATTCCTTGACACATAAATGATGACGTTGGTGACATCTTGGCTGCGAATTTCATTTGGATCCAAGGAAAGTTTCAGGTAGCTTAAATATGAAACACAACATAAATGACCAACATCTTACCATGTCAAAAAGCAAAGGTTCTAACAAGAAAATCAAGCTTATTTTGTCCCTCAATCTTTTTAAAATTGAAAATAACAAAACTTTAAAAGGGCAAGAAAATATACTTCACTAGCATACACACTTGAAAACATTCTGAATGTAGAGTATGTTAACCCATGAGTCTCCTAAGCTCTATATCTAGAGTGGAGTACATGGCTAAGTGGTCATAGGTATTAGACAGCAACTCAAAAGTTGCTTGTTCAAACCCCACTGTAGTCATTGTTGTGTGCTGTGTCCTTAGACACTTAGGCACTTTATCTCAGTCCTCCCAGCTGCTATCGCGTACTGGCATATGCTGGGGGTTAACCTATGATGGACTGGTGTCCCATCCAGGAGGAGTCCATGACTCTCATTCGTTTAGCACAACGGAAACCTGGGATTAGCACTGGCCCTATCCTTTTCCGAGCTATGAAGGCGCATAGGGCCAGAGCTAATCCCAGGTTTCCATTGTGCTAAGCGAATGAGAGTCACCGACTCCTGGATGGGACACCAGTCCATCGCAGGAGAAGGATTTTTCTCGCATTATCACCGGTGTGAGATCAGTTTGTCCAGTGTGAGACAGCAGTTACTGTGTGAGATTTTTCTGTCTTACACTGTGTATTAATACGCTGCTGTAAAATGTAAACAAACATCATGGGCTGTAAAGAAATGATATATGACGGAATGTGTTAATCTATAAGTCATTCCTTTGCTAAGTTGACTACAATTTATCATTTTTTCATTGAAAAAAAGGTCATATGCTCTCTTTTTCACTTGCACTATTTGTAGCGCGCGGAGGGATAAATCGAAAGTAAATTTTTGAACGTCAAAAGAGAAAGTTGTCAGACATCGTTTTTTATGTAAAATAATGCGAGAAAAATAATCATTCATTACATACTCATGTGGGATAATGAAATTCCACCTCAAGGCCAAGATTCACGGTCTAGGACTCGGCAGAGCCTCGTCCTAGACCGTGAATCTTGACCCCTCGGTGGAATTTCACTATCCCACACTCGTAACAATGAATGATTCTATTAAACTTTCACTTCACTCTAAATTAAGAGCAACGTAGAACAGATATGTAGAGAGACAAATTTGTTCGTTTGACACTTACTGACTTAGGAGCCAAGTTTGGGAGGAGCAGGACAGTGCAGACAGTAAGAGGGACTTCTCTGAGGCCACCGTGGTCGTCTTGTACTGAGTGTAGGCGAACTCCCACTCCCTCTGACCCCCCTCTCTGATCCCTGTACAGTACACCACGCTCTTAATGTCCGGGTCAATCCTACAATCATAATTTAAGAGACTTTTGTTAACACTTTGTTGCACATGTAGATCCAAGCAAGCATTTTATCAACATGTGCATCAAACGGTCACCCTTATCGCATAGATCAGATTTTCTACATTTAATGGGCACCTCTTACTTGCTGCTCCAGAATTAATGAATTATTCTAAATATTGAAATTGAACAAGTATATCATGAATTAAATTAATCCATAAACAAATTCATATGATTTTGCATCATGAATTATCAATAGACACTGTCATGACAAAAACATTAATTTTCAAAAAATACATTAAACAGATAAATCATACAGTCAAACTTCATTACCTCGAACTAGATAGGACTTTTTAAAAACTTTGAGATATCCGAGTATTTGAGATATCGAGGGTAAAATGCTACAAAAATAAGTGGTTGGGACCTATAAATCACTTCGACATATCCATTGTATTCGAGATATCGGTGCTCAAGATATCGCAGTTCAACTGTATATATAAATAAATGACAGTTTGTACTTCTGTGTACAATGACGAGGTCTGACAGAGTTACCCCCCTGACCTGTTTCTCTGAGGGTCCTCCATCCAGGCAGTGAATAACCTGCTAGCCTCTGTCACACAGGAAGACACACCATAGCTACAGGCACCGCGCCCCACCAACGAACGCAGCAAGCTAAAATATAAACAAAATTTAAATCAAAGTACTGAGAGTACACCGTCACACAGGACAACACGCCATAACTACAGGCACCGCGCCCTACCAACAAACACAGCAAGCTAGAAAATAAACAAAATTCAAATCAAAGTACTGAGAGTACTGAGAGGCATTGAATGTGTTTCAAGAGATTTTACATGCAAATCTTTACTTCATAAATCATCAGCCTGCTTTAATTTGTTGACATGTTAGTCTCGCACAGAGCTCACAATGCTCAGTAAAATCAGTAAAATCCAATATCAATATCTGGTATGAAATCTTCCACAGCTCTGAGTATTCTTCATATTTCTGGAATTGCATTATCAAAAAGATTTGTTTGAGCAATCTTACGTTTCAATGTGAGTGGAATTAGAGTCATCTAATGTCAACTTCTTGTACAGTTTACTCAACTTCTCTTTCATAAACATCTGCAGCAAAAAACAAAGGTTATAAGTTTCATTTACAGTTGCATTCAAATCTACTGATATCTTTTGATATTAAGATAAGATAAACTCAATATATATGATTCTGCTTCATACTTTACCTAAATTTAGTGAATTGCACAATTAAATTCAAAATGATTGGAATAAACTCACTTTATCTCGTAAGAGGTAAATATAATACAACTGAAGGTTTTCAAATTCTTTACTTTTTAGTTTCTTTAAAAAAATGGGAAAACACTTAAGTCGGTTTCATTCCCTAATTCATCTAGTAAATCGTATAATCATAAATCTATCAAATATAAAGAATTACATTGACAACAAATTAATACTGCTCGTCAATGATTAAAACCATGTCCTCAACCAAAGAAATCAAATTTCTTATTCTTAACACTTATACATTACATGGCCCTGCTTTCTCACCTGGAAGTCTCCGAATGCCTCGGTCTCTCCGAGCATGTCTGACAGGTATCCGACTTCGTTCATGGCTGACACCCAGGGGACATAGTCTGTCTCGGCGTCTAGGTACTCCAGACTGGGCAGGGCGACACTCACCGCCAGCTCACCCGCCTTCACCAGATTCCACGCATCATTGATTATCTGTGCCCTGTTGAGCAGGGGAATCCTCTGCAAGGGGAAATATTGTTATGATTGCAAAAAATTAAGATAGAAAGTTTAGTCCAAAAAGCTTACAGGAATATGAATTAATTGGTATTTTATAACGTAATTATAATAGATTTTGTGAGAATCTTTCTTCACTAATTTCAATCCTCAATGAATACGAAACCTAATCTAGTGAAATAAAGTGAATACTGTGGAATCATTGAAATTCGTGGGGGCCAATTTTCGTGGATTGCGTTAATTTTACAGGTTCGTAGGGACGTTATTTCGTGTATTCTCTTATACCTACAAAAGGAAATATGAGTTTACAATCCTAAATTGTTAATTCATGGAGGATCTTAATTCATGGATGAGAGGTACCCACGAATTCCATAAAAATTGAGCCACCACGAAATCTAATGATTCCACAGTAAACAAAATTGCGTAAACCTGTAAAAATCTGACAATCTTTGAAAATAGATGCCAACAAACTTGAATGATATCACAGTACTGAAGACAGTGATACAATAATATCATATACACAGTGCGGCTCTTCTATATACCATATGCTGCTGTTTAAGTTGTGTCATTAGTGCCCTCCAGTTGTCTGCGTCATAGTTCACACGGTAGAACCCGTACTGCTGGACATTACCCAGAATCCAATCTCCCTGGTTGCTAGGATACATGCTGCCTTGGATATCTAAAATTAATAAAATATTTCTTTTAATATTTGATTGTCCTTCCTTCAATTTTAATAAATCTAGTATTTCTTAAACACCAAGCATTGTCAAAATTATAAATTTAAGATTTATAATCAGTGTCTTTGATAAGAACTATGCTTACACAATAGGAATAAACTTTCTCAAGACAAAGAGAGAATAAGCTATTTCGTAAGTCATAATAAATCTAAGGAGATTAGATTTTTTACAAGACATTCTTGGTTGCTTTTGAAGTGTTTTATGCACAGGTGAAGAAATTGGTCCTTACCGAGTTCTGGGGACATGATCCAGTGTACATCAGTATTTGTCACATTGAAGTCCACATCTTTACTGGTCTTAAAGGTGAAGGGAATCTTCCACTGGTAACTGTAGCAATTTTAAAACAGAATTATATGACTTCATTTTTATACTGCAAGAAAATTAATGTTTTTTTTAGTTGTTTACTAATTTAGCTCTCAAAGTTTCTCATGATTGAACCTGCTTCAAAATATTTGACTGTTTACTCATCCAGGAAATTTAATTTAAGTCACATACAGCATATAAAATATAGATGTATGGGAATGAAACTTACTCCCAATTCTTAAACCTGCTTAATAATATCTTTTAAGTTGGTGTTTCGGGTTAAAGGTTCAATTCCACTCTTATATATACAGAGCTTGCCATTGAGTATAGATGAGAGAACCATTATTACTCACTGAGAATGTTCATTCAATACACATCATTTCTACTCAAACTCTCCCTTTGTACTCTGTAAATAATTCTTACTTGAACTTTGAGACAAACTTTCCTGGGTCAGAGGAGGGGTCGTTGACAAGGAAACGCTTCTGTTGTACATGAACTGCTCCTGCTGAACTCTTGGTAACCGTGACAACAGGGTAGTTCATCTGGGAGATCCAGGTGTCCATGATGTCCTTGATGCTGGCTGGGAAGGTCACTCCTTCTGTCTGGGCTCTCTGTCAGAAAAAAAAACGAATATTTCTTACATCTAGTCCCCATGTGCAAACGTACTACTCTATCAGAAAGTCATTTATCTGTCGCTCTCTATAAAAAAGAAATCAAATCTAGTCATCATTTCGTCACAGAAATAATATAACAGGTAATAAAATATTACTTAATAAGAAAAAATAAGATGTTTCTTACATCAAGTTAACCATGTGCATACAGAAAAGAAATAAGTCTACTGCATATACTACTTCTAGATTTATTCAACAACGGGCAAAATTAACTTATGGAGAACACACATATTTCATTCATGGGAGGGGGATGGGGTACTACAATTTGATTTCTTTGGTTGAGGACATACAGTAAAATATACTTGTCAACCACAATCACTTTGAGTTTACCTGATCAAGGGCATTAAACAGCTCATCATGGAAAGCATTGGAGTACTTCTTGCTCAGCAGGTAATCCTTAAAAAGGCAAAATATGAAGTTTTTACGACAACAACAACAACAGCAAAAATTGCATTTAAATATAATTTTATATGAATGATGGTGTATATGTATCACAAGATTAACTGATAAACTTTGTCCTCCCTCTTTTAACCATTCTGTTCAGTTTTCTTTATTGTGACAAAGAGAATATTTCACAGCTGAGTATACAGGGTAAGTAAAACAGTTGAATGAATTCAGTCATCATTACCTGCAGACCTCTCAGGAACGTCTGTTCTCCCATAAAGAACCTTAACATCCTGATCACTGAGCCCCCCTGTGTAAAACAATAATTATAAATTTGTAGACGCAATAACAATCAAGCTTTGAACACAATACATACTATTGAAAGTTATATATTTTAATTCTATTAAGTAAATGAATAGTGTTTACATAAATAAAACCTACTCCACTGTTTCAATTACTGTTAACCAACTTTTCTTCAGGTGCAAGAAATTTCTGTGAAGTATGTAGGGCTTAAACTATCAGTTATTACAAATAAAGATCATTTTGGTAAGACTTCTTTTGAAAAATTTGTTCACATACAGTAACTGAGACAGATTTTGCCTTGGCAATCTGTTGAACAAATACCAGTATTTGGCTAATGAATCCAGCATTTAAGGGAAAGCCTACTAGTCAAAGCTGTATCTCTCTCTGACACTTGCTCATGGTCTTACCTTGCTATAGATGATGTTGTCAAAGATTTCGTTGATCTGGTCGGGGCTCTCCACTGGGACATAGATGGGGTGAGAGGTCGTCAGGCCGTCCATGTCAAACGCATCAAACGTCTCTGACACTGTGAATTTCTCCAGCTGCAAATGAAGACCAACATACAGTGTATTTAACTCAAATACAAAAGTCGCTCTTAACATACCTGTGCAGATGTAGACCAACATACAAGGTATTTAATCAAATACCAAAGATCTCAATCTCCACATACCTCTGCAGATGTTGACCAACATACAATATAATTTATCTAACTCAAATACCAAAACCCACACTCAACATACCCTGCAGATGTAGACCAACATATAATGTATTTAACTCAAATAACAAAGCTAGGTCTCAATCTCAACGAACCACTGCAGATGTTGACCAACATACAGTATAATTTATCTAACTCAAATACCAAAACCCACACTCAACATACCCTGCAGATGTAGACCAACATATAATATATTTAACTCAAATAACAAAGCTAGGTCTCAATCTCAACGAACCACTGCAGATGTTGACCAACATACAATATCATTTATCTAACTCAAATACCAAAACTCACACTCAACATACCCTGCAAATGTAGACCAACATATAATGTATTTAACTCAAATACCAAAGCTAGGTCTCAATCTCAACGAACCACTACAGATGCTGATCAACATGGAATGTATCTAACTCATATAATAAAAGTTACACTCAGCATACCAGGTACTGCAGATGTTGACCAACTAACTCAAATACTATAGGAACTGATCATGATATGACTCTCAACATGCTCAACCACCATGCATATACCCAACTGAAATATTCGTTATAAATTTATCATATAATTTATCTACGTATTAAACTTCATTTACTGTAATGAGAATATACATTATGAATTACAATTATTTTTCCAAATAAGACTTTTAACGTACATGTTATATAAGTTTGTTCTGAAGAACTGTTATCAAAATTTAATTCCAAAACTTAGATAATTAAGTAATTCAATTCTTATGATAATAATATACAATTTGGCATTAAAAGATCTTTTATAAAAATTTTAAAAATTTCAACATATCTACATGCCATGATCACAAAAATGTGATGTGCTGAAAAAACTGGTTATTAATTATCAAAGTACATCTACGTGTAATTTACAGGAATAAGTCTGGACTCTCTAGTTACCATCTTTAGCTCTGGATGTACTAGGTCAGCTCCAAAGTACTCAATAAATGTGGCAAATCCTTCATTCAGCCAGAGGTCATCCCACCATCTCATGGTCACCAAATTACCAAACCACTGAAAGAAAGGAACAGCTATGTTACTGGTGAAGCTACACACATGTAGAAAGTCAATACTCATGTCATTCTATCCACTTTATATATACTTTTTTTCTGTGTTACTTATTGTTATTGGTGACAAAGCATAGACATGGAAAGTCAAATGTACATGTCATTCTAGACAAGTGTGATTTTTTTCTATGTTTCTTGGGAGATTTGAAGCATTGCATTCATATTACAAAAAGTTCATTTCTTTATTATGACATAGATTGGCACATAATAAAATTATCAAATGGAAAATTTGTCATTCTATTCACACCAATTCTATGGATACTGTATGGTCAGTTTGAAGTGTGGGGAAAACCCCTTTTGATACATAAAAACAACACATACTCCTGTTTACAATAGAAGGTGACAGTTTCTGTATTTGACAACAATGACAGATTCTGATCATGCACTGATTGAATCTTTGACAGATGTTCACTCTTGACAAGTCAGAGCCTTTATCTCCACACATCTCTCTGTATAGCATTAATTTAGGTCATTGGTTATAAAGAGCAAAAGTTCTTAATGACAATTAATTAACATTTTTTTAAAATCCAGCATATTGTCAGAATGCACAGGTTTTCAACCCTTACTTTTATACATATCAAATGATTAAGATGTATTTTGATGTGAAAGTTTGTGATTGATATGACTTGTGGGACCCTTTAACCTTTAAACCCTGACCTCATGTGAGAGTTCATGAGTGACAACTTCTGTAACCCTTTAACCTTTAACCCTGAACTGATGTGAGCGTTCATGAGTGATGACTTGTGTAACCCTTTGACATTTAGCCTCTGCCCTGGTGTGAGAGTTTGTGTGACCCTTTGACTTTTAACTCCTAGTCTAATGTCAGCGTTAATGAGTGATGACTAGTGTAATCCTTTAACCTTTAATCTCTGGCCTGAAGTTTGAGTTCGTGTGATGACTTGTGTGACACTATAAACTTTAACCTCTGACCTGATGTAATGGCTAAAGAGTGATGACTTGTGTGACACTTTAACCTCTGACCTGATGTGAGAGTTCTTGAGTGATGACTTGTGTGACACTTTAACCTCTGACCTGATGTGAGAGTTTGTGAGTGATGACTTGTGTGACACTTTAACCTCTGACCTGATGTGAGAGTTCATGAGTGATGACTTGTGTGACCCTTTGTCTGCTGGCCTCGGAGGAAATCTCTTTATTGTACAGCATGGCTGTCTCTCTGTATGTGATCAGTCCCCAGTTTTCCATAGCACCCAGGGGGTAGTCCGGAATAGCTATCATCTCTACAGAATATAAACAAATCTAAGTGTGTGTTTAAGTCCCCAAGGGGTAATAGAAAACAGCATTCCTTTCTACCAAATTCATAATAATAAAATAGAAATGTATCAGAAAGAGAATTTGGCCCCTGAATGGTAGTCTTTAAGAAAAACCACCTCTACAGTGTACATACTGTAGCAGCACATATTTTCATTCGGTCAAAATTTCGTTGTTTTTGAACCAAATAAAATTCCGTTGTCATTTAATTTCGTCATATCGTAATCTCTTTGTATTCATTAATATTTTGGTTAAAAATTCGTCATGGATTTAATTTCGTTGATTTATGCTTCCAACGAAAATAACGAAATTAAATCCTCAACAAATATTTCTGCTTCTACAGTAAATAAATCAAAAAATAAAAGTTGCATCCTCCGTTCAAGGTAGTAGTGATGAACAGCAATCATCAATACATTATAGAGACAACTATAGAGATATCCGAGTCCGTTTCCCCATATTGCGTTAGAGTATAGTACAAATAAATAGGGCTGTTTTAACAAGAGTTTGGACTTTGAGCAGTATGTGACACAGTCTGATTAGATGAAGGCGGGGTCTACTCATAGTTTACTGTACATATTTCTTTTGCTTTGGTTCTTTACTTACATGCACCAACCCCATCCAATAGCCAGCTTAAAACTGATCTGCATCATTAAATGTAAAAGACTAGATAGTGCAGTACCTTGTTTAGGGAGGGGGAACTCGATGTTGAAGAACTGTTCATACTTCTGTATGATGGACATTCCGATGTTGAGAGCTTCCTCTGTCTCGTTGTAGGCGGCAGGCTGTGCCCAGGCCACGTAAGGCTGTAAAGGTCAAAATTTATGTTAAAAGTAGCATCGTAACTGTTATATATCTATTAAGCTACAACAATACAGTCAGTTATTCATCTATTTTTATTGAAATTCAGGTTTTTAGACCTTATCAAGAACCCGTTTATGGCAAGTCAGCTAGGTTTTTCAAAGCAAGTTCATATGTAACACTTGAACTGTAACTTATACACATTTAGCTACAATAATACAGTTAATTGTTGTGTTTAATAGAAAAAACTTTCCACAGATTCAACATTACATCCTACCAAGCACCTGATCATTTGGATAAATTGTTTTATCCTACTATAGGCACCTATTCACTGCACGTCAGATTGTTACATTTTTATAAGCAATTGTTCCTTCTCAGATAGTAAGAATACATTATATATCATTATGATTGTTACTCTATCTATTTCTATCCATTTAAACATTTTATACAGATATGTATGATTAACTTGAGCATTATTTCACTCACTTTTCCATTGGAAAATGTTCCTTGTCTTGACTGAAACTGAGACACTACAAAGGCGACCAGATAGGTGGACATCTTAGGAGATGTATTGTACACATCTTGCTCTTCTGTAGGGCTTAAAAAAACCATAATCAATACGAAATGTGATTATCTCTTCATAAATGTGACCACTCTATCATTCGATTAATATACCCACTGGTCTACATCAAAATACTCCTAGCAAGTAGATTATCGTACTTTGGCCCAAGAAAAAAAATTGTGTTTAGGGCAACACTGATGAAAAAATTAGGTTAGGTAGGTATAATAGAGATTTTTTTTTATTTTATCATATTTTTTTCTGCTCGAGGACACAAATAAAAATATAAAACCCTAGGAATGTTTGTTTGTTCATATTTAAAAAACAGGTTTTTAATGGAAATTATATGAAATCACAATCGGATCCGATATAAACAGACATCTAAAAATGGTAGAATCGGGGCATTTTTGTAGGTTAGGTTGGGTTACCCTAACACAGTTTTTTTTTTGGCCTTTTCATATCCAACAAGTATGGTGGATCATTGTGGCTGTGGGATTTATTTAATTTCAAAATTACAAATATTATTTCCAAAACATTGCAACTTTTTCAGAATGTCATAAAGAAGATTTTAACATATATCAGTATTTTAGAATGCAATGCCTGACTCATGGGTGCTATTAAATGTATGTCTTTTGCAATGAAGAAATTGAAATTGAAGCCGATCATGATTGAAAAAGAAAGAAAAACGATGAAATAAAATCTGATGGGGTTCTATATATACTAATCTTAAGAGTAACCATTTTGACCATTTTTACTTTTAAAAATCTGCATTTCCACAGAAAAATCACACCCCTGTGAGTGCAACAAGTAGATCGATCTACCTGTAATTCACAGTCTCCTGTATATTCATATTGGACAGGGATGTCCATCCTTTTGGGCGGATTATTTTCACGGAGAAGTTGGCCTTAAACCCTGGCTCATCAAAACAAGGGAACGCTTTCCTGGCATCTGTCGGCTGAAACTGTGTTGTCGCCAAATATCTGTCATGTACAGAATTAAATACATTAGTACATTTGCCAATTTACCAATTTATTTACCTTTTTCACATGTAAGTCCCAAACATGTTATATCATTCCAGATTTTTCCTCTTTGATAATATTACACATGAACAGTGATAAAGAGTTTATAAAAAGATACAAAGGGGGAATTAAGAGTTTATTTCAGTAGCTTGAATAGTAGCCTAAATGAATATGTAATTAAGTAGCCTAAATGAATTTGCCATCCCATAAAACAGATGCTAAATTTTTTAACTCTGTAAGCAAGGTACATGTAACAGTAATTCCCCTTGATTGGTCATCATCAACATGATCCAAGTTGTGCTGCCGCGATATTCTGCCCAGTAAATGACCTCGAGGCTCTCTGTATATAATTACCATGGTAAAATGGACATATCAGATAATCTTTTTCTGTATCTTTGATCGACCGAGAACTCATTGACTGACTTTCCAATATCATTGTCCAAAGTTGCGGGGACCAATGGCCGAGCGAATGCGTGCGTTCGATCACGTCACTGTAGCAGTAATCCAACATCCGGTGGTCTTTCACGTTGCCGCGCATGACGCATCCACGACAATTTTGGACTAACAGATGTTATAGACTTGATATATGTTATAGATGTGCCATTTATTTAAGGACTCTTTCCTGACATCTACATGTAAATTATATTTAAATATATTGCAAGTCAATGTGAAACGATTACGTGGTTGCAAGAAATAGAAATAAAAACATTTTCGGATTTTACATTCAAACATTTTCTGTCAAATAAAGATTTGTTTATCTGCTAATTTTATCAAAAACGACTGATTTTTACGAAAATATAAAACTATTTACGTCTGAATCCAATCAAGTCTATATATTTTTATACAGGACTGTTATGTTGACTGTTGTTTCGAACACTCGCGATTTTTACTTCTTTTTTCGCAAAATTATACGCCTTTAAAAATCCTTTAGAAAGGCGCTATGTCGTCTTTTCGCATTACATCGTGTTTTGGAAAAGAAAGAGATAAAACAATAGAAATTCTGAAGGGAGTGATCAAGGCTTGATGGCCTGAGACAAAGGCTGATGCTGAACCAGAAATTCAAACAAATTCAGTTTCCATTTTCAACATGTAGTTGTGCTAGATGGACTTATTTATTTATAAGGGAGAACATATTGTAGCTCCCAGCTTAGTTACATCAAGCATTTTTTTGTCTTTTTTGGGGTGTTTTTTTTTAAGGCGTTATCCTGCATTGCTTTTTTGGAAGGCGTTTAAGAGGGATCGATGGTCTAGCCATTTTTAGACAGTATTCAAAAATTTCGAAAACGAGCTATGATAGCCCATTTTGGTTAAAATATCTCAGATGAGATGAACTGTACCATTACATGTTGGTGTAGGAGCTGAGCCACAGTTACTTAATATAGTAAGTAAACATAGTATCATTAACTTCTTGTTGCTGTTAGAACTGTATCATTACCTTCTATATCCGTTGTTAATGTAGGAATGACATGAGCTACAACTATTTTTTAGTAAATTAGCCGCAGTATCATTACCTTGTCTGTCCGCCGTGGCTGTAGGAACTGTATTATTACCTTGTCTGTCCGCCGTGGCTGTAGGAACTGTATTATTACCTTGTCTGTCCGCCGTGGCTGTAGGAACAGTATCATTACCTTGTCTGTCCGCCGTGGCTGTAGGAACAGTATCATTACCTTGTCTGTCCGCCGTGGCTGTAGGAACTGTATCATTACCTTGTCTGTCCGCCGTGGCTGTAGGAACTGTATCATTACCTTGTCTGTCCGCCGTGGCTGTAGGAACAGTATCATTACCTTGTCTGTCCGCCGTGTCTGTAGTATCTGTATTATTACCTTGTCTGTCCGTCGTGGCTGTAGGAACTGAGGTAGAGTCCCTTCATGTCGTTCTTCAGCGGTCCACGGAAATCCATGCTAAGTTCGTAAGTCCTGCTGGTCTGTAGATATTCATTCAGTCGGAAGGTCAGGAACTGGCGTTGTGGGTCGAATTCAGGAGCAGGGATCGTTCTTTTAGAATCAGCAATTGCTCCGAATTTAACGTTACTAATTTGAAGCATATTGCCATGCAGAATTACTTTATTCGTTTGTGTTTTACATTCTATCTTTATTTTTACATTTCCTCCAAAAAAGAATGAATCTGGATTTCCGTTAAACATATAAGGTTTAATAGTCACATCATACTCCAGCGGTATGACATCACTTGGCAAACGGAAGTCCCCAGATACTGGTGGCGCTGTCGATGATGGCGTCGGCGTTGATGTGCTTAATGACGTCACTGGTAATTTGGTCGTCCATGTTGGACACGTAGCAGGACCTTGCGTTGGACATACAGTACCTGTCAAATTGTTATAAAATAACATTTCATTGTATAAGGTTTATGGTGAGCAAGATGACATGAAAAAGGGAACATGAGACTCTGAGAAATAGCTTGTAGGTGGAGGAGGCTAAATGGTCAACTGGTGTCATTATGAAACTGGTAGCTTTCAAAATGTTCTAATCTCAGCATAGTTTACATTTTGGATCAATGAAAATCGCCCAAATTCTTTTAAAATTGTTGAATAATTTAACATTACATATACTGTAAAAACTTATCAAATTTATTAGTTGGTAGGACCCGAAGTAGACAAATCGAACATGCCCGCGTGACTTAATCATGTCTAGTTAAATGTCAGGTTGAACTCTGTCTATGACCGTATTGCATCAACGTTCGCATACTTGAAGGATCTTGTTTTGAAATTTTCCTGAAGAATCTTAACTGAGCTTTGATTAATTCATATTTATTACTGAGTTTGGAGAGAGAGAGAGAGAGAGAGAGAGAGAGAGAGAGAGAGAGAGAGAGAGAGAGAGAGAGAGAGAGAGAGAGCATTTGAAAATACATGTACCTAACAAACTAATACATTGATGAAAATAATTATTTGTGATAGAATTCCCAAGTTGTCATTGACAATCTATTCCTGATACGATCGAGATCAGGGCAATGAGTAGAGAGGGTGTTGATACCGGGGCCCCGTCTGATTGTATTGATACTTTGGAATCGGCTAGAGACCCAGTTTTTTTTAACACTTGACAAATATTCTCCATTGATAAGGTAATCCTTACACACAGAATTCGAGGAGTCTTTGATAACAGTGATCTAAATCATCGAGAAGTCTGATAACTTGGAGAGCGCTGCTCGGGGCTTACACAGTTCCACGGATACGGGTATCGCTCTGTGCTATCGTCCTTACGAATTACGAAATAGGGTTGGGGTGGGGCGAAAGCTCCGACAAGAAAAAATAATCCTTTTATAATGTGAAAAGTGTCCTTGTATATACACGTACATGTAGCTAGAGTGCCGCGCATGGTACATACAAAAATCGTGTTCGAACCACTGTTCGAACGCATTTAGGTGAAATGACAGTCGTGACACCAGACCAAGCATGTAGACAAGTTATACTTATTTAAGTCAGGGATAAGTCAAACTTTTCTACGTAAATATTACATGTAATTATTTCTCATTAAGAGACTATTGTAGACAGCACTGATCTATAGACATGGTGCATTTCTGGAATGCCTCACTATATTGGTGAAAATTAAGGATGTGTCGCTTGTTGAAAAGAAGTTTATTTATTAAAGTTAAAGCACGTTAATGAATATTCGCCACCGTATTCATTTAATGTACATCCACAGGGGCTATTTATTCTTTATTGCTCTTTATTCAACAAAATTTTCTTGTATGTCGGGTACATACATTTTTTTATATTTTTTTTTCAGATGGAGAGTGCCTATGGGACTACCTGCTTACTTACTAAAGGTCGTTTTTTAAACACGTCCAATTCTAGCTGCATGATATACTTTATGATAATCTCAACCATTGAAACGTTCATTTGAAATGGTCGGTGCTTTGTTGTATAAGACCTTGACTTTAAACTGCAAACTACTAGTTCACCCCATAACCATATCTTAAATAAACTCCGGCACACGAGTTGCAAAGACCGCCTGATTTGGTGTTTACTTTGATCTTTTGACGACGAACTTTGATTTCTACAGTTCTTACTGCAGCACTTTATTTTGAAAACCAGGCTCAAACTCTCAAAATGAAACCCTTGAACTTTGGAGAAGTATGCACCGATAAAAGCAGATTGCAGGTTGATGGGACCGACATGTTATGGTGTGACATTGGGTGGTCTTCATTTTATGCAATGCAATATTTTGTTCTATAGAGTACAAGTATGAATGTACTTGTATTTTGGTTTAATATATATATATTTTTTAAAGTTTCATCGAGGTTAAAATCTATTTATGACAATGGCGACACCGCTTTATTAGAGTCCATTATAGTACTTTGATGCACATGATGACAATGGTAGAACTTTACACCGAGAGCCAGGAGAGAGTGTTACAATGCACACACCTTACTAGTGCAGGTGCGCTATCTCCTCCACAAGGGCGAGATGTGAAAGGAGATAAACCAGATCCTGTTATTCTGAGTGGATTACTGTTTTCACGCCATTATCATTCCATATTTATTCCATGAAATAGTTATTTTTGCAAAAGATAACGGCGGCTAGGTATATGTGGGTCAGAAAGAAATATTTTCTAAAGTTCACTGTACCTATAACGAGGTGTGACTGAGGTTTTGATTCTTTGAGTTTATCTTACATCACAACTCTGTACACAAAATAATTCCAGGTCAAATATTCATTCAGTTTAGCTACATCCATGTATACTTAGTCTCAATTAAAGAGTGAATCCATGTTCAAATAGAATGTGCTTATTGCAACAACCTCGATGCATACTGTATTTGTTTTCAATCTAAATCTCTGAATGAAATTGTGTATTGTGCAGTGTCCAATGTCCCAGTGTGAAAGCAATGTGATTTCTTTTATTGTTTTAGGTTTCGACCTTTTGTGTTACCGGCCGTTATACAACCTATAGTAGAAAATTCCTCCTGACCAAAAAGATTATGAGGGTTTGGTGGTCGTGGCAAATTTTAGACTATATCGTAATCTCTTTGAGATACAGTGTACAGCTAAAATATTTGGATTTTTTCTTTACAAAATATTAGTTTATGTGCCAAAATATCATACGTCAAATATTAAGGCTTATTTAATGGTTAATTTAACGACCATCCAACCTCCTTAAAAAAGAAACAACTTTTGGAATTGGACTGTTATGTAGACAGATTGTTGGTTCTGTGTGAATACTTACAAACTTTGTTCTGGTCCAGTTTTCCTGATTCCGCCAAAGCCTCGCAGTCACTTTTGAGTTTTTCCGCTGACCCACTCGTGACCTTCGGGTCATCGTCCGTCGTCGTCTGTAAATTGTCCTTCTGCACAAAGTACACAATCGCCGCAACCCCGGCCACTAGAATTAACGCCAGGAAGACAAGGATAAATCCAGTGGTCACCCGAACGAAACATCCGGACTCCTTCCGGCGGTATTCCGGTTCAAGCATTTCCGGGGAATTGAATCTTTGCAGCTCGTAGGTTGCCATATAATGAACGGCGACCTCTTAAATCACCTCCAAAAACTTTATTGCAATTTCAGGAAAGAACCAATAAAGAAACGATATATCAAAGATCACCCGAAATCCGGTGTCCAGTTCTGTCGGGGAATGCCCTGTCACTCGCTATCTCCCGGCTACAGGTTGGTGAGACCCCGGCCCATTGTGATCATCGGCTGCCCTGTGTTTGGATCCCCGATAGAAGTAACCGGTATATACCCGTAGATTATACTCCCAGGCGTGATACAAAAAGACTATAGCAATCAAGCACCACACTGATAAAACACAGTCCCTTCTTTATGCAGACAAGGTAAACGGACGAACTTTAAAAACCGAAACCCCGAATCATGTCAACCAAGTCATTTGGTAAATAAGATTTCTTTTTAAGCATCATTGTACTTGATTATTAGGAGAACGCAGATTCCGTCTACATTACAAATAAACATCCCTATTCAAACAATGCAACACATATAAGTATATTCTTTTACCTTTCTCACCTTGAAATCTAAATTTAGCATAGAAATAATGAAGAAAATGCAAAGTTTGAATTTCTCTTTATTCTACCTGAAATTGTAAACAGTTTAAATGCGCAAATATTTATGTGGTGTCATCCTTTCAGGCATGTACGCAAAGAAGAGGGGCCTGCAAACATCAGCTGGTGTCAAATATCAAAACATGACCAGTCGTCTTTTAAATTCATTGCAAGGTTAAACGCCATGAATTTTAATAAGTTTAATGGGTTTTTTTTTAGATCGTGACTTTTTTTTCATTCAACATCGAAAGTGTATTTGACGTCGTTCACACGTTAATTTTCAAAGGAACGCAACGTTAGATAACTTAAAAAATACATTTCAGTGATTATATTTCGCGTATTTAAAAAAAGGAATTGGCTAGAATTCTCAATTTTCACATGCACGGGTTGCGTTCATCTGAAGCTTTGTGTGATGTTTCCAAATCCTTTCCGCAAGTCATAGAGTAATTTAAATCATATAATAATTTCGAAAATGCAAATAATAATTGGACCCCCAGAAATTTAGTACATGTAAATGAAACTTTTGTGGTCGCTGTTTTTCTTGTTGTGCTTGATATAATTGTTGCAATAGTTACATGTACTTGGTGGTATTCGATAACAATGTCTTTTTTAAACAGTACTCCCATAATGGAATTTTATTGCTGTTTTGTTAATTGTATGGTCACTCCTACACATGTATATATTAAAATTATAAGTACTTTACTGATGTTTTTATTAAACACGTTGTCAGTGTTGTTATCACTTATCTTTCTTTACTGTATTTCAATTGTTTTTGACCCCCTGTTATTAGTGCATACATGTATATTTCAACTGTTGTTTATATTGGTTGCAGTGTCGCTGTTGTTAATTCTAAGGGTGCTTTTTTGTTGCCTGTGTTATTTGTGTTGTCATTGCTGACGATGGCATATATTTTGATTACTAAAATTTACTTTCTTTTACTTTTGTAAAGACCACCGATATTTCATTTACTGTTGTTTTTTGTTAATGTTATTGTTTACTAAACAGTAACAATATTTTTATTTACTGTTGTTGTTGCTACTGTGTTCACTTCGCAGTTTCTGTTGTTTTATCGATGCTGTTGTCTGGTTGACTATAGATTTTTAAACATCCATATGCTCTCTTCTACTAAAATTAAGCACAGACTACCAACAGCACCATATAATAATTATAAAAAAAGTATATATTCAGTGCAATTCTTCTCGGCTATTCACATCAGATAACGGACCATTTGACCTAGATCTATCTTTTTCTGCATTTTAAAAAGTGTATATATATGACGATAAGCATGGGCATGATGCCTGGAGTACCATTGATATAGCGTGACCTATTGGAACCCCCGTCAGTTTTGTCAGAAAAGGATGAAATTATAGATCTATGAATGTCACTGCGTACTCGACTATCGTTCGGTCTTACCTGCACAGATCTAGAGGGGGATCGGGGGTAGGGGCTGGGGTCCGAACCAATCTGTAAAAATTAAATTCCTTCAATTTACATAGTAAACGTAAGGAGAGGATTCAAATAGGCAGATTGCCTGCTGCCCAATCCTTATTATGTAATATTTTTACATAATAAAATATTGTTTAAATGAATAGTACACTTACCGAAAATAATATGGAGGCCTCAGGGTAATCGTGATCAAAAATCCAGACTTGTAAACTTGTAAAATCCGAATATGCAATATTGTTGGTGTGTGAGTATGAATGTGTGTAATTCTGATCGTGTAACCGACATCAACACTTTAAGATTTGACTCAGTGTCCTCGTATGTTGCACATTTTGCAGCATTATTGTATTTGTTAGTTAATTTAACCTTCAACTTTGCACATTTTCAATCCGTAGTTTCTGCATTTGTATCTTCAATCATGCTCGAAAATCTGACATGTTACAAATCGACAAATGTAAAGTCTACATTGAAGTTTGTCGAATTTTGACATGGCAAATGCTTGCTGCGGGAAAAGGCATGCCGTAATCGCCGGGATGGACCAAAATAAACATAAAATTCAGTTACTGTTAAAATAAGCTTTTAATAAACGACACTATTTTCTTTGGATCGAAAATATTATTTTTAGAAAAATTTTCTGATTGCAACAGGACCAAACAAGAAGATGTGTATGTATGTAAAAATCGTTGATAGTGTGACAAATGCGCTAGTTTGTGTAATATAATTCCCATGGAATTATACAATAAAGGTTAACTTTTACTACAAAAAGAAATGTCTAATATCGTATAGCTCTAAAATAATTTGAATCTAATTTAAACTGGAAAATATGTTTATAAGTTGAATGCGTATTCTTTACTAGAAATGAAACGGATCAAGAAACCGATTGGGGTGAATATATTTTCAGCAGCATGGGGTTTGGAGACCGTCGTGAAGCCCCATGTAGCTCCATTGCTTCTGAAATCAAAGAATTTTGAGAGAGAATTTTATTTTCCTGAATTAGTTATAATTAAACGACTTGCAAAAAAATTTGGAAATTTTTCGTGGAAAAATGTATGTAGCTATATACATGTATATAATTGTTTAAATATCAAAATGATTTTGTTGTGCAAGTGTAAAAACTTGAAAATCCCTCGGACCCCCCTCCCCTCCCCGAAAAAAAATTCTGGATCCACGCATGTCTAACATAAAAGCAGGATCAAATTGCGACAATTAAATGGATTATTCTGTAATGAAGAAAAATGCACTCCTTTTGTTTTGTTTAGATTCTTTATTTCAGCTGGTTTCGTTGAGAGATGCCTCGTTGCAATATAGCATCCTTCACGTCTCGAATCATTGGACGCATTTCAAGATATTGATGCTATAGCGTCATAAATGTTGCAATTTATCAAATCAATCAAATTTTGGAGAAAAGCGTTTGTCTGTAAGGTAGTAGTTTTTACTGTAATTTTTATAATGCTTACTACCGTAAGTCTTCTATCCTTTTAAGTGATATTTTTTGTCTTTGTCTTAGAAATTGTAATAAGATTATCTTTAATTTTGTGTGTATCACATTGGTGTACATGCATTTAATAAATGAATATCATATCGGCCGATCCCAAATAATAGCAATGTAGCACACGTGTTGGTGTACACGTGACATTGCGGGTATTATGTGCGACTTCGCTGTTTAAAAGCGATCATGACTTTACATAAATAACTTATGGAGGGTAGGTCAAATTGTCGTCAGTCTGGTGCAGAAACTCGCATTTACTGTAAAAGTGAAAAGCGAAAAAGATTGGAGCGGTCGCTTAAAATTATTGTGGGTAGCGCATTGCCGTCCAACAATTATATAAAAACCGCAGACAAACGCCTATATAACAACAGGGTCGGATGCGCTTTATGACAGTTTGTTCCGGTTTGGTGTAAAAAAAAAAAAATTCCTTCTACTTTGTTCGCCTCTTATTTTCTCTCTGTCAGCTGTTTTGTGAAGAGACGGTTTATTTTGATATCGAGTCTCTCCTTACACGAGTTGTTTACGAGACCTAAATGTAGGACAATACAATACATGTATGGAGGGCAGTCAGACTAAAGCTTTATTCACTATTCGCTATTCGAATAGCAATGAAAATTCTGCGCTCAGAATTAAGATGAAGGTTAAATCTTGGATTCTTGGTGTAAACTGTAAACCAACTTTTATTCGCGGCGACTTTATTTCGCTATTTACTTCCGATAAACTGGTACGCGACGACTAATGTTCGCGACCAAGCCTTATTCAGACATGACTGTGTTGTTATAACAACCATATAACAAGATCCAGTTCACGGCGAAAAATATTCGCGACGACGAGGCTCTCGCTAACCTCGCTAAAATTTCTCACAGGCGAATAAATGTTGGTTTACAGTATTCTGTCAATTATATCTCATACATGTTCCTGTAATTATAACTGTATAATATGTGGTACTCTTATTTTGGACAGGCTAGCTATACATTTCAGTGGTCCTATCAATTATTTAAGGAATAAGGAATCATTCTTTGAGTATTATGAGGGGCTTTATGATAGATTTGATCACGCCCCGACCGAAATTATCACCTCATAATATTCAAAGAATGGTTCCTTATTACTTATATTTATATAATTTTTAGCAGTTGTACGATTAAATATTATAATATTAATTATGCAAACCCGCTTGCGTCCCCAACAATACGTCTTTTGAATTTATTGGGCTGTATAGTACAAAATCGATTCGTAGTGTTATCACAGACAGAGACACTGGAAAATGTAAATATATATAAACAACGACTTTTCTTTTATATGCTGAATATGATACATGAAGCAGTTTTGTAGGTCTTTAATATTTGACTTTATTACAATACGTACTCAGGCACCTGACGTTATAATTTTTTCTCATAATAAAAATAAATACCCTATACCTAAGAATAGACCTTGTCGAATAAGTTATATAGGTGGCTGAATGGTCAACAAATTAACCACAATTTTAACTAGGATATGTTTGGCCATAAACTACATTCAGCATTTAGTAAAGAAAAAATCAAAATATTTTAGCTTTAAAATTTTGGCCATAAACTACATTCAGCATTTAGTAAAGAAAAAATCAAAATATTTTAGCTTTAAAATTTAAACATTTTCCCATATCTTTATACAGAGCTCTTCGTCTCAAGGAGATTATTATAGTCTAAAAATGACCACGACCATCCAGCCATCTTAACTCGTGGTTCCTTTTTTCAAAACACCTCAAAGATCAAACGTGAAATTTTATCGCGGTAATTTTACAGGTCTGCTAAAAAAAAAAAATTAAAATAAAAGATTCATATCAAACAAATATTTTTGTCACTCTTTGATTTTATGACTCTGCTCTATATGACGGCGAATACTGTTAGCGCCTGTCTGTATCCAGGAAAACTTTGTCTCTCCAATCTCTTATCTGAATATGATCTGATAAGGAGAATTATTCGAGAACATTTTGTCCTAAAAACAACAAACAATTCGACGGAACCCAAACGATTTTAATGTTTGTATTTGTTGCAAACGAGGATTGTTATTTGTCAGAAAGTTATAATATACAGTTATAGTAAATATCACACGTGCAACATTGAATTACTATATGCATGTGCGTGTTGCGAGGCATGTCAGTTTGTTTATTATTGTATAACAACAGTAAGTATGCAAACATACATTTATTAACATATAAAAAAAATATGCTGATAAAATAAAGGACAAGTCTCGGTCCCTCTTTTTCACTCATCTGTCAGACATCACGTGACTCGATCTCCTGGAAACAGAGATATGTCAGGAGCGTCCCTAAAGGGAAAAGACGATATTTTAGAAGACATATATTGTTTATGTAAATATACCCAACGTTACAGCCGGGTGTATTTCATATTACGGACAGTCTTCGGGTGTAAATCACATACAGTGAAGGGAGCTCTCAGATCAGCCCCATGTGAGTTATATATATCTCCAACCTTCCATGAACGTATCACATTTGGCGGTTTTAAATGTATTTTGATGAATATACCTGTGATAAATCTGTCATCATAAAAGTAAACAATTACACAACAACCACAAAGCTATATATATATATATTCATGTTATTAATGCGTGCAATGAGTATGCATGCTTGAAGGAGGCGAGGTTGAGGTGGAGGGCGACAGACTGATTGGGTAGAGGGAACAACGCTATGTGGGGTACATCAACATAAGCTCCTGGATTTGGTTTTTGTTGTTGTTTTTTTTGTTTTTTTTTTTGTAAATTAGGAGAAACAAAACACATTTCACGAATAAAGAGCCGTGACACCTATAAAGTTGCAGAACAGCTCTAAACGGTTTGATTAAAAAGTTTATATGTACAATTTTATGTAAAAGTACTTGTTTTTGTTTCATTAATTGATAAATGTATCAGCTACTGTTACAACAAATACAAGCCGATATGCTTCAAAGGACCATATACGTTGATAAAATGCAACAATAAAATAATCTATATATACATGTATTAGTACCCAATTAAATACAATAACTCCCCCACCTATGTACAATTATACGTTGTCGTATTAAGATCGTAATTACAATCATAATACGACAATGTATAATTGTAATTGTATAATTGTAACTATATATAAAGTTGCACCGCAGAAAACCAATACATTATGTACATGCATTAATCAATATGTTTTTAGTTTAATTCTGGTGCTCAGAATTTATTTTCTTTGTACAAAATCTTCTGAAAACAAAATTGAAATAAAGAAGTTAGATACTTGGAGAAGCTAGAATGATTGAAATGAATGGAGGACTATAAAGCAACAGGTGCCCGTGATCAAGATACCCCCCCCCCCCCCCCCCCCCCCCCCGACGCATTCAGAACCCAGGATATTTTCAAAAAAGTTTCGAATCGTTTATTAACAATAAAAGATTTAATTATTTGTACTAACAATATTTTCGAATATAGGAATGTAGTATATACAGCTGAAAAATCTTACATATATTAGTTTTTTCTTTTGATATATGAAATTTTTGGTCATAAATTATAATTAAGTTCCAAACTTTGAATATTTAACTATATTTTTATACAGAGCTCTTCATCTTAAGGAGATAAATATGGTCTAAAAATGGCCACAACCATCCAGCATTCTTTAAAAAATATAGTGATCTTACCATCCCGCAAAGTATATGTGTATGATACACAACAGCTTTGTGTCAAAAGATAATATGTAATGAGTGTTCCAAACATATCACATGTTTAATGCTTGCCTGCAATGGAAACGTATTTTAAAAGTATGCAGATTTCTAGAAACGGTCTGCATATAATATTTTTCTATTGATTTTACCATTGCAGAGAAACATGTAATATACCATTATTGAATGCTTGAGCAAGTTTAAAATAGACCATATTATTTTTCCCAAGGTGCAGGCAATAGATCATACTTTTGTAATATGAGGTATCAGTATGTACATGTATTTACGTGTACGTGCAAGGAAGTTAGTATTTTATTAATTAGCTTTTGTCCAAATTTCATTTGTACCATTTCATTATTTTAATTCTAATGAATTTTCTTTCCATTCTGTAACCTTAGTACCTTCAATATGTCAGGACACAGACAATTAACTTCCGGGTTCTTTTTGTGTTGGTCAAGAGGAGCAGACAAATTAAGGTGCGACTCTGTGTAAACATCTTACGGAATCTACACCTAGCATCGCACCGCAAATACCGGTCTTTCCAGGTAGACAAAGGTATGGGATTATCGTGGGCCAAAAGGTGTGTAGTCAGGTTTAATGTCAAGGAGAGAGGGTGGAACTCAGAAGACACAGGTTATTTTGATGAGAGGGCACTACAATGGAGCGTGTTACATGGCACCTGATCCATGCACTTCTAATTGTTTAGAGGTCCGTGATTACTTTGCTCCTGTTTTGTATTTTTCCTTTGGACTTTTGTTTTTTTTAACACTGTTCGTTATTACCACATTTCATGTACATGAAAGGTGGAAAATCGCTAAAGAAAATGATATATATTTTGTGTCGTGCGAAGTGTACATGTAAACTTTTTTGATTAAATTCATAATTATTAGCTGCAAATCTGTAGCTCTAAAGGAAATTTGGATTGAATGGACCGTTGACAACCCAAATTTCCCATAGAGCTACAGTTCTGCAGCTACACAATCATATGATAACAAAATACAATTGAATGGTCGTTGAATTGTTTAGATTGACTGTTATTAATGATTTTATCTATCATTTAAGTGAAAACTTAACTGTCACAATCTAGAAAAACAAAGTTCGGGTCACAGTAAGAATCTGCCCTATTTTCAATGATATACTTATAAATAGTACCTGCAATGTAGCTGTCGCAAACACATCTGCTTTGCGTCAATTTTGAATCTGTCTTTTCTTTTAGCTTACGACAATTAGGTATATCCAGGCCAAGGGATTGTCCCTCATAAGATTTCCGTGGAATGCTCCACCAAAATTTTATTTTATAGATCCTTAAAGTATCATTTCTGTAACATGATTTCGTTGTCCAATGAAGGATGTATGCTCTTAATTATTTTATACGATTTTTGGTATTTTATTAGAGAAAGTGGAAATCTGTTTGGTTGCAAGAAACACACTGTAGAGTTTAAAATTTGGTGTTAATAAATGCAAGATATTTATATCTAATGAATTATGTCCAGTAATGTCAATAAGACGTTTTAATATTTTAATAAAAAAATATTTATGAAAATACAACACTTCTTTTGTTCATATTTTTCAAACCTATGGATAAAGTATTATAGATAGAAAATGTAAGGCAATCATTTTTAAAAAAGAAATTGAATCAAATAGGCGAAATTTTAGAAACATTGCAATTTTTCAAAATTGAACAACACCCGATCGAAATTAAACTGATCCCGACTCGAATGATGGAAAAAATGTATAACAATTGAACCCAAAAACTAGGATATTTGATTGTCACATGCTTTGTAAATTTACGTAAACCATTTTAAAATTTCAATTAATTTCTTGACTGCAAATGAAGAAAAAAGGGAACGCCCCTAATAAGATTAAACTGTGCATTGGTATTAACAGAAGTTAAGTGATAGAGAGATGCTGACAATAAGTATATTGTAATTTTTTATAAAGTACGCATGTTTTATGTGGACCTTACCCCCCCCCCCCCTTTTCCCTTTCCAATATTGTGCCATTTAAATGTAACATATGAGATTTGGTATTTTTACAAAGCTTTGGAATATTTGATTAATCAAATCAATTAATTAATCGCACGAGAATGAAACTGGATCCGGATTAATCCTATTCCACCTGTTTCTGGAAGCTTTATTCCAAACTGCTCTCAATAACAGAGTCTTAGCATTAATATGACGTCATGGGGTCCAGATCGATAGCCACGTGATGCTGCGTGACTGATATACTGAATCATTCAAGTGAAAGTGATAAATGTCGACTTCTGACCTTAAGCAACTACCACCAACACTTTGTCATTAATCAGTTTTTCACGAAAACAAGTGAGTTATGCACGTGCATATAGAGTAATGACCCACAGAGGGATTAATATTGCCCACGTATAAAGATATTTGTTATTATCTTAGAATCGTTACAATCGCAAAAAAACCGAATTCTACAACAAATTGAATTTGTTCTGATGAGAGAGAGAGAGACACAGAGAGAGAGAGAGAGAGAGAGAGAGAGAGAGAGAGAGAGAGACAGACAGACAGACAGACAGACAGACAGACAGACAGACAGACAGACAGACAGACAGACAGACAGACGGATGGATGGATGGATGGATGAATGGATGGATAGACAGACAGACAGGCAGATGGATGGATGGATAGACGGATGGGTAGACAAACAGACTGAAGGTCAGAGAGAGAGAGACAGAGAGAGAGAAACACAGAGAGAAAGTATAAAAGAGAGAAAGAGAGAGAATCAAAGAGAGAGAGAGAGACAGAGAAAGAGAGAGAAAGAATAAAAGAGAGAGGAGGAGGAGGAGAGAGAGGGAGATTGAATTGTAGGAGTGGGGGCTTTGTTAATTGATTACCAATGAAGAAGAAAAAAGACAAATGACAAAGAATTAAAAGATTTATAATCTCTCGTTGTCATATTTTCTCATATAGAGAGCGCATATCTAAAGGGCTAAACACACTAAATTTGTATCAATTGCTTAAATTAATTCTACATGCAAGTGAGGACATCAATAAAGAATGTCTGCTCAACTTTTTCTACTTTTTCACCATTGTGTCTCTGAAATTAAACTGTGCCATTAATTCGACCAAGTGGCTAAACATTCGTTGCCATAACAACGAATGATTTAGTCCACTCTCGTGGTTGATGTCTCATCCCAAATTACATCGCTCATTACGTCAATCACACCTCTCATTACGTCAATTACACCACTTATTACGTCAGTTACACCGCTCATTACGTCAGTTACACCCCTCAATACGTCAGACTACTATGTAAAGGCTTATATGTAACCTCTCTATCGACCTGGGAGTAGAAGAAGATATCGGTTTATCTAGTTTTCAGATTTAATGGTCAAAATTGTAATTTGTATTTGTATGGCTTATCTTTCTTGATTAAAACATCAGGGAAGGACATGCAATAATATTGTTGTTTTCTAAAAGACAAAAAACCCATCCAGCTTTCGCGCCATCCACATTTACCCAGCCAGAACCAGCCAAAAGGTGACGCTTATGTATCTGCAAACTCCGTGGTGTGTATTGTTTATCTGTGTATGATTAAGATTTTAAGATTAATCTGGAACCAGAGCAAGCAATGACGTACATGTAACCCGTGATAAATATCGGTCGGTCATTCAGACTATTTGTTAACAAAGCACAAGGAATCTATTACTTTAACAGTTAATTCTGCTGTAGTTTTTCTTCTTTTAAGATAATTATTTCTCGCTTTGAAACCCTTACAGCTCCGTAATGATTCCTGCGACTGGCTCTTCTCATTGACGTAATGATGTGGTGTCATTGACGTAAATAGCGGTGTATATGACGTATTGAGAAGTTCAACCGCTTGAACCAATCATAAGCCCCTCATAGAGCACAAACACGGACGTACATGAAAACATGCAACCATCATGGAGTGAAAGTACCTACATGTAGGTCTGCAATTATTCTGCCATCCGATCAGTACACACGTTAACCCGCGCTTGGTTCAATGTCTTCCACAATTAAGGTATCCCACTCCTCAATGTTGTTGTATCAAGAATTTCTTGTGAAGCATGTCATTAAAACTGTAGACAAAGCATATAAAAAAAAATACAAAGAAAAAGGTGGTCAGTTATTATCCCTCTGAGTTATGGCCCATTTAGTTTTACCTTTTTGCACCTAAAATGCAATTTCAGCCCGAATAGCATTTGTTATCAGTATTTTTAATGAAGCAAAATTATTAATATTTCATCAAATATTCTTTTCAATTATGCACAATGATCAGATTGAATAGAGAGATCACGAAAAAAAAATTGTATGAAGCTGCATTTTTTCGTGACCTTTTTGCACTTAAAATAAATAATTTCTTTAATAGTTACAATTTGATTTGAAATAAAAACTTTTTGAATATCAAGAACTTTATAACATTAATCCAGTTTGCCTGGATATGTATTCAGTACTATTTTGACATAATAAAATATGGGTGTCAGTGATGTCAAATTTTAGATAAAGGGCTTCAAAGGTAAAATTCTTGCAAAATTTGGCTTATAAGATTTCAGATTGTTTCTATATATTACTATGAGTTTGTGCTAAAAGTCTATCACACTCACAAGATTTAATTTTGTACCCGTCACACAGACCCTACAGAATATGTTACAAACATATCAAATGTTAAAAATGTGCGTAATGAATTAGTTATGATAAAAAGAAAAGAATATTGAAAATTGGTAAATTTGCTTGTTTCTGTCATTTTCGTCTAAAAAACCTTCCGCACAAAAATAGTTCCCTAGAAAACCTGTTTGTTTATTGAATTCAAAATGTAATGGATTTTCTTTATGAATGTTGTGCAATAATGAAATAATATTCACTCTGTGATTGTTAAATAATCAAAATCATATTCATTTTAAATATAATGATCATGTGCGCAATGAAATGAGATACCTGTGAGATACCTTAATATTGATAAAAAATAATTATCATTTTTAATATTTAATTTAATAATTATCAATATTAACGTTCGGAATGTTGCCCCATGTGGCCATCTTCAACCCCCCCCCCCCCCCCCCCCCCCCCCCCCCCTGTATCTATCACAAAAGTTAAAACTGCATTAAGAAAAATCATAATTAAGCACGTTTTGCAAAATAAAATAAAATTAAATTCGAAAAAATACAGCTGATATTTCTCTCATATTGTTATCTCGCCAAGCAACATATGATCCTGTTATCAGTTTAAGTAAAATATGACGTCATGTACTTTGTATATTGGAAAAACCTTTTCTTTACCGGTTTATGTCATTTAGACTTTATTAATGATACACACACGTACAAATGTAGATGACTTTTTTTAAATGACACACGCGGTATTTAGAACAAATATAATACCAATTCAGACACGGTATGTAAAGTTATTATCGCATTGCAAAATGGAATAAAGTTTATATTATTTTATTACATAGACAAGAAATTCAGGTCAATACATGGCTCTGGTGATTAGCTAGAAGACATTAGTGGAATACATGCTTGTTCTATTCCGTTTTCTAAATAATTAAGTGCCTAACCCGTTTTTTAAATAATTCAGATGAAATTAATTCAGGGCTGCTTATTTAAGATAATGTATAGATACAGTAAATTAAATATTCATACTCCGATACACACCCGAATGCATGAATTAAATTAATACAAAGTCGTTTAATTAATTTTTCATAATTTATTGCAAAATATCAATACATAACAACGATCACGAAAATTAAAATGATTTGAAAAAACAAAACAGTGAGTAAAATTCTTAATGTATTTTCAATATATTAAATTAGATTTAACCAGGTAAATAAATAAAAAAAATCAAAGAAAACCGTAACTATCAAATCACTGTAACAGGTAATATCATTTTGTAAAACATTCACTCTTCATCGTTAAAAACATTGACACAATACGATTAATAAAGATTATCTCATTCAATTGCATGACATCATTGATACTTGCCTAGCAATTAAATAAGTCTATGCTATTGGTTGTGTATCTTAATGGCGTAGAAAATTGCGATTCCCGTATCACGAAGAATTCGCGTGGGATTTATTATTCGGGAGTTTAAAAAAAATCAAATTAAAGTGCTTCGTGCAAAACATTTTACTTCTTCATAACTTTTCGAATTGCTACAAAATATGCGAATTCTTTGTTTAAAAAATTAGCATATATCCCCCAAGCAGCAGATATTTCCCTTTTGAAGTACCGGTAAATATCAAAATGTTCAGTCCAACAGAGAGAGAGAGAGAGAAAACCTATTCTAGAAATTTCAAGCTTATTCGATCCCATTTTCCCGCCGGACATTGACGGATTAGCCCTCCTTAATTAAGTTGGAGGTAAGGACCGAAGAGAACGGGTTGTTTATAATGGCGGGATATCGATCGGGAGGGAAGCAGACGGACTCGTTTTTTCCGGATTTTCTGAGACCTGATAAACAATATCGATTTTGGTCGTCTGTGCCACTCAGTATAATGGAATTCAGCTCCGAACTTCAAGCAAAATCTACACTTGAGGATGCATATTCTAGAGAAAAAAAAACGTAAGGGGGCGTTGAAAAACATGCACATAAATAACTTCGAACGTAGCCATTTCTTTGAACCAAATTTGGCTATGTTGTTTAAAAAAAAGCTATGGATATGCTTATTTATTTTCTTTCATTCTTTTATGGTAAAAACAAAACGATGATATTTACAAAATTTAGCAAATAGGCAAAATTGCGTTAACTTAAATATCGTTCAAAGAAACGGTGTTGAATACATTGCACTCTGCAAAAATGATGAATACCAATATGTATATCGATTATTGCACCTGTCATTTGACCCACTTCACACTGAACAGGTAAAGCTGTAAACATGATGTCTGGTGGGAAATCAGGGATTGTCAAAGCAGCGATGTAAGCCTTGATTAACAGAATCCACAAGTAAGTCGTCTAGTGTACACACAGATATACTGTACAGTTACATACTGTACATATAAACTGTACATAAATATTGTACAGACTTACTGTACAGGTGAGTAGTTCTAACGAGACCCGAGAGTCAATCTCATCTAGTCGCCACATCCTAAGCGCCACATTCTCTTATACCACAAGCTCGCTATCTAACACGCACAATACAAGTACAAATTCTAAGCACACTGTATCTCGCATCTATAGGTCAAAATGTTGTTCGAGTCGATCTCTCATCGCAGGGACTATATCAATAATTACATGAAAGAAAAGTCTGAGTTGCCTGGCTTTGAATTTATATACACGGTGAGTAAGACTTGAGTTCAGCAAAGATCTCCGTGAAAAAGCCCGGATCACTGTTTATCCGCAGCATGTTGCTGCTCTGTTTGTTCACAATGGAAAGACATCGGTCCCAGAACCTATCCTTGTCTGTCTCCACTAGGAAGGGTTTTAGCGGATAACTGATCTCGTTACCCATATAGCTGTAGGAGAGGTATAGGCATGTAAGCACCATGGCCTGTAGGTCCTGCTCAGATACAAGGTCGGCGTGGCTGCTGTCTCGGACCAGCATGAAGACGAACACGACGTTGGCAGGATTAATAAATCCTACGTCCTGCCAGCCTTGTAGGAGCAAGGATCGGTCCACCGTCCGCAACCACATGATGAGGTCACAACCCTCGAAAGTCTTTATCTTTCTACATTTCTTACACAGGTACTCCCCTAGACACTTGAGGAGTTCCGAGGTGGAGGCTTGGATAATGGTGCGTTTGGCGGGACTGGTGGTGATCTTCTCGGATTTCTCTGATGTTTTCCTCGGCGGGACATTCTCGTCGGTTCCCGGTTTGATGTCGTAGAGCGACAGTGACTTTGGGATGTTTCTGTTCAGGTGATCAATGTTAGAGTTATTGTCAAGTTTACCCGGCACAATGGAAGCGTTGGATCGTAGAAGGAAGTTCTTGTCTTTTTTCTTACTCCCGTTAACAGAGAATTTTTTCCAGCTAAGTCCACTCAGAAACACCGTGTGCTTCTTGTACATCTTTTCCCGCGTTTGTGAAGATTGTGCATTCTTAGCATTGTTCAGAATTTCGTATCCGAAGTTCTGTAGATGAAAGTCCTCATAGAGAGGTTTTCTAGGTTTCGGCGTGAAGGACATTACGGTACCCATATTGGTGGAATCTAGTCACAAATATAAACTTAAGGCTGATCAAAGAAATTTGGTTAAGGTGGCCCTTCACCCACCCAAATCACTTCTTCTCACAACCCTGCATACATCCTAACACAGAATCCATCAGAAAATAAATAGCTCTACAAGGAACTATAGACAGGGAATTTTCCAAGGATTCCTTGCCTCGGAGTTCACGGAATATCGATTGCCATCCATACTTGCTGAATCTCATTATTATAATGCGCTCCATGACATCATTGCCATGGAAACATCAATAGTCTTGCAGAAGGAACAGTCTCCGTAATTGAGTCATGCGCAGTGAGGCTTGTCGTTTTGTCGACGTAGAGCCAATAATCGATGATCTAATGGAATTGGTCACGACAGAAGCTGCAGCGCTGGAGACATATCGATTTAGACTGACTCAGTAGTACAGTCACGTATATATCGGTGTACGGAGTACAGAATGTTTATCACTCAAGAAATTTAAATCAATCGATACCAACAATAAATACTTCTCAAATATTTAACATATTACCAATAATTACATATTTTTCAAGACACGGGGAATACGTTTGAATTTTAACGTATTATCGCAACCAAGGAGTGGAAGAGAAGATTGTGATTTAGCGATCATGAAGACTACTTTGAAAACAATAATTCTAAGCATATTATTATAATTATCATGCATGTACATGTACTGTAAAACAAGAAACATGGACAACTGATTTTTCGTCAATCATTTTAAAGTCAGAATGGGAAAGATGCACATTCCATGCGCATCTTCACTTGTAACACATGCAAACATGTACGCGGGAAAACGGGAAAATATATGCCTTGAATTCCATCCAAACATTTTCCAAAAATGGCGACTTTATTCAATATTTCCGCAAAGATTGACGGTTTCTATTATTTACAAAACTATCCGCTCTTATAAAACATTGATGTCCCATTCTTTGACGAAGAAAATTAAATAATTTGTGGAGGCTGTCTAAATATGAAAAGGGCCACAAACTCTCAAAATCCGCCGTATCAAAAGATTTAGTTTGTCGTAAGGATTTGATGCTAATTTTCGTTAACTTTCCTATGTAAATTTGATAATAAGTTTGAATTTTCAAGGGGGGGGGGTGGGTTCCGGACCCCCCCCCCCCCCCCCCCCCCCCCATCCGCACATGTATGATACACTGGAAATTCATATTCACAATATTACATTACACAGTCCATCAACTCGAATTCACAATGAAAACAGAATATAGCTCCCGGATCTGTAACTGTCACATACACGGTAGATTACAGAATGTACCAACGATATTCTTCACTTGAAAGAAAAAAAAAAATTCATACAGATCCTTCTCCTTTTATTATTAGAAAGATTCAACGCAGCGGATATATTTTTTAAAAAAAAGTATGTATATCGTATAATTTGTCCACAATAATAATTGTACTTATAAGTAAATATGAAACAGTGGGTACATTTGCTAGTACCAGAATTTACATACGGTATATAGAAAAATTAGGCACTGCATTTGATATGTGAATCAAGCTACTGGTATTTCAATATACACATTTCAATATATTTAACATGTACATATAATGGTTACGATGTACAAGCAAATTAATTTTTAAACAATTAAAAAAAGTAAAAAAAAAATTTTCAATATCGTAAATGTCTGTCCAAAAAGATAACATAAAGTAATCTTCATTGCCTTTCTTGCAAGTTTTGAACCATTAACTTTAATGAAAAAGATTCTCAAAAAAGTTGTCAGGAAAAAAAATGTGTCTTTATGTTCCTGTATACAAATAAACTGTCTTCAGCTACATAGAGGCATACAAATAAACCAAGTAATTTAATTCCCTCAATACTCATTTCTAATTATTTGTTTCTAAAATGGCCTATCCTTTAATATGTCTTCTTTCCTTTTTTTCTATTGTAATAAAAACTTGGGAAAAAATCTACTTCAAGGCAAGCATGTGGATATATTGTATACATTCACACCAAGAAACATTCACTGTATTGAATCCCTTAAATTCCAATACATACAAGCAAATATATAAGTTTTGCAAAAACCCAAGTATAAAGGAGACCAAAAATTACAGCACTGATTTCAGTCAATAAATTTAACAAAAAATAATTAGTCTATGGATAACATGCCTCTACTACAGGCTCAAAGAACCCAGCCAAGACTTGCTCAGAGTGATTAAGAGGGCTCAATGGTCATTTTAGACTTTATCAATCTCCTCTGTAAAGAGCTCTGTATTAAGATATAGAAAAATATTCACATTCAAAATCTACAATGTTTGGTTTTTTTCTTTACTACATGTAATAAATAGTTTATATCCAAAAATATATTAAAATTAAATGGTAGATCTGATGATTAATTTTTTGGCAATCCAGTTTCCTTAACACACAAAGTACGTACTGTAAATAACAACAGATACATGTAGTTGGATACTGGTTGAGGTCATGGTGATTTTGGTGGCTGTATATTTTTGTGGCTTTATATCAATAAGGCCTGTCTGAATCTCTCCTTATGTGAATTTTCATGATACCATATTTCAAAAATGAAGAACCAGTCTGATAGATTTGGATTGAAAAAAATGAAAATGAATTTAATTATTAGAGCAAAAATTGCTTGATGGATTGATTAATCTAAAGTTCAATTCTAATAACAAAATATCTTGTAAACTGTTATTCTATCAATAAAAAATCTGTAAAAAACAATAGCATTGTTATAAATCTGATTATGTTCAAACAGATGAATAAGCCTTTAGAAAAAAAATCATCTTTTCACTTTTAAATCTGTTAGAATTCCCATCATTTTTGCTTTTTACAAAAGAGTAGTTTTTACATGGCACCTTCAGGCTACAGATCATTTAACATCATCAGACCCTTCACAGGAGAAGGCCAGAGGAAAATGTAGGCGGCAAAACTCCATTCATCACAGCAAGCAGGGAATTATGGGAGGCAAGGGGAATCATGGGAGACACGCCCCCAGAACTTGTTCAACAAGGCAGTCATGTAACAAAATGCATCAAAAATATGCCGCAGCTCTAATGTGTATAGACATATAACTGTGTAATACAAAAATAACCTTTATAAAATTCATCAACAAACAACAAATAAAGCACAAAAAATTTCAACAGCTCTAAATTAGTTGCATCTGACAGTTCTTGCAGTTACAGTGGAAGTGGGATGGGCATTTGCTATTAGTTGAACATTCCCTGTGGAATATTTCCTTTGAATCTATCAAGCAACAATGCCAAAAAAAGAAATAGAAGCAATTTATCAATACCTCTCCCAATCCCCTACGGACAATAATCACTGTATGCAACTCAGCAGAAAGTGTTTTCAAATTGACATGGAATAAGTGGAATGAATATACGGCATTCACAGATCAAAGCAGCTATAGTAGACAATATGGTGAAAAACAATAGCAAAGCAGGAAAAACAGATCAAAATATGCATCAAAGATTAAATGAAAAAAATGTATCATAATTACATGTCTTTTATGTACATTGTGAATAAAAAATGCAAAAAACAGATGACTAATTTGCTAGATATATAATTATAAATATATCTATAAACATAGGAACAGCTGTGCAAATCACCCCCTCAATGCAAGGGAAGATAACCCCAGCACTGATCAATATAGGACTCCACCAATATATCTAATGAAATAGCTGATTATCAGATCCTGAAATTCTATGACAGAAGCATTTCCTAATCAAGGTGTAAAAATAACCTATCTACACATCCTACTTTTTCAACAAAAACTCAAGGTTCAAGGTGTGTTTGCATGTGGAATTAAGAGAAAGATTGGTTTTTGACTCTCAGGTGTTACTGTAAGCAAAACAGCTATAAGCCCTTCACCTGGCTGTATTAACATCATCATATCCAAAAGGGTGTTTTAATATGGAACCAATGTGTAAATAAATAAGACGAATGTAAATGTATATGTCAACAAAATGTGAAACATTGAATCAGTGGCTTACATTGTACACATAAACATTTAATTTTATTTCGGATTTCTGCAGTAATCCGATTTTAAACTGATATATAATTGATTGTAAATACGAATTACATATACATACGATGTAACTTAGAACATCTATAAATAATACCATTAGGATAAATCTTAAATAAACAAATATAAAATTTCAATTTTAAAATATTCTTTCTCTGAGGTAAACATCACACACACATGTAGTATATTGACTCTGTAATATATATCAAGCATTGTTCTTGATCAAACAAATCCCTAAATCAAAATAGCTTTGTTATAACAATTCAAAGAAAGAATCCATATTCTCAGCTGTTTTAAAGGTAAATGAATGTCAGCATGTACATGGAGAATAGAGAAAATCTCAGAAAATTCAGACAAGTTTGATAGTACATGTACAATAGAAGGTACCCATCTGCCCCTATATTGTAGGAGGCACTCTTTGGTTTACTTAGAACTTACAAGTAATGCCTGGAATAGACACCAACTTGTATCTACATAGATCAATTTATTATGGTGGTCTCCAGTGCACTGAGCATCCTAACAGTTTACACATGATTTCCAATCTTGGTTTTACCTTACACAACTCACTTGATAAAGCATCTCCTTTGCAATTTGAACTATTCTGAACTACTGGTATGTTTCTTTATATTGGTTCCCTGACAAGCATTAATTTATTTTGTTTGTGACTTGATACGATTATCCATCAGCGTTTTGCATTAAAGCATATCTATCCATAGATTCATGTTAAGATAATAGCCTTTGGTGGAATGAAGGGTAGTGAGTGGAATACATGGTGACCCCGAGAACATGAACCTCCAGGATGTTTCACCCCCAGGATGTTTGACCCCAAGTGTAATGAAGTGGTTATCATTAGGACTCTGGCCACATCAAAGCAATGTCATTTCCTTCCTTCTTAAACGTGGCTCCTCCATTTACTGCAGTTGGTCGCACCATAACTGTTCGCCTCTTACTTCCCAGCATGCAATGCACTGGTTTATGAATGGTTACCTTTATCTCCCTGCCCATCCTAAAGAAGGAAACACAACTTTGTAAAATTTTGTTCATAAATAACTGAGGAAAGCTAGTGATTTTATCAATATTCTTGGACATCAATAGAATTACTGAAAATAACAGTTTCAAGGATATGTACATTTGTTGCATATAATTCTATCAATACAAAATATTATTAGATATTGAACTCCGATGAACATTTTATTTCATTGATCAACTCAAGATCAAAATCCATGAAAATAGGTATTCAACAAAAATTTATGAAAAACCACAGTATTGTATTTGTATGACAAAAAATAGTTCAGAGATTTTCCAACAAATGACAATGACTACTCTAGAATGCCTGTGACGAGACTTTTTTCCCGCGTCTCACACTTGACTGTAACCGTTTTCATACCTAAAACAATCCCTTTCACCTTAAAGCTTATCTCTGACAGTCACTACTCAGAGAACCCATAATATCCCAATTCCTACTGACAGAAACTTTATATCATTCCTCCTCCCCCCACCCTCTCTCTCTCATGCAACTACATGAATCTCCACCCTGGCTCAAGTGAATACATGTACTGAAAATGACCAAACAGCATGCCCAAATAAAACACTTACACCCCCTTCATCCTCACCAATTGTTGCCTAATTTTGACAGTGACTACACAACCTGCCCCCTCCCCCCCCCCCCCCCCCCCCCCCCCTCCCAATGCCTCTTACCTCTGACAGTGACTACATAGGGTGCCCAACACTTCGCCCACCCTCTCCTCCTTTGTGAGGTTCAGTAGACAGATAACTAGGTCGTTTTCATCAGAGAGGTGGATGATGACCAGCTGATCACTGCCCGAGGTCAAGGACACTCCAGTTACCTGGCAACACAAAATAATACCTTGTGAGTCAAAGAAAAAAAATGTACAGTCAAGAATATCTTAAGTTTATATAAACTTATGTACATTATGAATTTATCTTAAAGTTTGTTAAAAAAAAAAAGGAAAAGAAATTTCAACTTGAGAAACATTGATTTTTTATTTAATCATTAAATGATAAATTAATAAGTCAGTAGCCATTTTTCTCTGCAGGAGATAATGCAGCATAATCAATTAAAGTTGTTTTGCCAATACCTAAGGCCTTCCTCAATGATTGGTGGTGAGAGAACTCTACATTATCTCTGCACGTGTGTGACAGACAACTCCATGTGTTAATTCATATACTAATTAGGCTGTTTTTCATATTTATTGCATTGTTTACCACCATTAGTTAAGGTGATGTCTCTAAACCATTAACTACATATATTCACTATCATTTAGTAAAGAATTGCATAAAAACTGAATAAAAAGGATTTTTCTGATATCCCTTACCATTAATATACTGATCCTAACTCATTCCTTTACCTGTATATACTAATCCCTTTGTATTATCAATCATATAACAATCTCTCTGAATTACAATACGGTAAATATACTGACACCTTTGTTATTATGCCTGATCATTTATCTACTATAATCCTTTCTCACTCTGTATCCAATTGTTATAATGACCCATTCATGTGTTTCTGTACCATTGATGTACTGACCATTTATCTACTATTATCCCGGCCTACCCACTCTGTACCCAATGTTATAATGACCCATTCATGTGTTTCTGTACCAATGATGTACTGACCATTTATCTATATACTATAATTCCGGCCTTCTCACTCTGTATCCAATATTATAATGACCCATTCATGTGTTTCTGTACCAATGATGTACTGACCATTTATCTATATACTATAATTCCGGCCTTCTCACTCTGTATCCAATATTATAATGACCCATTCATGTATTTCTGTACCACTGATGTACTGACCATTTATCTACTATAATCCCTACTCATTCTGTACCCAATGTTATACTGACCCATTCATGTATTTCTGTACCACTGATGTACTGACCATTTATCTACTATAATCCCTACTCATTCTGTACCCAATGTTATACTGACCCATTCATGTATTTCTGTACCATTGATGTAGTGATCATTTATCTACTATAATCCCAGCCTACCCATTCTGTACCCAATGTTATAATGACCCATTCATGTGTTTCTGTACCATTGATGTACTGACTATTTATCTACTATAATCCCTTCTCATTCTGTACCCAATGTTATACTGACCCATTCATGTATTTTTGTACCATTGATGTAGTGATCATTTATCTACTATAATCCCGGCCTACCCATTCTGTACCCAATGTTATAATGACCCATTCATGTGTTTCTGTACCATTGATGTACTGACTATTTATCTACTATAATCCCTTCTCATTCTGTACCCAATGTTATACTGACCCATTCATGTATTTCTGTACCATTGATGTACTGATCATTTATCTACTATAATCCCTTCTCACTCTGTACCCAATGTTATACTGACCCATTCATGTATTTCTGTACCATTGATGTACTGATCATTTATCTACTATAATCCCTACTCATTCTGTACCCAATGTTATACTGACCCATTCATGTATTTCTGTACCATTGATGTAGTGATCATTTTAACCCTGTTACATCATGTTACTCTTACTATTGATCTAAAGACCCCTATGTATTACCATTTTATACTGATCCCTTTGATACAGTACACATATTACAATTGGCTGTGTATTCTAATTAATGTTTTTGGCAGAATACAACTTCTGTTAAATCAAGGACATCACCATATGTCAAACATATAGTACATTGATAAAAAGGTACATTAGAGAATGCGCTAAATCAAATCCACGCTAACCTGTTGAAAAATAATTTTCCGTCAAACATTGTATTCGCCAAATAGAATATATAAAACTTACAGAATACATTCCCTTATAATAGATAAACTGGCCCATCTCAAAATCCTTTGCCATCCATATTTTGATCTCGATGCTATCCCTTTTAATTGATATAGAGACTGATCCCTTAATAATTATAATCTTTTACCATATGTATATGCTTATCCCAATGTACTGGTAAAACTCTAGAAATACTGATCCATTTATATTACCCCTACCATTGATATACTTATCTGGTAATACTATAAAATGCCATTAATATACTGATCCCTTAATATTATCCCTAACCATTAATATACCGATCCCTTAATACTTTCCCTTACCACTGGTATACTGTTCCCTTAATACTTTCCCTTACCATTGATATACTGATCCCTTAATACTTTCCCTTATGGCTGATATTCTGATCCCTTTATATTATCCCTAAACACTGATATACTGTTCCCTTAATACTTTCCCTTATTGTTGATATTCTGATCCTTTTATATTTATTTTAGATTTGTCTTTGATAACACTATGAATCAATTCTGTAATGTATAGTCCAATTCATTTTATCAATGACTATTTAATCATGCAATTCCTGAAAAATGTTTATTAAATATAAATAAATATAAGTATCCCTTACCATAGATATACTGATTAATATTATGATCCCTTAAAACAATCCTTTGTCCTTGATCCATTAATAAACTATATCTTACCATTGATATACTGATCCCTTTTTAGTATTCCTTAGCATTGATAGACTGATCCTTTTGTTATTTCTTTTCATAAATATACTTTGTACTTTTTGAAATAAAAATCTTTACCATATATATGCTGATCAATTTGTTATCCTTTACCATTGATATACATGTACTGATCCCTTTGTATTTTTCCTTACCATTGATATACTGATCCCTTTCTTGTCTGCTTTTATTGCAATACTGATCCCTTTTAATAAACTATCCCTTACAATAGATATACTGATCCCTTTAAATAATTCCTTACCATTGATATACTGATCCCTTTGTATTATTCCTTACTATTGATATACTGATCCCATTATGATCTGTTTTTTATATTCTGATCCCTTTAAATCATTCCTTACCATATATATGCCTTTGTTATCACTTACCATTGATATAGGGATCCCTTTTTTCAGTGGTTTGTACTTCTTCTTGGGATCCAGTTTGTAGATGAACTTGTCTGTGATGACAATGGCCCGGTCTGCAGCTTTGTTGTTCTTATTGAACTGTAACAACAAATAAGTCCACCTCAAACACTTAAGTTACCCTGATCACAACATATAAAAGAAGTCAACCTCAAACACTTAAGTTACCCTGATTACAACACATAAAAGAAGTCAACTTCAAACACTAAAGTTACCCTGATTACAACACATAGAAGGAATCAACCTCAAACACTAAAGTTACCCTGATTACAACACACAAAAGAAGTTAACCTGAAACACTTAGGTTACCATGATTACAACACATAAAAGAAGTCAACTTCAAACACTAAAGTTACCCTGATTACAACACACAAAAGAAGTTAACTTCAAAAACTTATGTTACCCTGATTACAACACACAAAAGAAGTCAATCTCAAACACTTAAGTTACCCTGATTACAACACATAAAAGAAGTCAACTTCAAACACTTAAGTTACCCTGATTACAACACACAAAAGAAGTTAACTTCAAAAACTTATGTTACCCTGATTACAACTCACAAAAGAAGTCAATCTCAAACACTTAAGTTACCCTGATTACAACACATAAAAGAAGTCAACATCAAACACTTAAGTTACCCTGATTACAACTCATAAAGTAATAACCATACAGTAACTCTATCTCTTCTATAGTATCATTTTAGATTGTTACAGATAAGATAAATTATAGTTGGTTAAAGGAATACATTTCAAGACAAAATTCTTCACAGAAGACAATAATTAACTCAATCTCTTCTATGAAATCATTTCACATTTTCACAATTAAGATCAGTTATAACTAATTAGATGTCATTGAATACTTATTTCAAGATCTAATTTATCCATTTTAATTCCCACATAAGACAATTATTCAGATATAAAGCATGTGAAACACTTTATTCCTGTGGCCACACGTTTTTCTAGCTTACTGTATCCAACTTTGATTCATATAAACTGATTCCCAGTGACATATATTTTGGACAAGCTACTGTAGATATTTTTAAACAATTACATAGAACATTGCAAGATTGGTTTGTACCCAGAACCATGAATGACAACAAAATTGTACATTGAATCCTGCAAGATATGCTTTGCAATGCAAATAAATGAAAGATTATAAGCAATAATAGTACCTTTTTAACATGGCAAGAAAACAAGACCTTGGAGAATTGATCGTGTGATTTCAGGGAGTTCATCTTTGTCACAAAATCAGCTGTGTTGCTATTATCCTTGGACTGTAATTTAAACCAACAATGAATAAGAAAAAAATATAGACACATTCAGAACCAAATTTTACATCTAAGAAATAAACTTTAAAGATCGAATGTGGGCATCAATTTTCATGGACTATGTGAAAATTACAGTTTGAAAGATATATCTTAATTCATGATCAAATAATGATCCAATAGATATGAAATGTTATTAGATATTGCACATCATTAATAAATTAAAATTTTTGAATCGATTCATCAATGAAATCCATGAAAACTGAACAAATACTGATTAAACCAGTTTAATAAATCAAATATTAAATAAATCCTGCCATATTCAAAGTTGAACAGCTTTGAATTCAAGATATTATCCAATTGCAAGAAACCAACAAGTAATAACTCTGGACAAGCTATATGTTTCTTCATTTTTTATTCTTCAGAGGTAAGAAATCGAATCACTGATTGTATTGATGTATACACACTGGACAGTGTCATTTAATGTGGGTTGTACATATACAGTGTAAGATTATTTCAACCAAACTCAGTGTCCAAACTGTTAGACAGGGCTGTAAATCACAAGATATATAACTAATAGCAAAATCTCAGGAAAATAAAACTATAAAGGGATACCTCATAGGACAGATAAATAATCCAGCAATATATAGGATTTTTGCATAACATAATAAACAAAGACAATAATAAGATAGATGAATTATTACATTATTGATAATAACGCACGAGAACAACTTGGTTAATAAGGTTGATTCGAACTTTTCTTACAATGTTTTTTAATTCATTTTTATTTTACCTATTTAAATATCTGAAAAAAACCCTATATAATCTATAAGATTACAACAAAGAGTATATAAAATTATTGCTGAAAGTTTTTGGGAAAGGACTGGTGATTAAAACTATATTGTAATATGAAGTCTACATGTGTTATATTATGAATACATTGAAATTAGTACATATGTGGCTAAAATTCCACCTTTTTGTAGCATGCCATATATTTCTAAAAAAGTTTAAAAGTTATACAGAATGGAACCCAAAAGCTTATAATATTAACTTTATCAATTAAATATTTCGATCAGTATAGCAGCATAACTAAGAAGCTGCCTCACAGTTACTGCACTTTGTAGTTCATACTACCATAAATAGATTTACTTGTCCATGGACTTCATTCTTGATCTCAGTGAACGCAATAAAGAATCAGAGTTTGTGTAGTGATCCCAATAGATAACTTCAGATACTAATTGAGGTGGTATAGGACACATGTCAATATTTATGTAGATACAGTGCTGCTATCGTGAAAGTTGACAATTCTATCCTATCCTATCCTATATCCTGTATCCTGCATCCTATCCTGCAAATAAGCTCTATCCTATCCTATCCTATCCCACACCATCCATATATAGGAATTAAAGTTAAATAAAATGAAATTTGAGAAAAAAATGATTTTATCAAATAATGTAGTACTCAAAATGACTAATCAAAAGATAAAAACGAAAATTCTTAGAATGGAATAACTTATTTACCTGTGCAACGGTAAAATTAAATCGTACGCAGATTGTACACAATAACGTAAACAAACAGGTAAGCGATTCGATTTTTGTTTTTATAAGATTTAGGTATTAAAAACAGATAGATAACTTCGATGTATTTATTGAACTAATGTTTAAACATACATTTTTATCATTTTTTTCCCTTACAACATAATAACCGAGTGAAATTATCGGTAATCGGCCGATTCGTTCGGCGATAAATGTAACACGATCTGAACATTATAATTTCTTTAGGAATCATTAATACGATCGCATTTGTAGTTTAATCATTTGGAAATGTTTAAAAAAATAAATTTATAGTTAGCGAACATTTACTAATTTGATCTGTTCAGTTTAATATTGGACAGATATATACGGCCCTGTTACATGTATCAGGCTTCGAAAAAATTATACTAATCGTGAAAAGTACACTAAAACAATGTCTATTTCTTCTTTATACCTTTATTTAATTATATGCCAAATTCTTCATCCATGAATTCAATTGAGCTTTTAACATTTTATAGACTTTAAATGAAGTAAAGAAATATATTATATAGCAATCATTGTGTGACATCGAATTCTCACAGTAACTCCATACATACGTGAGAACTGACAAACATGTAGCGCCCACTAGCGCGCATCAATATTAGCACTGTTTTGTTACCATAATACATTTATAATCATTCTTAAATATTTTAACTTGTAAAACAAATTAAGTTGACATTGTAAATGCATTGTTACGTTATTGTTCGTTTTGCAAAATCATTCTGAAATTTATACTCGAATCTGATTGGCTACAGGATGCAGGATAGGATAGGATAGGATAGAACTTAACTTTTATATTTCTATCATGTATCGTGCATCCTGCATCCTATCCTATCCTATCCTAGTCAACTTTCAGGATGGCAGCACTGTAAAACTATATTATTATCAAAATACTTTCACCATTTTGGAATTTTTAAATTTTACAATATTTGACCAAAATATGAATTGAAAATTTTTTTAGAAGGGGAAAATTTTCAAATGGCCATGGGAAGCTGTTTTCGAACTCATGACTTAAAGATTCGTAGCTAATGCTCAAAACCATTGCGCTACACTGTTTGGTAACAAATATTAGGGTAAACAGCTAGTTTTATAAAATTATGCTAGTCTTGATTTTATTGTTTATTTCGATAGGAAGTACGTCACAATATAGAGGTGTCCCATACCACTTTAAGGATTTGTGTAGATATTGTAACAGAGATTGGTGTTAGTACTGTCTTATAAGTAGTCACTACACAGGGATTGAAGTATAAGAATAAGGACAGACTATTTGTGATAAGTTCCCTCTATTAGTCCTAACACAACTGTCTAAAGTACTAGCCCTATTGGTCACTATACTTCTACTAGTAACTACTAACATCTACTGCTACAGTCTAAGGTGATTCAATACAATAAATTCACTAATGATGGTTATTGATATGGCTATGCTATTCAAATCTTTGGAGAAATGATGTTCAATGTCTGATACTGGTCCTTATATATACTAATATTCACACAGAATGTGATAAGGTCTCCAGATGTGCTTAACATTTTTAATTTGATTTACATAGCACAGAACTTAAAAAAAATAGTTAATTCCTACTTATTCAAAGTTTAAATTTTTATACACAAAGTTCGGCCATATCATTTGTTTTATAACATTTGAAAATTTCCAGATTCTAAGGTATGTCATAATAACCAGGTGAGGCATGGGTACCCTAATACTCTAAGCACTTCCTGCCTTTCACACCTGACATAAAATGGTGGTCTACCTCACATATTTTTCTGCACATCTCCATGATAAAACAGTCGTCAGCTAATAGATACATGAATTTAGTCACAGGATGCCGGATATAAACACCTATACCTATAACCACCTACATGGGTTTACACATCCATTTCAATACAGCTGGTAATGTTACACCGAATAGAACAAACACATCTATAATTGGAGTTGATAATGTCAGTTACATCATGGACCAGGTGCTTGTTTCTTTGCCTTTTGTCGTAAAATTGTCATATGCTACATATACTTAGCAGCTGTTAAAGAAGATGCCTATGTAATATTGTGTGCTGCAATTAATATATTTTGGTTGCATCATAGTAATAATGTTATGGAAAAACAATTTTTTGAAAAATTGCATTTCATTAAATAAGTCTTTAAAATCTACAAGTAAATAACAAAAGCATTTTTGTATGTGTGTTGATATTGCTCTTGACATAATGAGCATGTGTGCGTTGCTGCAAACACTGTTTCCTAGCCAACTAAATGTACTATATTATCCACTATATAATATCTTCATAAACAAACCAGTAGTCTTTAGCCAGCAGTTCTTTTCTAGATTTTGATGCAAACTTGGGTATATGTATATGTGCAGATCTTTTGTTGTTGTTGATAGAACAAATATTTATTTGACCCAGGAGTTAAGGTTATCATCATGATACATGATATAACTATATCATGATACATTATAAAACTATCATGATACATTATATAACAATATCATGATACATAATATAACTGTATCATAATGACTTTACCATAATATAATTCGTTTTATGATACATTATCTAACTGTATCATGATGCATGATATAATTAACTTTACCATGATATAACAGTTACTGTACCATATGATGCCTTTCCATGAAACATGATATAACTGAATCTAAAACATAAAATATCTGTATCATGTCATGTATCATTGACAGCTATGATACACTGGACAGTGAATGTGACTGTGTGATTATTAGGACAGCACCAAGCCTCTAGCCATACCCACTCGTGCTTATTAATATCATCATCCATACCTCTGTGCCGGCCTGCAGGGGAACAAAATCATATCAAGACTCACATTAAAACTCTCAATAATAAGATAACCATAATATCACCCCAATAATGCTCCTGAAATCCAAATATAAATCCAAATTATCCAATATTATCCAAATTTGAAACATTCATAGCTAGAAAATATAAATTCAGATCAATATTTTTTATTATAATAACTCAAACTTTCAAATATCTATGTAGATTGTAAAATGAATATGCCTAAAAACTGTTAGAATCACAGTCATTTTGTATACCACTTTATCATGTTTAAACTGAAAAAGGGTGTGTGTGAGAAAAACAATTGACTCATCAAAGTAATGATGGAGGGTTACATGTATTGTATAACATTTCCCTGAAACATGATACAGGCTTATACAGGTGTCAAATAAACTGAATGAATAAGTGAACAATAAACAATTATTTCATCTATAAATATTTCAAACCATCCTACTGCAGAGGGAAAATTAGTAACCCCTATGTAATTGTAAGGTCATTTAACCGACAGTAAGGATGAATATTACAAATAAATAAATTTTCAAAATATATTTCATATATATCAAACTACTATAGTTTTAGTAGTTGCTTTAGTATATAGTAGATATTATAATCATTGACTCTGCTATAGGAAAATAAAGGTAATAACAGTTATACCTAATATAAGAAAAGAAATTTAGTTAACAGATTTGTGTGTTAAAAGTTCAAACTACAGAAATAAAAACATTTAACTTTTTTGAAATTATTAATATTTACTGATAGATAACTGAAAACATAAAAATGATGAATACCTAAAGAGTTGAACATCATTAATCGGCCAAACCTTACAGGGACTTGGGGAGAACCAGGCCAAGAGAGAACCAAACAAGAGGCTCATAGGTCAAGGACAGACAGGTGTCTAGTCCTGACCACTGTTCAAATTGTGGCATAAGATATATGTTTTCTTTCATTTGAGGGATGAATTAGACAGAAATCAATTTCTACCTGGTGTAACAATGAATTATTTGTTCGCACGGAAATATAAGGTTTTCATTCGAATACCTGTTTGTGTCACATGGCTCTTATGAACCGATTTATTAGCAAGGCTATATAAAGAATTGCATAGGTGTTAAATACCAGTTTAGGACGACATGTACAGCATAAAATTTAAATTTTAGGAAATGTTTTATTAAAGAAAATAAATCAATGTAATCCAACTTTATGCCATACAGTTATGTATTTGTACATTTATTATGCCAAATATTAAATAGCTGCTGTGTGTCAATGCTAATATCCACACAGAGTGTTGTTATTTCCTAGTATTCTAGTACTCAGCTTTCATTTGGAAAGTAATCATGGTAATGAATGGATTTAAAGGAGAACTAATGAATATGAACAAGAGCGCCACTTATCGAATTATCCCCTCCCACAAGAAATGTTCACTGAATGTGTCATATTAATCAAGCTCATTCATTTGCTTGCTGTGTGTGTTTTATTGTTCATTCATACAGTTTAATTGTAAACTGTAGATTCCTTATTTTACGCAAGTACTTAATTCCGCGATTCAACCGTTTTGCATCAAATCGTAAGAATATAAAATCGCGATTGCCGAATTTTTATCACAGTTTTGTTAAGTTTCATCTGCCCAAAAATTATAAGCGAGATTTTAAAATCCACGACATGTGCTTCTCACAATTTTACGTGGATATTAATTCCTCGCGTTAAATAGAAATTTACAGTATACAGTGGAATCATTTTTATTCGTGGGGGTCAATGTTCGTGGGTAGCCAAAATTTTCCTGGTTCGTGGGGACGTAGATTCGTTGGTAGTGTAATCAGAGTAATTTTAATAAATATTAAACAAATACTTGTATATGCATTCATCGGGATGTAATTTCGTGGGCAAGGGTTACCCACGAAAGCCACGAAAATTGAACCCCCACGAACAAAGATGATTCCACAGTAATTGTCTTATGATAACGCATGTAAAAGGTATTTAAAGAAATAATTCGCCAATAATAAATAGGGTTTGACAATTATCATATTACAATGCATACAAAATACTTTATTCAAACTAGAATTCACCGACAAAATGGTTGTCAAAATCTAAGGTAAAAGTTCCTACTATCATTAACCGTGAAATGATTCATTATAATTTTCTATCAAGGTTTTCAGGAAGAGCAGTAACTTTATTTGGATTCTGCGAGCACTTACTGCAACCATGCACCATGCTTTTCTTCACTCAGTTGTCAAATTATAATGTAGAGCATCTAACTTGTTTTTCTAATTTTGCAGGGTGTTTCAGCTTTACGTGGTCACTTTCACAAACACACAATTAAGCAAGATGCAAAGTCATTCACAAATATTTTGAACAGCACAATGTTTTGAATGAACACCTACTCGTATTAATATTAATGAATTGGATTACGCTCAAGAGTAATAACATATTTTTCTACTGGTTAATGTATCATAAATTGACAAATAACATTTACAACTTGTTTATCAGAAATACAGAACCAGTTTATATATCTCTTTGGAAGGTTCAACATATTAGGGATACTGGTATTAATTAACACTTATCAAAATAATAAGTATGTTTATTAATCTAAAAAACAAAGCTGCACCAAAAATGAGTCATTTCATGCTTCAAATAAATTGGACACAAGAATTTTAAAAAATCAAGAAACCATGTATAAGTGATTTAAAAAATAAACAGAGTTCTGAACCAATGAAACCTTACCATAGCAAGGTAATTTCCTTCCCACTTCCTGCGGGAGCCCCAGTCTGACCTCCGACCTCCTAGGGCTGCTGCCGCCGAGACCTTTAATCTCAGTATGGGCCATTCCGGCTTTGGAACATCCTTCAGAATCATGTTTGCTCTCCATCTGTACATTAAATTTAGTTTATCAGATTTTAACAATTTTATCTAAAATGTAAATATCTCATATCGGGTAATATTAGACCATGATGAATATGTTGACGTAATGTTGAAAGCCCATATACAGGGAAATATTGTTAGCAGGCAAATTTAAGATGGGGCGAATTCAAATCTCAAATTATCTCTATAATATATGTATCTGTGTCTGGGCGAACTCAACACAGGGCAAAACCGTTTGCAAGCATAGAAGGTCGGAAAAAAACATGGGACGAAAATAATCCTGTATACAATTTCTTGATTCATCTGATTACTTAGAGTTTTTTCATTCAATTTGTCAGTTTATTACAGACTCTGAGGAAAAAAAGTTTGATTATAATCTTATTGGAATGATGTTGATTCACAGATAAATAAATTGACCAGACAGGAAATCTCAGGACCAGAAACTTGACCAGACATGAAATGGTCTTGAGGAGTGAACGGATACATGTACGTACCTTCCATGAACTTTCTGTAGAAGTTGGACCAGCCCCTGTAGCATGGAGGGTGGGCGTGGCCATTCCACGCTCTTCCCATAATCCTTCATTCTCTTTACATTCCTACAAATGTCATTTACTCAGTGTTTGAGTTAGCTAAACACAAGATTTACATCAATTTCATAGTAGTTTCACAAAGCTGAACATGGAACAGACTATTTTTCTTTACATTTACACAAATGTCATTTACGCACCTTTTGAATTTGCTAAAGACAAGATTGAAGTATTTATTTATAACAGAACGCTGATCATTTTGAGAATGTAATCACCTGAATTTATCCACTAGATTCTTGATATACTGTCTTATCTTGTATTTCTTGAAGCGGTTCATAATCAGGTATATTGCCCTCATCTTTTTGGCCCTTCTTCTGGCATTGCCCCCACGCCACATCTGAAATAGAGGTTATATATTATGTAAAATCAAAGTGCTACATGTACTACACGTACTTTCAAAGATGAGTGGATATGAGTATATGCCACCTTTATCCCAAAGACATAGATTTAACTTTGCAATCTTCATTTATACCAGAGTGAGAAAGGAGATCAACACTAGTGTATCTCAGTCTATATCTCACAAGATAGTTTAATATATTTCACACTTAAAAACTTCACCAAGCCCATTAAAGAGCAAGATAAATTTTATTCTATCTACCCCAGCAAAATTTCAACTTAAATCACACTGAGACAAGTACAGTCTCAGTTTACAACACACAGGAATAGGATTACAATATCCTGAAAGATAAAATATTTATGAAGCTTTATTCAAACATTGAAGAACGAACCAAATGTTCATCAAGCACTTATCCTTTATAATCAATTGTTTTATTATTAATCTTAATTTGATTTTGTGGACTAACTTCAAAATGGAAACACTGAAAAATAATTTTTGAAAAATAATGATAAAAACATATAATTTAATATATAAAAAAAAGCATTAAATTAAATTTCTAAACTCTTAGCTTCTCAATATAATAAACAGAATAAAGCAGACATATACTGTAGATTCCTTATTAAATGCGAGAAATTGATATCAGTGTAAAATTGGGAGAAACACATCTTGCAGATTCCAAAATCTCACTTTCATCTTTAAGACAGATGTAAACTGAAGGAAACTATGATAACAACTCGGCGTTTGGGATTTCATATTCTCGCGATTTGATGTAAAACGGTTGAATCGCAGAATTTAGTACTGGCATAGAATAAGAATCTACAGTATATGACTACTAGTAACTCTTGCATTTCTCGAAGTTCTTGATCACTCAAAGTGAGTCTCCGGGCCTGATTTTTGCCCCTATATAACTATTAAGAAAATTTACTCGATTTCTCAAACTCTTGATCTCTCGAAGTCAAACTGCAGTACCGTTATTCATAATCTATTGTTTTTTTTTACTATCAATTCATCCAAGTGGCTGTATATATGCAAGCATTATCTCATTTTAACACCTAATAGATTCTTGGTCATTTAAATGGCTCCAAGCTTTAGACGCGCAACCCATGTAACGGGATGTTAATTCAGGACACTTGTCCTGAAAGGGGATAATTGATAATATCAGATATAACGTTACCTAATCTATAATCAACACAGACCGTCTTATGATGATTTGGAGACGCAGTGAAAATGAGAAATTAATTATGAGACGAGACAATAATTTTGATTCAAAGCTTAATGAATTATACAACTGAAGAAATTATGCGTATCAGCATCATTGTCATTATAATGATTACTGTATTGCTAAACAAGTTCTCATACAGCTGGTGAAGGACCCGTACAGTGGGTGATACTCAGTTTTATCACATGTTTATCTCAATATGCCGTGGGTATCACTCATGTAATAAATTTTTGATATTCCACTGTGTGTTCTTACGCCGCATAATTAAATATTACGTAGCTTCAGGCGGATGATTGACGTAGAATGAGAAAGTAACAAAACAATTCAGTTGAAACGCGTAGAGTTGTAAATGTGAAGATCTTAATGCTGTTTTAATTTTTTCTTTCATGAATTGATAATACTATGCTCGAAAATGAAATGTTTGTTTGTTAATCATGAAGGAACTTTTTTCCATGTGTAAAGTTGTTGACGTCTTGTAGTATATGTGTTGTGCTGTTCACAATTATATTAATTTTTATAGAAAAGATTAAGGTTAAACAAAATACGTGGTAAAACATGTGATAAAAAGAATCTCTCATGATTTGCGATGGTATATGATTTTTATCCAACTCGTGTGTATTCTATCCCCTCGCCAAGGCTTGGGGATAGAAAACACACAACTCGTTGGATAAAAATCATATACCATCGCAAATCATGAGAGATCCTATATATCTTTTTCATGACAAGTTGTCTCACAGTCCAGTAGCACAGAGCAATCAGGTCATAAATTTCATGACTTTATTCAATATTTGTTTCTATTAGTTTTTAAAACAACCAGATCTGTATATCTAACTGAAATAAAAAGTTGTAAAAGCACACGCGTAAGGTTAGCCCTAAAATAAATGGGCTAATCATAACACTAAATTTAAAACCCCTGGGTCAACCCGGAAAATTACGAACTTTTGAAAACTCCAACACTTGATCCTTCGAAGTTTTCCCTCGGTCCCATGGACTTTGAGCCATCGTGAGTCACCTGTATTTTAGAATTTGCTATGCAGTCATCTTTTGTCCCATGACTTTCTCACTCAAAATACTGCAAAAGTATTATATTTGGTAATACCATATTTGGCGGAAATGAATTTTCAATAAGTTAGCATGGATTTAAATCAGCATTTTCTAAATGCAAATATTTTTAATAAACATATATGAGGGTTGTCCCAATATAGCATAGACAGAACACATAACGTAAAATCTGTTCACTGCAATTTCATCAGACTTCTGTTTTCTTCGATGACTCTTTGGCAAACAATACTGAAAAATTCAAATCTGTACTTTATTTATTTATTTAGAAAATGAATAATTAGTAACAACAAGTTTTGCTAGGCGGCGCAATGTGCGACGTCAAAATTTCCAGTCTTTACGTTGTTGCTAAACCTTCCACATCGTTTCCGACAACATTTATGTTTTAATTCCGAAATGTCTTGAAAAAAATATTTTCTTTGAACATGTACCCTGGACGCATATTCAATATACATTCCTAGCTTTGTTTATTAAAAAACATTTTCTAAGTACATATGATCTGTCAACACTAAACTAGCCCTGTATTACTTGTTGTCTAACATCTGTCTTACCGAAATGTGTTGCTCAGCATTTTGACGTCCATTACTATCAGTCAGGGTTTCTTTTTTTTCACTTATCGCATCATACTCATCTGAATATTTTCAATGTTGTTAAACTACTAATTCACAAAATCTATTTCTAAGCGATTCTGTTAATTTCATTTACTTCAAAAGTTGCATAGGATTTGTTTCAAGGTCTTTACAAAATTTGATCAGTTACCACTCCGCTGCCTTAAATGCTGACGTTTCATTTAATTACAAGTTAACACTTCAGCTTGTCACAAAATGCGCTATAAAATCTTTAAAAGTTTAGTTAAAGCCAAATTATTTTCTGGGTACATGATAGAAATATTAACAAATATAGTTGTATTTTTCATTTTATTTCATTCGAAAAGTACTTTTTCTAGCAATTTTCATTTCATTATGTTGATTTTAACTTTTCATTTTTGAAATTGCGCCGCATGTCGAATTTATTATCTAGCATACTTTCATTTCACTAATCTAATCTCAAACAATATTTGATTTAAAAACATAATTTGAATCAAATTACTTGAACCCTTTGTGGCACAAGTTTCATCTTTCTATGTCTTCGATTAACTGAATAACGCCACTTGTCTACGCTATTTTGGGACAACCCTCGTATTTGCATATGTTTGACGTTTAGCAATGTACTTGATTTAGCAGGAGCCTCTCTCGCAAAAATTGCTATATAGAATACACAGCCAAATGTAATACAATTACAGTATTTTCATACTCTGATGAATGACAAAACTTTTTACTGTACATAAACAACCTGGTTTTTGCACCCTTTGTTTTTTTTTGCCTCAGTGATGACGCAGATACTTAATTATTTTAATTATCATGTTTGTTTGTTGAAAAATTCTGACGCAGACGCTTATGTTTGTTTGTTGATTAACTCCAATGCAGACGCGTTTTTTGTTTGTTCATTGGTTATTTCTGACATTTGAACATCCCCTCTGTCACACACGACTGTCTGGTCACCGAGTCTATGTTTTGTAATAGTCTGCCATTACATCACAATGTACCAGACTCCTACCTTTACATCATTATGATGGGTACTATAGGTACACCTGTCGTATAAATTACTATGATCCTGCACACTATGATCGGGCACACATTACAAAATGGTCATCAGCTACTTTCCAAGTGTCTAAAGTACATTCCTCATCATTTATTTAGCATTATTTGTCTAAGCTTTAGTTTAGCTTATCACCAATTATCAGCATAGTTTAATTTGTAATGCGCAGGATTTCTGTTTTATGGTTAAATCTTCACACTTTTTTGAATGCAAATTCCCTATTCATAAATAATTAATAATTCATAAATATTTCTATTGTTTTAAAAAAAATAATAAAATCAAAATCCTAAACATTTTATAAAACAAGGACAAACTTTTATCACTTTTCTAAAATGTCGACTTGAACACATACCAGATCCAGAAAATGTGTAAGAATTGAAGTTTGTAAATTTCTTTCAACTCTTAATGATTTTCTTCTGTTAAAATAATGACCATTTACTGTAAACGTATTACATTTGGCTGTGTATTCTATTTAGTGACTTTGGCGAAAAACAGCGTCATCTAAATCAAGTACATCGCCAGATGTAAAATATATAAGTAGATAAATAGGTTCATTCAGAAATGTGCTAAATCAAATCCATGCTAACTTGTTGAAAAATCATATTCCGCCAAATATTGTACACGCTATATATAGTACGTTTACAGTATCTTAAACCCGCCATCATCCATTCTTTGTGAAATTTATTTCAAAAATGAATTATATTGCAAGTAGTTATAAACAAGAAATTGAAGCCATAACACATTGTATGATTGTATCATCTGAAGGAGATACGAAGATGAAATATGTACAGTCAAGTTTCATTAAATTAAACGTGAAACCCAAACCTACTGTACATCAAGAATGATTAAAATGTTGCTTGCACCTTCTGAAGAAAGAGGCCAAATGTACATCAGGGGTCATGACCAACTGTTTGTATAAAATGTTATATTGTATCTTCTGCAGAAACAGAACAATGCTGAGGATTTTTTGTGACTTAGTTTCCTCAATGGTGAAAGTGGCCAAATGTTCATCAAGCGTCTTAATAACCAAGTCGTATAAAATGTTATTTGTACCTTCTGCAGAAACAGGACAATGGTGGGGATTTTCTTTGACCTAGTTTCCTCGATGGAGAAAAGGGTTTGTGGGGAGCGGATGAAGAGCTTGGATTTCCCGTACTTGACATCATCCTCATGACCCAGCACCTGAAGGATCCTCTTACAGCCGTCAATGTCTGACCCTGCGAAGGTTGGCCAGGTGTGAGGGTTGGTGCACTTGTATCTGTAATACAGAACACAGACCATTATCAGACATTATGTATAAAGCACTAATTGAGAAACTGAAAATTGAAGCAATATTAGTACATATGTTGTATATGTAGGACAGGAGATGCAAGCTAGACATTAACCTTTTAGAAGTTTATAAACTGGAAATTAAAACATTGTTGTAAGTCCAGATGGACTTTTGTATCTACTGAATATTCCATATTTTACGCGAGTTCTGAATTCCAGAATCCCGGTTTTCTATCAAATTACCAGGATATAAAATTGCAAGCAATTCTGTTATAATTTTATATTTCACAACTATAAAGTAATACATCAGGAAAAATCCATAAGAGATGCTTCTAGTGACTTAACAACAAATATTCCTTGCATTCAATCAATTAGGAATTTACTGTATCACATCTACAACATGAATTTCACTTTGACAGCTTCATCTCATAGTTATTTTACTTTGAGACGTCAAAGAATCTAAGTTATTAAAGTTGAATTGCATATTAAAATCCTGGTAGGGACTTCCAGTTCATTGACAGAAGATTTTTCTCATTACTTATTTTACACGAGTACTTAATTCCACGTTTACGCCGTTTTCTATAGAATCGCAAGAACAGAAAATCTAGAGCACCAATTTTTGTTATAATTACATATATTATTTAAAAACTGTCTGAAAAAATTTGCGAGGGTTGCTTCTTGCGATTTTACGCGGATATCAATTTCTCGTATTTGATAAGGAATCCACAGTAACTGTACTGTGGGAGTCCATCGACGTTATCATAGTTATCTGTTACCTTTGGAGGAACCTGACAAAGGAGATTCTGAAGGCAAAGCCAGCACGTCGAACTCGCACGTTCTCCATCAGTCCCAGGTACATCACCTGATGTCGCACTCGCTCGTCGTTGAACGCGCTTGGGGATTTGATCTCATTGGGCTTGATGCAGCGCACATAGTGAGGTTCCTGTAAATACATAGATTTTTGTGCTTGATAAATGAATAAAGCTTCTTAATCTTGAAAACATTATCTTTTAGCTAATAACTGTTTCTTCATTTTTTCCTTAATTTGTGACATAATTACAATGGTTTCATAATTTCTTTTTTTCACTTGAGTCTTATTGATTTTATTGTTAACAATTCATGACTAAATGTGTGCCTGGAAGTAAAATGTGGGGCCATATTGTCAACCTATTAAACCTTCTGAAAGCTGTGAATCTAACAAAATTCACAAAGATAAAAATTGTGTTTTTTTAATTTCAAATAAGGCAGTAAAATTAAAATTTGGCAGCATTCGATCTGATTTGGGAGTGCCTGAGAAAGTCAACATAATATTTGTTGGCCCTTTGGTTCTGTGGATAAAGCAGTATATTATTCATTCCTCTCTAGACTTAATTTATAAGACAGGTGTTATAATCTTGGTGGGAGACAGAAAGGCCGACCTGATCAATGACGCAAGTACCTTCAAAACTCATTATGGTAATAAATAAACTTATTTTAGCATTTTAATATACCTTACAGGTGTACTGCCTGTGAGGTATGGGAAACCCCATTTTTCAAGATATTAAAAATCACATTATCTACTTATCGTAATTACAAAATACTTTAGAAGTGCTGCAGCGAATATCCTCCAATATACCTCAAATGTCAAAAAAGATTATACAAAAGAAGTAATAAATGTACCCATAGTTATTTAACTTGCACATGAGAGAAAAACACATGGCTTTAGAAATTTTTTAATTGTTATACTCGTCTGGTACTTGTTGATAACCATATACAGGTAACTCTTGATGGCTCAGACTTCGTTATCTTGAAGTTCTTGATCGACCAAAGTGAGTCTCCAGTCCTGATTTTTTTTTCCTTATATAACTAAGCAAATTTACTCTTGATTTATCAATCTCTTGATCTTTCAAAACCCTTGATCACTTGAAGTCAAAAGTCATAATCTATTGTAATTTACCCTCGATACCTCAAAGTGGCCATGTGTACGCAAGCCTTACGTAATCAACACCTATACCTGGGCATTTCAATGGCTCCAGGTGTTAGACGTGCAATCCGTGTATCGGGGTGTTTATACAGGGGACAATTGTATTAGAAGGTGATAATTGATTCATCATTGACTTTGAGTCACCTTAAAAGATATGAAATTGCATATATTATGCATAGCAGCATCAATATCATTACATTTATTTAAAATACTGTATTCTTAAATGATCAGTGTTTGATATTTAAAATTGTCTTTGCAATAACAAAATCAGTCAAATGTCGTTTTCACAAAACAAATCCGTAATATGATGTTCCTCTTACATAGAATAATAGTTTCATGAAACTATATTTTATTCAGTTTCAAAAACATCCAGATAAATGAAATTCACCTGAAAAATACAAACTAGTATCAATGTGAAGCTCATGTGTAATATAGATGAGCACTTGAAAGAATGACTTATCATAACATCCAGTCAGACTAATTTTAAAACCCGTCAGTCAACCCCGAATATTCCAAACTCTTGAAAATTCAAACTCTTGATCTCCCGAAGTTTATCCCTAGTCCCGAGGACTTCAAGTTACCTGTAGATATTTATAGATATATATGTTTTTTTTTTTGGCTTTCTCATGTTGCTTTGCTTCTGGTCTTTTTGGCCTGCTTATATGGCTAACTTGCTTTCATTTTTGTTTTTTTTGTCTTACTCATGTGGCTATAGTTGCTTTGCTATTTGGTGGTTTTGGCTTCATATGTGGCTATAGTTTCTTTGCTATTAGGTGTTTTTGGCTTGCTTAAATGGCTGAGTTGCTCTGCTTCACCAGAGAGTACCTACCTTGGTTGCTAGGTTGTCGACCAGTGCTATGATGGAGTTCTTGAAGTTGGTGCCAGCTGTGATTGGTCGCTTTGTGGTCTCAGTGATGTCCTGGGCACCTTCAGGCCACATTAGCTTCAGGATATCCTCATCGCTACAACCAATCAGAAACAGACACTCAAACAACCAATCAGATACAGTCACCTCAACCAATCAGAAACAGTCATTCATAGAGCAAATCAGCTACAGTCACCTTAAAACAATTATACAGAAACAAGCAGTCAATTGCCCACACGCAAAGGGAAATGAACAACTTGCTAATTGGTTTCACAATTAGATAGTGTTAAAATATCACTGCTTCTTGTGAACATAATGGTCACAATTGTTTTTATTTCACATGTATGGTACTTAAGGACAACAATTTTTCAAAGGTTAGGTAAATTAGTGTATAATGTTGTTGAAACTTCATGGAGAAAAACACTTTCCAGGCAGACCTACTGGGTCTAAAAGCACTGCTGCAGTATTGGACAACATTTAATCATAATGTTAGTTACAAGTTAAAATATGAAACACTCCTGAATCATAGTTTCTTACAACCCTATCCTATCCTGTCCCATCTTGTATCAATCCTAATCAATGACTCTTATTTAAAACAAAAAAATTTGCTAAGTCACTTAAATACATTCAAAATTTGTTTAGCCATAGGACAATTGTTACATTTCTTTGTTTTTTCATGAAGTCATGAGAACAGAGTTTACCTGTTATAGAGAAGTCTCTTGAAGTCTTGGAACAGCGAGTCCCTGTTTTTGTCAATGAACCCGGGCACCTGGTAAGTGACCTGACCTGCGTAATGCTTGATTCTGAAATCCCTGGCATGCTCCAACGTCTTGTCTGACGGGTTCAGCTAATTACAGAAAAAACACAGCATTGCTCAAATTAATCTGGGCTATGTGCTGTTTCAGTATAAAAAATATAAGAAATGATATAATGTATGTCTGATTCATTTGTCTTGTCTCAAGTTTTCATCTAATAACAAAAAAAGTGATGGTTAAACAAATCATTACTATTTGCTGCCTCTGTATCAAAGGAATGATTCAATGTATGTAAGTTAGTTAGGATTTGAATGTATCAGAGAGTAACATGAATTTAATTAAATTACATGTATATGTGAGTTTAATTCATATTGAGTGGTTGCATTGTCCACATGAGTGGGCTGTCTTACCGATCTACAAGTAAAGTGCTCATGCTTTGCTAACTTCTGTCCCATGGCTGTCAGGAACATCTACAAATTTTAAATTATAAATTATAAATATTGCACTTATCATAGAAATCTGTTTAAAAAGACTTTTACAGAGTATCTTAGAGATCAGTATCCAAGTTTAGCAATCCTAAGATACATGCACTTTTAAAAGAATTTTAATAAGCCATCATTGTACCATGTATCCTAGGTAACATCTAGATACATTAACCAGTTATAAAATCTAGATTTAAATCCTATGGAACATTTACAATACTTATCATGTTAATTATAGATTGCATGTACAAATAAGGAAAATCAGGATACTATAAAAATCCAAAGTTACACACAAATTTTATTACAAATCTTTAGTCATAACTTGTATGCCTTCTGAGAGTCGTATCTTTAATCAGACCTAATTGCCAGAGAGTTCCTTTTTCTACAACCACTAACCTCATCTAAATTGGCATTAATATTATCTAATATCTTCAAAGTCAATCAACCTTAAAATCCACTTTCTGTGGCAACTGACCTCATCTGTGACTTTTCCAACGCTCAGACATGCTTCGTCGAGGATGGCCAGCACCCCCTTGTGTTGGGCCTCGATCAGGTCAACAATGATCTTATTGTTAAAGTAGTCGATGTGCTGCCATTGGATGCCCTCGCGCTGGTACTCCTCCTGTTCCTGTTTGAGAACCAGTTCAATGAACAGCTGCTGAAGCTTCTCGTTACAGTAGTTGATGCACATTTGCTCAAAGCTGGAAAAAAAATTATCAGAAGGTGTGACATTTTAATACAATTAAATTAAAGCAAATACATGTAACTCCACAGCTTCTCTTGCTGTGAGTGATGCACAGCTGCTCAATGGTATTTTTTGAAATTTTAATTAATAGGTTTTACATTTTTTTGAGGTTTGTACACATTCAAATACCTGTTTTGAAAATCATTGTACATGTAATATACATTCGGGAAATATAAAATCACAAATTTTAACATGTCTCCTTGAAAAGGGGAATAAGTCAATTTTTAATATTAACTTGATCAGAAATAGAGACTGAGTTATTCTCCTTTTTATTATGATAAATTTAATCAATATGGCAACATTTTATCAATTTGAAAGTTTAATGTACCAGTTTTTAAACAAAAATTTATTCATTAAGAAGACTCGATGGTCGTGGCCATTTTTAGACATCTAAATCTCCTAAGAAGGAGAGCTCTGTATAAAGATATAAGAAACTGATAAATTTTAAAGTTAAAATTTTAGATTTTTTTCTTTATTAAATGTCAGTAAATGGACAATAATGTCTTATGTTAAAGTTTAAGACAGATCTGATGGTTTATTTGTTGACCAACCAGCCTCCTTAAGGCATAACGCTCTATTGTCTATTTTGGATAAATAACCCCAATTAATTATCAGCCTTTACCTGTTGTTATCAAAGATTTCGAATCCATATATATCTAACACTCCAATGACTGTATTTTTGCCGACATACGCGATTCCGCTGGCCTTTGGATCAATGGCTTCATTGGTTTTACCAACAATCCAGGAGAACATTCGGTCGTACATTGCCTGCAAAATCAACATCACTTTTTACTACATGTATGTCATTGAAATACCTTCCCTCTTACAACTAAATTTTCATACAGTAAAATATACTCCAAAAAAAAGTTAGTCAGGTGAATAACAATGAGTCACATGTGCATATGAACACCATACCCCAAATAACCTCAGTAAGTCAACTTAAACATTGTATGAGAGGATTTTTTTATGGAGTGCAATTTAAAGCAAAATTATGCAGATTCATCTAAACCCTAGTTTTTATAGTCATCAATACAAAATTTTGAAAAAAATGAATTTGCTAAAAAAAATAAAAAATTAAATTTTTTCTATTTTTTAATCAAAAGCAAAAATATGGACCTACATAAAAAAAACAGTAATATGGTAGTTTCCACATTTTTCATCCTAGAAATACAGAATAAGGTTACCTTGGCGAAAGCATCGCGGGCATACACCGCATCAGACACAGTCAGCTGCTTCTCTACGACCTGACCCCCGGCAGCAATGACCCGCGAACAAAGGGCCTTCCTCAAATTCTCCTTGGTAACTGATAGCAACTCTGCAATGTTCCCTAGCAACTTGTCATCAGACACTCCAGCATGATCGTGATCGTCAGTGGCCACATAGTCCATGTTACCCTAAGTAAATCAACACATCAAATCAACATCATTGACTTGGGCATTTTAACCTTATTAATGATAAGAAATCAAATTTTTTATTTCGTTTAGAATGTAATTCATGGTTAAACGTCAATCATGGAATAAGCGAAAGTTTAACCAACATGAATATAAATGATTTTAGAGCTGTATATGAGATATTTCTTTTATAATAATAAAAATATACATGTGAAATTAGTAGGACATTTACCAAATGCAAGATGGCTGCTACAATTTTCCAGAGAGCCTCAGCATGGGCATATGAGAAGCCCATAACCTTGAGAGCGTTCATCACGGAGCGGTAATCATCTCGGTCGTGGACCGTGGCACACTGAAACCCCGAAAAAATAGTCCATTAACATGTGTACAACAATAGAAACATCACACAACAATATATAACATCTTAAAGCAATAATTTTCATTGCTTTGTTTTAAGTCCATAAACTTTTATGAAATGATTATTTTCATTGCTCTTTACAGTCAATCAACATTTGTAAAACAATCATTGTCATTGGGATTCAATTCAATAATTTCATACAGATCTGGTTAAGAAATCTAAAATTTGAACAATGGAAAAAACAGCAAATTCACTGAATTTTTCTCTATGAATCCAATTGGTAGTTGGTTGTTTTGTATTCAAAATTGGAATTTTTTTCTGTAGGCTGCAATTGAAGTCACAACTCATTGGTCCCCTGGACAAGAGTTAGTTTCAAGCCCCATCATAAATAACACTAATTTGTCTATGTGTCAAATGCTTTTTAAGCCATACATCTTGAGCATGAAATAGCAGAGTTACTTAAGTGCAACTCATCTACACTGTTTACTTAAAAGTTTGCCTCTTCAAATATACAGTTTTATCAGCAAATTAAAAATACTTCTTATCTGACAAACATCTATTGTAACACGATTAAGCATATTTTTCAAACATGCAATCTTGATAACCACACAAAAGCTGGTACAACCATGCAACTGCAAACACCAAAACAACTCCATAACTGAGCTGCTATGTTGAAGACACTGTACTATTTAAAATTACATCATCAGTTTTAGTAAGATGATGAGTTACACAGATTGTATTCATTCATCACAACAGTTTGACTTTGTCCTCCTGAAAAATACACACTTGTATTTTCACCCTGTTCTGGAGTAGAAATATGAGTTTAAATATAATGCGTTTACAATGTCATGAACATGTATTAAGTTATATGTACATGTGTATATACCATATGCAACACACCTTACATAATATATATATATATATATATATATATATATATATATATATATATATATATATATATATATATATATATATATACACACACTGTATACAGGGTTGTTTTCACTGCGTGTAATTTTCACCCTTCTACACTTGCAAACAGTTTTGCCCCATCTTGAATTCACCCAGACACAGTTGTGTTTAAATAGAAGTACAATAAGACATTGGAATTCGCTCGGTCTTAAATTTGCCAGCTGACAACGAAGGCGAAAGGGATGAAAATAAAACTACAATATAAGTAAAATGTACTGCAGCAACAGTTCACCTCGTTGCTGTGTTGTTATACAATATAACTTGATACCACTACCACTTCAAATTTGCAGACTCCTTTAATAGCATTACATGTAACCAGATAATACCACTATAAGCGACCAATAAATATATATAAATATAAGATTTAACTGCATACTCCTGTATGAACACTTCTCTTGATACAAGTAGTGTTGTAACACATTTTACTGAGTACCAGAAACATAGCAAGGATAGTTACTATAAACAGAATATGTTCACAAGTACAGCAACACTATACAAAAGAACTTTAAGACTAATCTGTAATAAATGCTAATTTTCCATACACTTAACTGTATTTTAACACATTACCAGTATGTATATATATTTATATATCGATAAACACTGAAATGGTCCGAGGTGAAAAACAGAGTTTGCAAATTTATTTTGAGAATTATTGCAAAAGACTGAAAAGATTTACAACTTTGACATGAGTTCTTTTGTAAAACACACCCAGGGCTTCACAAGTACAATTAACCTATAAATAGAACACATCCTTTAATGTACTATATATATAAAACAGGATCCCACAGTTATATCATATCCTATTTCAGTACAGTATAGCTGCTATATACATATATATAACCATAAATATAGTACACTCTGGAGTATAAACATTATAATTATTATGTAACTTGGTCACATGCAATTCAAAGACATCTGAACAGTTTAACCTCTCTAGGTCTTTGAATACTATTAAGCTGTAACAATATTAAAATTAAGGTGGTATGGGACACCTCCATTTTGTGACATACTTCCTATCGAAATTAACAATAAAATCAATTATAATTTTATAAATGTTTTTTTCTCCCAAAATTGTTACCTAACAACATAGCGTAATGGGTTAGAGCATTAACTACGAATTTGTCCAGTAACTGCGAAAAGCCCTACACATCATCATAGGGAACTTTACTTGTAACATAAAATTCAGATTAAGCAGGTTTGGACTTAGAGAGGTTCTACTGTTTACCAATTGGAATAAGTAGATGTCCATGTACCGTGTATATAATGATCTAGCTCTCACTTTCACATATATATACCATATTATACTATACTTACATTTTCAATCTAGAAATAATTTTGAAATAAATCATTTATGCTATAAAATTTCATGCATCTTTTAAAATACAAGACTTAGTACTGAATCTATAGGACATAGCCATACAATAGCGAAGAAAAATACAGATATATATCAAGGGTCTATGTAGTCATGTGAAAATATTTTGATTGAATAGGTGACTCATTTCTCTAAGTTTCAGTCTATTCTTTTTATATCAAACATTTTGTTCTTATCTATATTCACAATACCAACAGAGAAGTAGAAAATCTCTCTCTCTCTCTCTCTCTCTCTCTCTCTCTCTCTCTCTGATATTGTCAACAATGTCAGGATATGAATGAAAACAATTTTATCACACTCACACACAATTAGTTACAGGCGGTCACACATTTTAATTGTAATGAATCATGTTCAATGTAGCACAGGAAGCATTGGGTCAGGTCATCATTACGAACCACAAGGCAAACATAAACAATTACATTTTTTTTTTAATTAAAAAAAAAAAATAGGTAGACTTTCCTAGAAAATGGGTGTACAGGTTTATTCCTACCACCATTAAAATTAAAGAAAAACCTTCCCTGGCAAACATCACCCCTCCACCCTCTCAATAAAAATTTAACACAAATTCTGATTCTGTTAAAAAGAATTTGTTGTTATTGTTGATAAAATTTATAAGTGCATTTGGAAGTCCTATACCTTTGAATAAAGAAAATCTAATATCAGAAATTTTCTTTTGCAAAAATTGCAAACAAACATAAAATGTTTTTTTTAGTCTTTTTTTTTTTATCTCAAAAGAAATTCAGTTGAATACATGTATATACAAGGAAATGCCTTGTACTATTTTTGCTGTTCTGAATCTAACTTTAATTGATACCGATATTAAACATTTCATTTTATACTAATTAATTTGTAGGCTAGATGTTTGATGGTTCAAGGAAATAACAACATGAAGACGATATCCCACACCCACAAACACTGGTTACCTTTCCCGGACTTCCCTAATAAAACACAGCACATAAATATGTACACTCAGACACGACCACAGTCTGTGTTCAAAGAGAGATTATCTTAAGGTGGCTTGGTGGTCAACAAATTAGCCATCAGATCTTCCTAAAATTTTTAGATATGATGTCTTTAGCTATAAACTATTATTTAGTGAATAAAAAAATCATATATTTTAAATTACATTTTAAATTTGGGCATTTTCCTATATTCTTATATAAAGCTCTCCTTTTAAAGGAGGTCAATACAGTCTAAAAATGACCACAACCATCAAGCCCTCTTAATACTTAAAAGAGATTCATCTTTGTTATCAAATAACTCTGGCTCTCAATCTCAAAAATGGTTCCTTTATGTATCAAAAATATAATTTTCTTTCATTTATTGTATATCAAAGAGTTCAGATGATCTATTTGAACATTATAAGCTTATTTGTACATGAATAACACATTCATTATGTAATGAAAAGACAGATAGACAGCCTTACAGATTAAACTGTCCGTATATTACAAACAGCTAATATTTAACAGGATGAAAACTATGAATAAATTCTATCATATGCTCTTATAACTGGCTGAAAATGTAAAAAATATGTCTTTGTTTCCCTTTCTCTATCAAATTCTAAAAAACACTACTGTACTAGGAAGAAATTAAAATCATCCTATCTATACCTATTTATTATATAAGGGGAAATAAAAACAAATCAAAACTTCAGAGAGAGCAGTAACGCACCTTTGGATCCCCTCCCTGGTTGACATAGAAGTACTTCCCTGGGTCACGGACCAGTTTGTACTCTTTTAACTTTTCATCTTTGGCGCCGTACAGCAACTGGTAAAACGAGTGGAAGTTCCTCTCTCCTTTCTGCTGATGGACAACACGGGACTGAAAAGGACAACAAACAATCAGTGACATCAAACAGAGACAACAAACAATTAGTGACATCAAACACAGACAACAAAAAAAGACGACAAATAATCAGTGACAACAAACACAGACAACAGCAGATCTATAACAGCCATCCAAATGTCAACAACAAATCTATGACAGCTATCCAAAAACAACAGCAAACCTATGACAGCTATCCAAAAGACAACAACAAAGCTATTAGTATAAATAACAGCCATCCAAAGACAACAGCAAATCTATGGCATCTATCCAAAGACAACAGCAAATCTATGGCATCTATCCAAGTACAACAACAAATCTATGACGGCTATCCAAAGACAACAACACATCTATAACAGCTATCCAAATGCCAATGACAAATCCAGACTTGAGCAGCTATCCAAAAGACATCAACATATCTAGACTTCAACAGCTATCCAAAAGACAGCAACAAATCTAGACTTCAACAGCTATCCAAAAGACAGCAACAAATCTAGACTTCAACAGCTATCCAAAAGACAGCAACAAATGTAGACCTCAACAGCTGTCCAAATCTAGACTTCAACAGCTATCCAAAAGACAGAAACAAATCTAGACTTCAACAGCTATCCAAAAGACAGCAACAAATCTAGACTTCAACAGCTGTCCAAATCTAGACTTCAACAGCTATCCAAAAGACAGAAACAAATCTAGACTTCAACAGATATCCAAAAGACAGCAACAAATCTAGACTTCAACAGCTGTCCAAATCTAGACTTCAACAGCTGTCCAAATCTAGACTTCAACAGCTGTCCAAATCTAGACTTCAACAGCTGTCCAAATCTAGACTTCAACAGCTATCCAAAAGACAGAAACAAATCTAGACTTCAACAGCTGTCCAAATCTAGACTTCAACAGCTATCCAAAAGACAGAAACAAATCTAGACTTCAACAGCAATCCAAAAGACAGCAACAAATCTAGACTTTAATAGCTATCCAAAACATGCAAAAGACAGTAACAAATCTATAATAACTACCCAAATGTCAACATCAAATCTATAAGAGCTTCTATTAAGACAACAAAAGCATAACAGAAAGATCTTTAACAATTATTTGGGTAAACATGGCTACAAAATAAATGTTTATAAAAAATCTAATAAAATGACAACATGGCTATACCAAATAGAGAACAGCTAAAGGCAAACTTGATCTGTGACAGCTAACCTATAGAAATCAGTGACAACAAAAACTGTGTCATCTCGACTGAAAGATAACAAAAACGAAAACTAGATCTGTGACAGTTAGCTTAAAGACTACAAAAAACTGACAACAGGGTAATGGTATCTTAAAGTTACCAAAACTACAACAACAAATGAAGACAATATTATTTGTAGCAGGTTATTAACATCATCTGTATGTGCAATAGAAGAGGAGGAATGGCTGCAACTAGGCTCGAACCAATGACCTTTCAGTTTAAAAACCAACATTCTACCGACTGAGCTAAAGGGTAAACCCACTAGCTAGTGCTAGTAGGAGCAAAACAGTTCTCAGCCTACATTACATATATAATATACACATCTATCACATATGTCTGTAGCAACTATAATCAAAGAACAACTATTAATAATTAGAATCATCTAAGAGCATACAGCAATGGTAATAGTAATGGTTACTGCTACAAAACAGAAAAAAAAGATTTAGAAAACCAACCAAAACATTTAGTAGAATGTTAAGCTACCAAATAGACACAACAGACCAATCAGTAATTCAATTCTCAAAAGTAAGCTCCTGACATTCCAAACAATTACAAGACCCATAGGGAACTAAAAAAAAAACGTAACTATCCTAACTCATTTAAAATGAAAATGTTCAAACTGTTATTAATGCAATACTGGCACTGTACCAGTTATCGGCTAAAATTTAGCGTTTTCTTTTCGTATTTCCTTATTTCTTGATATTTTTGGATAAAACTTGACATTCTTTAAATGATGAACTTCTTGTTTATCCATCTGTTACATTATGTCATTATTTAGAACCCAACCATCTTGTTTTCGTACTTTTTAGCACGCCCCAAATTTGCCGAGTTTTTACGATTTACTGTACCAGATATCGGCTTTGTGGTAAAATCCCTGTTCATGTTGATTTAAATCTATACTCTGCAAAATGTAATTTGAATTATGCTCCTTGTTGGGTCAAACTAAAGGTCGTAAATGTTATGATACAATAAACAACACTCATAAAATTATTCGTTTGTTATAATCATACGATAATACAGAAAATTGTAGACTATTCAATCATAATATTGTGCAATCAGGCGTTCAACTGCGCTATGAATCTCTCATAATTTAGTGAATTCCTTTTGTTTATGCATGTTATATATATTGATTTTAGATGTCAAATCAAAGAAGGGATATAATAACGTATCTCAAAGTGGTCATATTCTATTTTTAACTTATTATGTCACTTCCCCCACCGCTGAAAGTGCAAAAATGTAAATCATTGGTAAACGATGATCGTTTAAGCTCATGTTTAAAACATATTCAGGAAAGTTTTATAACAAAATTACTTTTCTTTATTCGAAATAGACGACAGAATTAAATATTCTCGGATAGTTGCGTGCTATAAACCCGAACTCTCAGTTTGGCCGATAACTGGTCTTAGCCGATAACTGGTACAGTACCAGTATAGTAAAGTTGCAAAATGTTACTATAAAGTTAAGAAAATATCAAGTTCTTTGAGTTTTTAGAGTTAAAAAAAAATAAATCAAATTTTGATACATTCAATTGAAAAATTAATTTTAATACAAAATGCAATATAGTCTGAAGTCTTTCTTGCCCATTGTGTGAGAGCTACAGGATATTCCATCTTATCTCTCTAGAGATCGTTTAAGCCAGTAATATGATACACTTGTAATCGACATAAACAATGTCAGCTATTTCCTTTTCCCTTGCTTACAACAAACGTTATAATCAACTGATTCTATTTACCTTCTCCAACAAGTAATTATTGATATGCCCTCCTATTGGATCTCCTTTAAAGTCGAAATTAATATCCATGTATTTTCCAAACCGACTAGAGTTATCGTTCCTGTTTGTTTTGGCATTTCCAAATGCCTCCAGAATGACATTGGATTTAACCAAGACATCCTTCACTCTACAAAACAATGTCATACCTTAATTAGTACATATATTTAGTGACCATACTTTAAAAAGTAGTTATGCATGTGTGTTTAATTAGATATCAACAACAATGTGATACTGACAACAGTCTATTTCTATATTTAAATCTAGGAAGAACTTTTAGAAAAGTAAGACCGAGCTGCTTAACCTCAAACTTACCAGATTTGAAGTAAATTTCAATTACTGTAACAGTTGTAAATTAAATTTGGGGATTTATATTTCTTCTTAACAAATGATCATAATGATATAATAAATCTAAATAGTATTACATGTAATAAAATCAAATAGAGAAGTTGTTTGTGAGCATAATCAAGAAATAAAGGAAAGTCGATTGATTTGATCAGTAGATCAACATGCACTATAGGAGGCCGAAGTTCAAGATCATAGAAATTTACATAAATCATGTAAATCGCAACTTGAGATCAATATCAAGCAAAAGAAACAAGGATTTGTGATAAAAGAGAGCATGAGAATTTGAAAGATGTGAAAAATTGATACTCCACTTTTCAGATTTTTTTTCTTTCTTGGGGATGGGGTGGGTGGTTGTTTGTTCTACTTTCAAATTTTAAATAATTCTCTTTTGAGTTTTAAATGACAAATCAGGTTATCAAGGAAGTGCTAGAGTTGGATTACAGGTGAAAATTAAGAAATTTTTGAATAGGGTTGAGAAAAAAAATCACAAGTTTGAGACGGCTTCAAGAAAGAAATGAACTCTCTGGAACCTGTTTCATTTATTGATGGCCTTGAGATAGAAATTTTTTAAACAGCATTGAGTCATGCATGCCGAGATTATAGCTGCTGTGTTATATGTTATGTAATACTACTCCACCTTTCTATTTCATTTTGACTGTAAAATCAGCAATAATGCATGTTTTTATAAATGATATACAAAATAATTCAATCCTCATAAGACTTACCTTTTACTCAATGACATATGTACATAATATAATTCTATATAAAGCAATATCATTGTAATTGTATATAGAGTGTATATAAAATCATTTTATCCAAAAATTTATTCCTTTTTTTTGGGGGGGGGGGTTTACATGGGGTAGTTGGATGTTTGGACAATTACCTCTCTACTTCCTTCTGCCCGCCGACGTTCGTTACCGCGGCAATGTACCTCATGATGATTTTAGAGGCCTCTGTTTTCCCTGCCCCCGATTCACCTACAACAGTTGATAGAAAGGTTTTTGCAGTAAATTCTGCTGTTTTATACATATATATGATAAGAACAGGTAAAAGACATCTTCGTAAATTTTTTTTTTTTAAAATACCCTCAGTTCAAAATGACTATTGATACAGTAGTGAAGTATAAAAGATTTATTGTCATTTCTAACTATACAGAAAGATAAGCAAACAAAGATCTAGGCCTCTATAGGTTTTTTGGGGGGGAGGTATAAGTTTTCTGTGTTTTATGTCACCAGTCCTGGCCATTTTTGAGTTAAACATCTTTTATTCTATTGTGCTCAATTTAAACATGCTTAAGATGTGTTGTTAAAAAGCTAAGTTATATAAAGATCCAAAACACAAATCTCTTTCTGCAAATCTCTTTATTGCAAGATGGTGAGGGAGATATGAATATTTATTCCCCCAAGAAAAACTATGTTTCTAGGGGAATAAATCTTCATATCTCCCGAACATTCATGCAATAAATTGTTTATTATACCGAACAACATACTATATGTAATACAAATTAGGTCGATTTCCAATACTCTTTCATCTTTAATAGGTAAAAACGTTGTCAGTGTATGACCATCTATGTTAATTTCTTCCTATTTTGGGTTAAATTCGAATCATATATATCTGAATTTATTTTCAGATGTAACATGTGTATAAAGAAGACTTAAAACTTTTAAAGAATTAGATTTAAATCTACTTTTAGTTACATTGTATGCTTATTTCGGCTTTTTCATATCATCGGAATGAAAAATCCCTAGATTTCCGAACAGGTGAGACATGATATTTATTCCCCGGGAGACACAATGTTTTGTTCCCCCTTCCAGGTGACTTTCTAGACCAATCAGATGACGCATTATATAGGATAATCATATTGAGGTATAATAATACTGTTTGTCTTAACTAAGATGGCAATGTAAGTGTCTCATGTGAGATGACAATGTAAGTGTCTCATGTAAGATAACAATATAAGTCTCTCATGTAAGATAACAATATATGTGTCTCATGTGTAATAAGACAGTTAACTGTACATAAGTGTCTCACCTGAGTTGACAATATACAATTTGTTTGTTTCTCACCTGAGATGACAATACAGGTGTCTCGGCTTTGTCTCTTCATCGTTTTATATGCCGAGTCAGCCACCGCAAAGATGTGTGGCGGCCTCTCATAGATCTCGCGGCCCTTGTACTCGTCCACATAGGTCTGGTCGTAGATGTTGACTGTCTTGTAAGGGTTGACAGACACCACCACCTCTCCAATGTAAGTATAGATCTTGTTCTTTGAGTATCTAAACAATATAACAGAATCAGTGAGGAATGTCATGCATCTGGTGCAAACGAATTGTAGTACCTGACCAATATCACGTTTTTTATTCCTGTCAATAAACTTACATTGTAATGATACTGAAAGCCTTAAAGTTATAATATATGTATTTGGTAATGCCTGCTATTTTCTCAATGATCAAATTTTTGCTTAATTTGCAATCATTTTCACATTGCAAAAGTATGACACCTACATGTACATGATGTACAAGACAAAGAAATTTTTTGATACTGTTTGCTAACAGTCTCTCATGTAGTTAAACCTTCACAAAGCTGATGATCTAGCTCTCCAATAAAAAAAGATTATTAATGACCATGCTTGTTCAAGGGCAACTCTATAATCCTGTCAAATTACACGTTAAAATGCTGAGAAAGGTCATTTGTGTCCTTTCAAATGGACTCCTTCATGAAAGACAGGGTCAAGAGTATAGAGTGTGTACCTATACAACTGTAGTACAATAGAATTACTGTGATACAGTCATAAACTTAAGGCAGAAAAAAATTCTACCCTTAGGGTACTATTTGTCCAATTCAATGATCCCGTACTGTAGATTCCTTATTTTACGCGAGTACTTAATTCCGCGATTCAATGGTTTTGCATCAAATCGCAAGAATATACAATTGCAAGTGCAAATTTTTCATCATAATTCCAAATAGTTAATATCTGTCTGAAAAATTCAAGCGAGATTTTAAAATCTGCGAGATGTGCTTCTCACGATTTTGCGTGGATATTATTTCCTCCCATTTATTAGGAATTTACGGTACTTTGTCTAGTGTTTAAAACAAACCGTGAGACAAAACGCCAAAACAATCTACTCATACACTTACAAGGAACAATGCAATATCTTGCATACATTCTGAACACTTGGTTGCTTAAAACAATGTATGTAGTTGCACTGAGTTCATAACTCCATGATTGAAACTGAAGGTAGAGGTGCAATTTCTAGGATTGATATGCCAGTTATATGTACCTAGTAGACACAAGATCCTGTGATAGAAAGATGGTGTGATTTGTCTCCTATTCAATTTATAGGTAGGTAGAGCATATCAAATGCATAAAGCAGGCAAATGTGTGATTTGATTTCTATGTGATGTACAGGTAGATATATGTAGATACATGTAGATATATATAGTATATTAGATGGGCAAAGGTGTGATATGAAGCCTATTTAATGTACAGGTAGACAGCGATAGATAGTATCGACAGGTACAGCAAACTTAAATCAGTTAGTGGTCTGTAAGAACTGGCTCGGTTCAATACAAGTCTCGTACAGGTGGGCCTCAGGTGTAACATAAAGAAAGAAATAAACGAGGGTTATTGATCTATCTGATAGATAATGTGCCAGAAAACAATCAGGAGATGGGTTCTAGATGGTTGTACATCCCGTTAAACACTTGTAGGCCCCTGATCCCCGACACCAACCGTTTCACAGATAGTCCCCGACACTGATACACAAACATGGAGAAATCACAAATTGATTATGGCTAAATTCTTATAATTCTAACTAAACATATCAGAAAACTTGTGGTAATATGTTATTTTCTGCAACTTGTTCTTTTAAAATACATGGTTTGGCTTTTATACCTATACATTTTGATGAAAATGGGTTAAATCATTTTGTGCATGGCTCCATTTTACCAGACTGAGTATATATTTTAGTATACGGATAATATGTTGGGGGGGGGGAGGGGGGGGGGGGGGGGGAGGGGGGATATGTAAAATACCAGACTCTCCATGAAACAGCTTCATTAACAAGGATAAGAGATCTGTAGACTGTGTTCCTGTGTTTACTCTCTGTGGGTCTGAGAATTCCTGCTATGGGAGGCGGGACCATACAAATGTTCCCTAACAAACACTTCCTCTTCTCCGTTTGGTTGTCAACAAAGATAAGGAGCTTATGTCATACCTACATGAATGTACACACCTATGTGTATAACCACCTCCTTATCAACACACATCTACCTTATAACCACAGCACTACAAAATACAAGAAGTGGATCTATTTACTTTTTGGGGTATTTTTAGTCTGAAACTTCTTTTTTCCATAATGAACGGTGTTTACATTTCTCATGGATCCTGCCTCGTGTTCCGGTGGTAGAAGACAAGCTTCCGAGAACTCCCTATCAAGCAATCAACTGAATGCATTCTTAGAAGTTTGAGTCATATTCATAGCTATGTAGCCCAATACTTGATGTACGTACCAAAGAGATCTTTTTTATTTTTCATTATTCGACAGCAAAAGTTGTACAAAATTAACTTGACAAACTGGAAGTCACAGTGCAGATCTAAAACAATGTACATGTATGTGTATGAATTAAAAGCAGATCTTAATCTTTCAAAATTCTTCAATGAAGGTCTACATAAATAACTTGACAAACTAGAAGTCACATTGCACATATATAAATACAAATGTAATGTTCTATAATTAGATTGCTCTCTGGAAACTGGTTAATTTGAGATGTTGAGATACGGAAGTCATTCATGTATGTAATTGAAGTTAACTACGAAATGTAATTGACATATCAAAAGAATAAAGAATTAAAAAAAGCTAAGAGATCTTGCACATCCTTGTAGAGCCAAAACTGTCAAAACAGATACTTGAACAAAATGCAAGTCTGGAGATCCACCAGTGTTTGTGAATGATTACACCAAGCAAGTATGTACTACAACCTGAACCACACATCCTCACAATACTGACTCACTTCCTATTGCAGTGCTTGGGAAACAAGTACTTTTACATTGTTTTAATGAACATTTTGATCCCCCTCCCCCATACTTAAAGCTGTAACACACTCAAAGATCTACATGTATAGATCAAGATCCAATGGTTTGAAGATGCTGTCTCAAGTTTAGCAATATGTGAGATCTGAAGGACCAGTTAGAAAGGTTCAGTCTCTGTTGTACAAAGTGACACCGCTCTAGATTCAAATCTTCAAACTCATGAGGAAGTCATCTCTGCATTCATAGTTTCCCCAATGCATTAAAATTTTTTATAGTTACCTAAATGAAACTCATATGACTGTCACCAGTGGGACTCAAATACATGACCTGTTCCATATATCAACTCTGCTCAACTCAATAAGACCCTTCTGCAGAGTCCTCAAATATTTACATGCATAATAACATGTACGTAAACTAAACATATACTATTAAAAGGGAATTTAATTATTTTTTCTATATAAATAATGCTTAATGCAAGATGCTGCAGACTAAAAATAACATATATTTTACATTATTCAATTATGTGTAAAATCTACATGGACGTCAAATCAATCATATTGCTGAATAGAATGTGCATTATTTTATAGTAACTATTCAATATACTAAGGTCTTGAAGATCATATATCACATCCAATTAAAAATTATTATTAACTGATGGGCTCGCGTTGTACACACCTATATACCCATATTTTGCATTTGTAAAAAAATCGACAATAATAGAATATTGACTGCTCCCCCCCCCCCCCCCCCCCCCCCCCAAATTCTTTTTTCAATCTGAACGAGTCATCAATCAATAGTGGCCATTAATGTCAGATATATTACACAGATCTGTCCTAAGTAGTGTTGGCATGTTTGGTGTACAAATAACCACACATAAATCTGATGGGCCCTATATGATCATCATATCCTGAGGATGTCTTGGGTCAGAAACAATTAAAGCCAGAGTGTATTACAGTATTAATACACTTTAAGCAGATGTGTCATGCCTTAAGAGTGGTCGACAAACAAACGCTGGTCATGAAAAGTTACACCAACAATTTCTAAAGGCTCCAATAAAATGTTAACCTCTTAGGGATGGAAACTGAAGATTTGATTATCACAATGTTGTAGCTATAACTTTAATTTTGATATCATTATTAACATGATTAAATGAATAATATTTTAGCCATCAAATTGAGAAAAAAGAACAAAATTCTGAATGTCTTCTTTTTTGTTTTTTACTCTCCAGAGGCCCATCACCATAAAAATCCACAGGCCATACAAGCAATGTTTAGAGAGCCAGGATAGGTTCTGTCATGGATATGTCAGTGTGTAATATGATACTCCCGTGAACTGTATAGGGTGACATGGATGAAGGCGTGGTCAATGGAGAAGAAAGATTTAAAGCACGCAGCATTAACATTCCACTCACAACATATGTGAAAATACACGTGGAATTCTTACTACGATTCCATTGTGCCCAACATTTTGGACATTGCATTAAAACGAAAGCAGACGAAAAACTCAGTAGAGTTGACAAGTTGTCCGAATCTGGATCCACTTACCTTAGTTTTAAATTTTCCATAAATGCATCCAGTGTAAGATCATGAAGGAGGACGAAGTCCCCAACCCCGAACTCGGGGCCCTCGTGAATACTTCCAGCCATCTCTAAAAGTATTCCTGATCGAAATTCACATTTTTTTTCTAAGAATATAACGATAATCGCCCATAGATCGCGGTTCGGATGTCACTTCGTGTTAGGCAGGGCGTACGTATAATGATTCGCTCACACAATAGTAACTCGTACTGAGCGCACTTGCAACTTCAGTACGTTCTAATAGTCAAATCTTTTGCTTTAATCACAAACAGAATTTTAGATATAAACCTTTCATAACCGGTCGTGCAAGTTTTATAGTTAGACCACCCTCCCGGATTTAAAACTATAACGTTCGCATTGGGAGCACCTGCGCGGATCTTAAAATTAGGGGGTGGGGGTACGGGACCCCCCCCCCCCCCACCCCTAGAAAATTCAAATCAAATTTATATTAAATTCACATTGTAAAATTTCTGAAAATATGCCTTGGAGCCCCTTCCTCCCGGGAAACAAAATTTATCTTTCGGACCTCCAATCCCCTGGATCCGCGCATGTAGGATAACATGGGGGGTTGGGGGGTTAGCTGCATAGTGTGACCCTGAGCCTTCCCCACTGACCAACCTTTGTGAAGCAGCTTTCCCTACATGTTCTTTTTATTAACAGTATATTTTCGATATATACCGGGTATGTGTTTTTATTAGTATCGGGGAACTTATATGTTTTTTTAGATGTCAATCATTGAAAATTAGTTTGTACGGAAAAAGGCGACAAATTTTTACCATTAAAAAATTCAGCCAAAAATTATTTTTGTAAAAAAAGCTAAGCAAAATTAAAAAAAAAAAGAAATGTGTTTTGAATTATCTCATGAAAGACAAATTTATGGCCTACCCATTTGGACTTTCTTTGGACATTTCATTTTCTTGGCGACTTCTCTGAGCTTGTTTATTCATGGAACATTGTATGTCATGTCTGTATTTTTGATATGAGTATTATATACTCAGTGAAATAAGCTAAGCCAAAGATCGTTTTGCACAGTCACTGTATTATTGGCTATGTGGTGCATGCTTACTAAGCTATACGTGCAATAACGGAGTAAAGTCGAATTACACTCGTTCGGCTTTAAAGTGCCTATTTCATTAGCTTAGTATTGGAACTATATGTAATGTTAATTAATGGCGGAAATCCGTCTCAGCATTATAAAAATGTCTGGTAATTCAAAAGCTCCTCATTGTAAAATGCAGATAGAGGCTCTAAATTACACACTAAATGTCAACGGAAGTGGATGTATAATTAATTACAGGAATATGTCAAATTCTTGAGATATACAGTGAAAACGACGAAAAATGGCACAATTTCTCAAAATTTTTCAAAGAGAAAAATGTGACGCAGTTGTCACCCACAACAATATTGATACACTTTACTTAGAAGAACATTTTTAGAGGGTTTTCCGCATATACAGAGGCAGATTCAGAGGGTGGTGGGTCCCCCCTTTTGTGATCAAAATTAAAAAAAAAATAAAAGTACTACAGTAATCCAGTTTTTGCTGTTATTCATCGATCTTATTACAAGTAAAGTACAGCTAAGACGGCTCAAAAAAGTGTTTTAAAACCCACCTCCCTCCTAAAACCTGGGAGAGCCCGGGGACCTCGCCCCCTGGGCCCCCAGACCCCGGCCTTTTGAGCCCCCCTTTCAACAACTCCTGGATCCGCCAATGAAATATACTCATATTTAATTGTGTACGTTGGTCTGGTGGTCGATCGACTTATGAACCAACGTGAATCTACACTTTATATATTTCTGTTGCAATGGTTTTTCTAAACACCCAATGGCACAATAAAACAACCAACTAGATCTCCTTTTTAACAGTCATTCTTTGATCAAACTAAATAAAAGAATGTAAAAAAAATAATATCAATGTGAAAAGTTACACTGCGGAAAGCTACATTGAAAACAATTTAACGTCCAACTCAGTAGTTGCAAATTTTAATTTCATGCAGGTGAGCCAAACAATTACACACAAACTTATTTTATTTCAGCTCTATATTTATTGACACATATGTAAATATACATTTCTGATCTTTATAATTAATTGAACCAAATAAAATTACAAATCAAATAACGTGGCTGCGTAAAATAATTTCAGAATCGGAAGCGGAAAAAAGCGGAATTTTCATTTTCCCTGCACCTAGAGTTGACTTTCTACTGTAATCCCGTTCTCATTTCGGACTAGTTATCACATTCTGTAGAAAAAAAATGAACCTTAAGTTATTAGCAAAAATATTTTGAGATACATTACATGTTTCTGATTATTAATCGAAGTTTACGATTGGACATAAATGTATGTTATTTAGGAGTAAGACGAAAAAAAAAATACTGAAAAGAAGAGGCCTTTAGGTCACATCACTCACTCAAACAATAATGTCCGAAAAGTAACTAACTAACATCACTATGATTATGCAAATACAATACAGTACAAAACATGTTTTGATGCAAAGAGTAACACACTTCCGAAGATATACAATACAAGAATTTCTCATATTTCTTCGTACTTGATAATCTACAAACAGTCTACATAAGCCACGGACACCTGACGTTTATAGCTTTTTTCTTTAAAAAATAAAAAATATATATATTCAAGGAGGCTGGGTGGTTAACAATCAGATCTGCCTTAAACTTTTAAATATGATATTTTTGGCCATGAACAATTATTTAGGGAACAAAAAGTCCAACCATTCTAGCTTTTAAATTTCAACATTTTCCTATATCGGTATACAGAATTCTTTGTCTAAAGGAGGTAAATATAGCATAAAAATAGCAACGAGCATCCAGCCGTCTTAATACACTATTCTTACCTTCTTAAGAGAAAAGTTTAAACCATTAGGTGACTGAGCTTGAGAAGAAACATTAAAAAGATTTGACCACTTCATTTCCTGTGTACATTTTTGCATTCAATCTTGGTCCAGTGGTACAGTAAGTACATATTCATCTTTACAGAATGCTTGTTATTATATAGCAAAATTACAAAATCTATATAGACCTGTAGTTAAATTAAAGAATCAAAAACATGTTCCTTTTGTACGATTGGGTAATTGTACGACAATTTATTTAAGGTTACCCAGCTGTTGTGGTTCTGGTTGAGGAGAAGGAAACCCACCCAGTTTTCATCGTATATTAACATCGAATTTTAACACCTCTTTAATTATGGATGATTTGTTCAAAGTTTGGAAACATGAAAAAAATTACAGTCGGACCGATATAAGATAGAGGGAAAGATGGGTAGACGCCGGACAAAACATATATATAACCTGAAATACCCACCAGACCTTAGAACTCCAATGAAAAAAATAAACTCTTTAAAGTAGAATTTCTGTCGTATTTTTGTAATTCAATCATTCAAGAATAAGATGTTTAGATGTAGATAATCTTTCTAAATATAATGAAATATTACATAATACCGGCTTTCCAAGATATATAAAAAATTAAACATTAATAATAAATCTAAATAATTGAAAAATATATACTATTAGTAATGTAAACATATACCAAAAAGATTCGCTTTATGTAGCCCTTTAATGTTGTTCTCTTTAACATAATCATCGATCATCTGCTTGGTTTTCTCATCCGGATCCTTTGACAGGGTAAAGATCACGTGGTAGCGGTACATGACGGGAGTACACGTGGGCGGGTGCTCGGGATCATCAGAGTACCTGTTGTACCAGTATACGTTATATACGCTGAACGGTTCCTCTTCCGTCATACGATGCTCATCGATACACCTACCTGTGACGCCTAAAACAACCAACAGAAAAAGCATCATGTATTGAAGCTTTATTCCCTAATACTTGTATTAAGAGAGCTCAATGATCGTGGCCAATTAAGGCTGTGTTTATCTCCTTTAGATGAAGAGCTCTGCATACAAAAATAGGTAAATGTTCAATTTTTAAACTTTAAATATTTGGAATTTTCTTTACTACTCTGTTAACAATAGTTGATAGTAAAAAACATCAAATCCAAACTTTAAAGATATATCTGATGAGTAATTTGTTGACCAATCACCATCCAGCTTCCATTTTGAAATACGGACGCTCTATGGGTATTTAATCAAAGGCATGAACGCGAGTTAATGAATTTTTATAAAAGTTTTAGGAAGAATAGAAAAGAAAAAAAGAAACGAATGATTGTCTTTAATTCATATTTTTGAAAATTTCGGCTTGGAGTAAAAAGGTTTACTAAAACGTGAAAAATATATACGAACAATCTTCCCCAAATGTCACCTCAAACCAGTCGTGGTTGCCCATACTTCCCATACTTTCCACCACAAAGTTTGTTAAGTTGTAACAGCCATTTCTGAAATCACCGATCAAACATACGTATGTATTAAATATCAACCTTAACTACATGTACATCAATCGTTTGTTAAGTGGTAACAGCCATTTCTGAAATCACCGATCAAACATATGTATGTATTTAATATCAACCTTAGCTACATGTACATCTTATTGTGCATAAAATCGATCGTATCACTGCTGCCAATGTTTAAATAGAAAATCCCTCACCTTTGATTTTAAAGGAGAAAATTTAATTATGTTAAAGTATTAAGCATTTTATTTATATAATTTTACACGTTGTATATAATTTGTAAATATATTCAAGTTTATCTTCATTTTGTTATTAAATGACCAATTTCGATTCAGCTATGTGTTTTAGTTCATCATTTTAAAATCAAACAAAGCAGAAATATTCAGAGTGAAGAGTTGACGGGATGTGCGGCCATCTTGTACATTTAAGGATAAAAATGTAAACATTCCAAAACTGACTAAAACCGTTGTCAAAAGATAAAAAAGCAATAAATATGAGGGTCTACATGTTGTCTTGAATGCAAAGAGCAGAACAATGCCCCTTTTAATCACTTAAAATTGCGCAGCTACAGACTTAAATTCAAGATTTAAAAATCTGAAAAAATCTGAAAAGAGGTCATTAGTGTCCACTCTACAACCATTTGTCAAGAAAAAGGTCTAAACTTGCTTATGTAAGTTGTAACTTTGTCTCAAAAGAGGACACTCTATTATGAAAACAGTCAGTAACCAACCTATATTATTCACAAACTTAGATTATTAGACAAACTTTCTAGCAATGAACACAAAGATTAAAAATGATGGGAGATGTTGATAATTTAACCAATTTTCTAATTTTTTTTTTTATTATTTAACTCCGTTAGCTTGGTAGTCAGTTCAAAGAAAAGCTTGAATTGATTTCATTTTTAAACAAACTGCAATGAACAATAACGTGTCTAATTAATCAAATATTAATTTGATGAATTCCATAAGCAAACATAAATTATTTTGTTTGCAAATATTTCGTCAATTATTTGCATAGAGATAAATAGTTTAATATTTGATATTTCATGGTTAATAATTTTGATTCGATCCTCACTTCTGTACAGTAACACAAGTTTACACAATACATAATTTTAATAACACAAAAACATTTTAATTTTGTCTTAAATATGTTTTGTCGATTGCGAGAGTAGCAAATTCTTACTCATTGTGTCTGATTTCATTATTGGTCGACTTTGCCTCAGGGCCGAACCCATAACTCACGTAGACATAGTTGTCTACAGACTCGGGGTGATTGGTCAGATACACATAGGCTCCATTAGGCTGGAAGGTAGCATGGGACTGAAATATAGCAAGGACGTTCAGTTATCAACACTTGGTTTGTATCTAAAAAAAAAAACTTAAGTTCTTAGTAACAACTCAAGTTTTTTGAATATCAAACTTAAGTAAAAATATAATACTTAAGTTTGACATCAAATTCTTGCCAATTGTTATGAACATTTGCTTTTATGATAAAGTTTATAACTTTCAATCAATTCACCGGATATACTAAATATGGATTTGAAGTTATTATTGACATGGACAATGAAAAAGAAATTTATTTACAGATAGTAAAAATAAATACCCAACTTAAATCTTCAGATTTTTAAAAAGTGAATACAGATAGAGTATATGAATGATGATTTGAATGATCAAATATTAATTTCACTCAGTGAAATTTTTTTTATAGATATATAGATTTCAAAAGTGAATATAGATACATGATAACAAAACATACCTGTGTGACCATATGTGCTGCCAAGCCCAGTACCAACAGATGTTTGATGTTCGTCATTTCAAGTGTATTACTTTGCCGAACAAAAGGATGTGCTTTACACTTTTATATACTGTTGCAACCTGCTAAGCACCGCCCATGATGCAGAAAAATACCAGTTGATGAAAACAAAGGAAAAGTTAAATTTATTCTTAAATCTTTTGATAGTATCTGCATCTGTTATGAAATAAGTGAATTCTGTGGAGTGAATCTTAGTGCCTGTTGCAACAGGTGGCTGCAACAAATGATGGTTCATGTTTTGTGAATGCAATTTGAAATCATTTAAAAGATGTTAGAGGGCTGGATGGTCGTGGTAATTATTAAACTATATCAATCTCCTTAAAAAGAAGAGCTCTGTATAAAATAATAGCAAACTATTCAAATTTCAAAGATAAAATATATGATTAATGTTTTATTTACTTGATTATAGTTTGTATATAGTATAGTATAGTATAGTATAGTATAGTATAGTATAGTATAGTATAGTATAGCTTAACAAACCATATCTAAAATTTCAGGAAGGCCTGATAGTTAAGTTGATATGTTGACAATTTAGTCTCCTTATGTATTTGTGAAAAAAGAGTATGGATGACCCCTTCCCCCTATCCCATCCCAAATAGTGATTCTTATTATAAAAGAGTCTTTTTCACAGCTTTGCAAAGCTGGTATATAAAAACAACATTGCTGAATAACTTTTAACGACGGATAAATGGTTGATATTACCTTAACTTTTCAATTTTGTTGAAAACCAATTATTTTGAAGGCATCCATAATATTTTAATTTTAGCAGGAGATACACAAGAGGACACCAATAATTTTTAGGATATCTACAATATTTGCATTTTTGAAGGGGATACATACAAAATGACACCAGTTAATTTCAAGGTATCTATCATATTTGAATTTAAGCTGGGGAGACTTACAAAAGAAACATATAATTTCAAGGTATCTATAATATTTTTATTTTTAGCAGGGATACATACAAGAGGATATATTCATAATTATATCAAGTTTATTTGGTAACCATTAAACCAGTGCACACACTGAAGGCTACCTTATTCAGGACAGATAGTTTATGTAATAGCCAGTGAACCAGTGCACACACTGTAGACTGACTTATTCAAGACAGATAATTATTGAAGTAGTCAGTCAACTACTGTACACACTGAAGACTGCCTTATTCAGGACATATAGTTTATGTGGTAGTCAGACAACCAATGCACATACTGTAGACTGCCTTATTCAGGAAGAAGGTTAATGTGGTAGCCAAATAATCAGTGTACACACTGTAGGCTGCCTTCTCAGAACGGACAGTTAGTACAGTGGTATGGACAACGGTCATACCAGCCACCATGTTTATAGCAACATTGGCTATCTTCTTCGAGGACAAGACTTCAGTTGCATACCTTAATACAGATCCTAAATACAAAAGAAGCAGTTGTTGAAAACGGATAAGTAAAAGATAAAATGACACAATTATTCATATTAAATTTTGTGGATTCTGCTTTGGCACATTTTATACTTAATACATCTTAAACAAGCTTTTATATCCTTTAAATATAAAAAATCTGTCATTTAATTTACTTTTCAATAATTGTGTAGATTCTCATAAATGCATGGCTTGAATAACTCTATTTTCAGTTTGGAGGCCAATCTGGTCCAAGTCCAACTCATCTGAGTTCGGAGTATACTGCCCTTAGCCGACGTCGTAGAGCATGTATGTTTCCGACCACTTTTGCCATTGTTTAGACTGGTCTTATTAATCAAGTGTTTTTGTCTTTTGTTTTCTAGATCAAGAGTTTCATTTTGGTTGACCATCGGAAATAAGGTAGATCATCCCTTCCTTTTCAGCCGACAGCACGCCTCGAATCTATATTTTTGTACCTACTTCATGTAAACATGCACAGACACTGTTTTGCCCCGTTTTTTTTTGTTTTGGCAAACATCGGGTGCACTTCTTCATAGTAGCGCCAAAATCAGCGCTTGTCCCGTTTGTTCCACAAATTCCAGATTTTTTTTTCTCTTATTACCAATACCAGAGCAATCACAAACGTTTACTTAAAATTTATAAGCTAAACATGGTAAAACATAATTAGGTTTGTTAACTCTACCTATGTTATGAGACTTAGATTATTAGACTAAGATTATTTCTATTCTTATCAAAGATTAAAATCTTATATATTTTGGCAAATGTTACATCTTCCTATCACAAAATCTAAAGGATTTCAGCACATTTTAATGCATGAATAATACAAACTATACATATCATTTATTTAAAAACAAAAGTCTTAAACATTTATTCAAGTAAAAAAGACTTGATGGCAACATGTTACGTATTGATTCGAACAAGCTTTTGTTTGATGTTTTATTAGCTATAAAATCAAGACCTTAGATTGCGTTTTAGTTAAAAATTCAAATTTGAAATGAAATCAGTAGGTGTCATGATAAGTGTTTTGAGTAAAGATCTAAACTCCAATTGTTCTCATACCAGATCACTGTAATGTATAACAACATTTGTCTATATATTTGGAGTATTTCTGACAAGTGAGGTTATTAACTGAACATTATGTGACTGAGAGATTCTTTTTCAATGAATAAATAAATTGTTTCAGACAGTTCATAATTTCTTCACATGATAAGTGTTTTGAGTAAAGATCTAAACTCCAATTGTTCTCATACCAGATCACTGTAATGTATAACAACATTTGTCTATATATTTGGAGTATTTCTGACAAGTGAGGTTATTAACTGAACATTATGTGACTGAGAGATTCTTTTTCAATGAATAAATAAATTGTTTCAGACAGTTCATAATTTCTTCACATTTATGTGATATACTGAAGATAAAAAAGATACATTTCTTACATTCAATGTAAATTTAAAATGTACTAGAGCGAAACAAAACTGATAAAATCAATATGAGCTGCATATTTCAGTTCGTTACATTTCATCAGGTAAAGATGTTTGTACTATCAACATATAGCAAATCAATTTTGCGTCAATGAGAGCATTTAAATAGATTTTCATCAAATAAGTATGAGAAACAGTAGTTGATAAATTAATATCATTATTTTGTCATTTCCAAACAAGAAAAAAAAATAACGATTTTGTTATAACAATATCTGACATGAAAAAATGCAGGACATATTGCTTTTAGACTCTATATTTCGAATACAAATCAGACTTGATAAATTCCGTCTTCACTATCTTTCTCAACAAACAGTTCTTATAAGTCGCAAACACCGAAAAGCGTTTATTCTTTAGCGTTAATTTGACTGATCCCAATATCACATCACCTACATCCTCTAGGTTAACCGAATCTTTATTATGTGAAATGATTTCAATAAATTTCTTCTGTTACATCAAACATCAAACTTGGACATATCGTCTGTATTGTATTGGGTGAAATACTATGTTGTATAATAACTTACCAGTAATTCTAAACCAATGCAATAAATATAATGATAGAATGGACATTGATTTATAAGATATTTTGTGTCATAAAAACAAATTAATAGGCCACTTTAAGTTTCATGATGACCAGTAGCCTTTGAAATGAAATGTTCATATTGATTTGTACCTTTCCTATCGCTTTCCATACCGGTATATACCTTCCTTGATTGTATTTTTTTTCAAATTTCTAGAAACAAAGAAATGATGCTTAGCATTGGTACATGTAATGGTGATTTGGAAAAGAAAAGTATCATATTCTCAAATAATTTGTGTAATGTTTAAACAAATATCAGTTTGTATATTTCTCAAGTTACTAGTATAATTCGTATTAGATAGTAAAACAGAAAACAGTATTCGTATTTCTGTTGTTACGTGAAATTTTCTTTCACACCGTCCAGCGATGGTACACCGATTTCCAAGCTATACTTTACACATAAAACAATTGAAATTCTGTGGTTTAAGTATTTGTATTTCTAAAAGAAAAACAGCGAAAATATAATTAATAAAAAATCCCCTCTTTTTGTCTTATCAGTAACAAATATTAGGCCGTATAAACGTTAGGGTGAGTGCGGGGGAAATACTAGTAGCAAGTATAAGATCATGATGTTTAAACAGTTCCTCTATCGTAAACCTTAATTGTAATGGTTTTATAGATAGATCAATTCTCTATGTTATTTTAATTTCTATCTTTTCGTCGAAATTTGACTGTTTTCAGAAATATGACTTCTTGTTTTCTACCTTACTGTGTTTGTCATCATTAAAAAGTATTTTAAAAAAGAGCAGTGATTATAAAACATGGAGACTTGAGCAAGTTTATCTTACAAACGACTGCTGCTCAGCAGTTAAAAATTAAAATATATTCCCCTGAATTTGTACAACTGCTAGTTTTTCTATTGCTGGTGATTGTTAGTTTTTATTCAATTTCAAATCAAAACATCATTTCTAAAATAATATACCTTTTTTAGTAGGATAGTATGATTTTGCTAATAATTTACACTCAAACAGCAAGCTAATGTAGTTGGGAATTGACATTATTTTGCAAGTAAATAGAAAGTTATATATGGGGGAGCTGATCATGCGTACAAAAACACTAGCTCCAGATGGCGCTCTTTCTTTTGTGCGGCTTCACAGAAATTGATATTTATTAAAGTATGTTACATGTATATCTCCATACTAGTATGTTAGTTATTAAGTCTTCTGTTTCCTTTTAAATCTTTAATTTATCTGATGTAACAATTTGTTGGAATTCTCATGGGTATCAATTGTGCCCCATTGCTAGCAGACCTATTTTTGTATTCATGTGAAGCAGAATTTATTCAAAAACTTGAAACGTGAAAAAAATAAATCACTCGCTGTGGCCTTCAACTCAACATTCAGGCATATCGACGATGTATTATCAATTAACAATTGTTGCTTTTTATACTTTCGTCGATTCGATAAATCCCAGTAAACTTGAGATAAAAGATACCACAGAGTCTGCATCATCTGTTTCATATTTGGATATTTTATTGGAAATGGACATTGATGGTAACCTAACAACAAAACTTTATGATAAACGTGATGACTTCAATTTTTCTAGTCAACTTTCCTTACTTATGTAGCAATATACCTTCATCACCTGCATATGGTGTTTTTGTCTCTCAGTTAATTCGATACGCACGGGCATGCTCTTCGTATGTCGAACAGTTTCTAAGGCGAGGCAAGCTACTGACGAACAAGTTGATAAAACAGGACTATCAACAGTCTCGTTTGAAGTAATATTTTCGTAAGTTCTATGGTCGATACAACGACCTTGTCAGCAAATACGATCTTCCACTGGGTCGCATGCTGACTGACGTTTTTCATACTAATTGTTATACCATAATTATGCACCTAATTGTCTACGGTCTTTTCCGTTTTTTTCCCGATTATGGCAAAGAGCACACGGCGGGTGTAACCGGTCAGCAGAGGATGCTCACTCTTCCATGGCACCTGATCCTACCTCAATTTTTTTAAGAGGTCCGTGTTTGCACTGCTCCTGTTTTGTAATTTTCCTTTGGACTTTTGAATTTGAAAACTGTTCGTTATCACCACATGTCATTGCAAGAACAAAGGATTGAACGGTTGCATAAATCGATTCATTCAATCATCTGATTCAATATATTATCTATTATTTAGCAATGTACTTTTTAGAACTAGGTGTATGATAGGCGATTGATTGAATACTGTCCTAAGTTTTCCTTTCTTAATCGTGAAAAAGATAAAAGTGAAACATATATTATAAGTAAGAAATGCATTTTTTTCATTAAATCTAAATCAACACACATAAACGTTGCCATGATAAAACTTATTAAAACCCTTTATAAAACTACCTCTTATTCTTTCAATGGAAAGTAAAAAAAGTGGATCAGATTTAAATTCAGATTCATTTTCGAAGTTAGTGTATCTTGTGCGGTATATTTGTCAGATGGTTATAAACATTATCAAATTTTTAATTTTTCACGACCTGTGTATTATCGAATTAATAAAATGTACAAAAAATGTGAGAGTTTCATGTAAACCTCTTTAATTTGTATGATTAGGTCACACTTCATCAAGTGGTTTTCTGCTTTTCCTAATCAAATGACATAAACGTAGCAACTATATCTCTTTACTGCCCGCAAAAATAATGGTTTTATTAAATGTATCAAGCAAAAAAGTATTTCTATTATTGTTTTTAACATATTATATATCGTTAGAATCCTGGAAGAAATTGAAACTTGTAGGTTACGCATGTGACTGTATCCGGATGATAGAACCATTTTAACAACACCTTGGACTTCTGGGCGGACGTAACTATCTATTTCTTACATCAAAACAGGTTAGAAATGACCCAGTGAAATATATAAGATTACGCCGTTTTAGCTCAAAAGCCAGACAAATCTTGTTGATTTCAAAGAACCATTGGCCAGTAATGAATTACAAAGCCGTACGTCACATTACTGTTTGACACAACTACCCAAAGTCCAAGCTCTTGTAAAATGGTTCTAACTCCTTCTAGGGACCTAATTTATGAACAGAGTTCTTTAAATGCATGATGTCACATCGGACTTTGAATTTTGAATTCTTTAATCCTATTAAACAGGAATTAAACATTGAATTTCATAGTTTATATAAAATACTTCAACGATATTCAAAATTAAAAGAAAAGATAAAAGAGATTTATTTATATTACATTAAATAATATGTTCTTTTTCGTTGTTACACGCTGTTGTCAGTCATCCTCTTTGTCTCTTTATTTCTAGATTGGATTGTAAGATGACTGAAAGTCAAAATACTGTGAAATGTTTCCTTCAGTCAGTCTGTATTAGTACATATTTTAGAACTGTTGACATCGGTTAATGTGTAATAAGTACTTGATTTTTAGCCCCTTTGTATTAATTCCAGTTAATCAATCAGTGAAAAAAGACGATAAACTGAAGTTCTTTATCCCTAACCATCGTATAGTTTTTGTTTAAGCAATTGGGTGTCCTGAACAGGTCTTTTTCCGAGATTTCCACCAATTTGATGTATATTTGTTGCGCTGCCTTGACTTCAAAATTCAATAAACCGTCGTCAGATTTCTATTGTTTGGTTAATATATCTGTACCATATCCGTATTTCAACTCGAACACTAGTGAAACTTGATCAGTAACATTAAATAGCATAATGAACATATATAAGTTGATTTCTTTTATCATAAACTGTAAGTCTATGGACTCTTAGAAAGAAGCTGTTTTAGTTTATCATTCTCCGAGTTTATGCATGCGCCGGGTATCCCGACCACCAATTTGTTTATCTACCGTTGAAAACAAAATATTAAACATTTTTTTAAGTTTTACTCTGTTTAATTATTTGGTGGGGCTTTTTTTCAATTTTTATGCTCATGTTAACCCTGATTCGTCGCTTAGAAAGGGAAATATTCGTGTTGTCTCAATAATTTCCTAACAACCCTCGTGCATTTATGTATACTCTTTTTGTTTTTGTCCTTTCATATTTTGCCTACATTATTTTTATTTCAAAGTATTGACGTTGATTTGATTGATCCGTGTGACAGGTTAAACTTATAAACATGTATATTTGAGGGCTGTGGACACAATGACAAAGTAATTCAATGAGCCCTGCAAATATAAAACAAAAAATATCATGCTATGATAATGTACTCGATTTCCATCTAATTTTGAATTAACACATAGTATCATAGCGATATCATAATTCATATAATATTATGTACATAAAGCAATAAAAGAAGGTAACTCTTACAATTTCAATTTATAGAGAATATGCATTTCTCCCATAACAATCATAGAAAAATAAGTTGCAATTAAAAATATAACAGACACATTACTTATAGATATTATCTCACCATTCCTATCGGAATAAGCTTTCATTTGCATCTGTTTCATCATATACAAGTTTATGTATATCTGTAATTCATTTAATAGAATACTTGAAATACTATTGAATTAAAAACAGTTATATTGCTTATTTTGAACAATAGAATTTGATCAACGAATATGAACCAAATACTGACCTTATAATCAGTATTTACTAAATAAATCTATAGTACTCTTTCATAACACTCATTCATTCTCATTAGTTAAAGTGCTTCATAAGAAATTACGAATTTGCTAATTTAGAGAAAAGTGCACATTAATAGCATATTTTAATTCATGGGATATTAGTTTGAAATGTTACTTACCAGAGTAAGAAATAGTCTGCTGTCAGATGTTGCCCTCTGCATAACCAAAGATTGACCAAACTTGGCGGCAAAATATCATAGAAAGAACAACAAAACAACCTCAACAACCCTAACAAATATCCAACCAATAAAACACAATTGTTTACCTAATCACTGACCATAGGGTATATATACTGGTGTATAAAGGCACAGGGTGGATCTAAGTGTGTGTGGTGTGTATTCAAAATATATGTCAGATTTGGTTGGCTGTATTTTAAAATCTATAAACATAACTACTGTCATTATCATTGATATTGATACTGTTACATTTTGCATGAAACAATAGCACAAAACTGCTTTGATTCTTTGAAGCATTAACATGCATATCTGTCGGTAAATTATTAAGTTAAATTGTTGTCTCATTTTGATCTGTTACTCTTTAAAGATTCCCATCATTTGGACTTTTGAGGGTTGTCCAGATTCGATTACTTATATGCATATTTGTAAGCTATTTCTGTTTTCTTGATATTTTCTTTTTATTTCTCATTTCTACATTTTTGGACTGTTGATATCCTCTTCAACTTCTTGTTCTGAAATCATCATCAATTATATAAGAATTTTCTCTGACCAATTCTGCTATGACGCAACATGTTGTTGGTTCCTGGTCAATGTCTTAAAGAGCTGTCGACAATACACTTCAACAAATAGAAAAGATAACTCTCAACACTGTTTCAACTTCTCGGCATCCATATTGCAAACTTTGGTTTTAGGGAAAGTTGATGAAAGAGAAAGTGCCAAGCAAGTTGAATCAACATATTAAGATTTAGTACGTCATAGACCATCAATTACGTGGCTTTTGTGAAATATAAGAAACAAATTTATGCTTAAGAAAAATTAACAGATCAATCGACTATACATAAATGTATAGTGGTAACAATTATTAACAATTACTTGAAAGACCAACCTGATGCTTTCTTTTTAAATATTTTTGTAATAGAAAAAAGATTTGTGTTCTCAAAGAGCAAGTGGGCATTCTATTACGCAACAATGGCTTTTTAATGTTTGGTTCATTCCACTTGTAAAATTATCTGTGATTGTTACCATAAATGTAAAATGGAAATATCTTTAAATCTGTAATTTCAGATCTTGTTATCTGCAAATCAGCATGCATACAGTTTCCCTATAGTTGAATATTTCCTTGTCGATGTTGACAATGAATCTAATGTCTTGCCTTCATTGTTCACTTTTCAGTGGATCAAAGATAAGATTATGGTTCTTCCTTATATTATAGGCACTTTCAATTTACTAAACATTTTAAAAAATAAATGTTTAGATGTTAATCATTGAAAATTAGATTGTACAGAACTTGCAAGACGACATAATTTTTAGCCATTAGAATTTCCGTCAAAAATTATATTTGTAAAACAAACTGGCACGATAAGCCAATTTAAAAAAAAAAAGAAATGTGTTTTGAATTGTCTCCTGAAAGCGAGTTCACCTCATCTCACCATTAAGCCTTCCCTTGGGCATTTCATTTTCTTGGCGACTTCTCTCTCTGACCTTGTATATACAAATGCGATATTATGGAAAATTGTACGTTATGTATGTATTTTAAAAATTATCGAAGACCCCTTCACGTTAACTATGACACTGCTCTCTTGCAGAGCAAATTGATATATTTTGCCGAAGTTCTAGTAGGTAGATAATTAAATGACGTCAACGAAACAATTGACGTTACGTCATATTTCAACAAACTATGTCATTTTGCCCTGCAAAAGAGCAGTACCGCAGTTACTGTGAAGGGTTAATGAAATAAGCCAAAATATCTCTATCGTTTTGCACAATGCTACTGTATTATTGGCTGTATGGTGCATATGTACTAAGCAGATTGTTGAAACTCCCCCCTCCACCACCGCTAGGTCTGTACATGCGTAAATCCGGAGATCGTCATTGTGAAATGCAGATAGAGCCTCTAAACTAACAGAAGCAGGTGCATTAATAATTATGTCATATTTCTAAGATATACCGTGAAAAACGACGAAGAAAAAACAAATTTTCTCAAAGTTTTTGAAAGAGGATTGTGTCTTAAACTGACGTCCACAACGAAATGAATAAACGGTTTTAGATGAACATTTTTTCAAAGAGTTTTCTTTATATATCCTGGATTCGCCACCGATATATACCCATGTTGAACTTTGTATGTTCGTCTGGTGGTCAACGTTTGAACCAACGTGAATCCACACTTTATTCATTTCTGTTGCAACGGTTCTTCTAAACACCCAGTGGCACAATAATTTCATTTTACAAAAACAACTAACTAGATCTTTTTTTCAACAGAGCGCACGGTCCTTCTAAGAACAAACTTGATAGAAGAATGTTAAAAAATAATGTACAAAGCCATACACTGTGGACAGCGACGTTAAAAACAACGACCAACTCAGTAATTGCAAATTGTAACGTCAGGTGAGCCAAACAATTACAAGCAAACTCATCTTATTTCAACTTTATATTTATTGACACATATGAACATACAATTTCGGTCTTTATAATTAAATGAACCCATTAGAATGGAAATCAAATAACGTGGCTGCGTAATATTAAATAATTTCAGAATAGGAAAAAAAGGAATTTAATTTTCTATTCTTCTAGAAAGTTGACTTTCCTCTGTAAATACGTTTCTTTATGATTTCGGACTAGATATCACATTCTGTAGAAGACCGATAAACGCAAGATAGAGGGAAAGATAGGTAAACGCAGAACGAAATTACTATATCCTTTGACAGGGTAAAGATCACGTGGTAGCGGTACATGACGGGAGTACACGTGGGTAGGTGTTCAGGATCATCAGAGTACTTGTTGTACCAGTATACGTTATATACGCTGAACGTTTCCTCTTCCGTCATACGATGCTCCACGATAACCCTACCTGTGACGCCTAAAACAACCAACAGACAAACCATCATGTATTGAAGCTTTATTCGCTAATACTTGTATTAAGAGAGCTGAATGATCGTGGCCAATTAAGGATGTGTTTATCTCCTTGAGATGAAGAGCTCTGCATACAAAAATAGGGAAATGTTTAATTTTTAAACTTTAAATATTTGGAATTTTCTTTACTACTCTGTTAACAATAGTTAATAGTAAAAAAAAACATCATATCCAAACTTTTAAGATATATCTGGTGAGTAATTTGTTGACCAATCACCATCCAGCTTCCTTAATTTTGAAATACGGACGCTCTATGAGTATTTAATCAAAGGCATGAACGCGAGTTATTGAATTTTTTTTAATGTTTTAGAAAGAATAGAAAGAAAAAAGAAAGAATGATTCTCTTTATTTCATATTTTTGAAAATTCCGGCTTGGACATTTTCTAGAGTAAAAAGGTTTACTAGATAAAACGTGAAAAATATATACGAACAATCTTCCCCAAATGTCACCTCAAACCAGTCGTGGTTGCCAATACTTCCCATACTTTCCACCACAAAGTTTGTTAAGTTGTAACAGCCATTTCTGAAATCACCGATTAAACATATGTATGTATTTAACCTTAAATGAATCTTATTGTGCATAAAATCGTATCATTGATGGCCATGTTTAGATAAAAAATTAGACAGTTAAGAGTATGGTTCTTGGCAATCTTGAAAGCTTGAATTGCATGTTATTTCGCGTCGCTTTGTTTTTTTTTTGTGGGGTGGGAGTTGACAAATATAGACGTAGACAGTCCGTATATCATTCACAAACTGTAAAATCTCTCTCAATTTTTATTCAAAATTACGTTAGGAAACATACTTTTCATTCTAATTTCTTGTGATGTATATTAACGATGTTGTATGTTTTCTTTAGCCATGAAAACAAAGATTAGAATCATTGAAAGATGTTAACAAACGGACCAATTTTCTCATTTTTGTTTTTGTATTCCACTGCGTAAGCTCTGTTTATTTTATTTTTTAAAAGAAAAAAAAACTTGAATTGGTCTAACTTTTAAATAAATGACAAGGAACAATAGCTTCTGTAATTAATCAAATATTAATGTTATAAAATCTGCTAGTAAATAGAAAGTTTGTTTTCTAGTTTTTTGAATATATATGTTGTTAAATAAATTGCATAGAGATAGATATCTGAATATTTAATACTTCACAGTTCTTCTGCATAATTTTGATTTGATCCGCACTTCTTTAGAATAACACTAGTTTAGACAATACATTGCTTTAACACAAAAACATTTTAAATACGTCTTAAATATGTTTTATGAATTGTAACAGTAGCAAATTCTTACTCATTGTGTCTGATTTCATAATTATATGGTCACACAGGTACGTTTTGTTATTCGTGTATCTATGCACTTTTGAAATCTCAATATTCATGATTTTTTTCTCAGAGTGGCATTAATTTTTATCATTCATATATATATCTGAAGGTTTGAGCTCTGGTTTTTTTACTATCAGTAAATAAATTTCATTTTTATTATCCAAGTCAAAATTACTTCAAATATTTGTATACTATAGGATGTGCTTTACACTCTTAAATGCTGTTACTACTTTCTAAAACAAAATAAAAACTTTAATTTATTCTTAACACTGTTTATAGTATCTCCAGCTGCTATGAAATAAGTGAATCCAGTGGAGTGGATCCCGCTCTTAATGTCCGTTGCAACAGGTGGCTGCAACAAATGGTTTTGTTATCATGATGATTCACATTTTTAAATGAATTTGAAACCATTTAAAGATGTTAAAGGGCAAGATGGTCGTGAAAATATTTAAACTATATCAATCTCCTTAAGAAGAAGAGCTCTGTATAAAAATATAGCAAACTATTCAAATTTCAAAGCTAAAATATATGAATGTTCTATTTACTAAATTATAGTTTAAAGTTTAACAATCCATATCTAATATTTCAGGAAGACCCAATAGTTAATTTATTGACCACCCAGCTTTCTTAAGAATTACTTAAATAAAAAAATATGGATGACCCCACCCCATCCCATCCCACATAGCGATTGTTATCATAAAAGAGTCTTTTTCATAACTTTCCAAAGCTGGTATATGAAAAAAACCAATACGATGTTAAATGATATTTAACGAGGGCTAAATGGTTCATAATACCTAAATTTTCCATATGGACAAGAAACAAATTATTTTGAAGATATCTGTAATATTCGAATTTCAGCAGGAGAGACACAGGAGGACACCAATGATTTTCAGGGTATCTATAATATTTGTCTTTTACCAAAGGAGACATACAAAAGGACACCAGTTAATTTCAAGGTATCTATAATATTTATTTTAGTAGGCGAGGCATACAAAAGTTAAAAAATGCAGTAGGACATCAGTTAATCTCAAGGTATCTATAATATTTTATTTCAGTAGGGGAGGCATACAAAATCACACAAGTTTGTTTTAAGGTTTCTATAATATTTGAATTTATGCAGGGAAGACATACAAGAGGATATATCTGTGATCTGTCATAATTATATGAAGTTTATGTGGTGACCATTGAACCAGTGCTTACCCTGTAAGCTGCCTTATACCGTAAAGCAGCTTTATGTAGTAGCCAGTCAACCAGGGCGCACAATGCAGAATGCATTATTTAGGACAAATAATTTTTGAGGTAGACAATCAACTAGTGCACACACTGTAGGCTGCCATTTTTGGGACGATAGCTGATGTGGTAGCCAGTCAACCAATGTTCACACTGTAGACTTCCTTATTTTAGACAGATAGTTTATGTAGTAGCAAAATTAAAACTACTGCAAACACTGTAGGCTGCCTTATTCAAAACACATAGTTTATGAGGAAGCCAATTACATACATTGTAGGATGCCTTACTCTGAACAGATAGTTTATGTCGTTGTCAATCAACCAGCGAATACTGTAAACGTATCATATTTAGCGTTCACGATATTTGGTAGAAAACGATTTTTGGGTTAGGGTTAGGGTTATGGTTAGTCTGTAGTCTACCTTATTTAACATACATTATCTTGTAGGTAATCAACTAGTGCACACACTGTAGACTGCCTAATTTTACAGACAGTTTATGTGGTAATAAATCAACTACTGCACACACTGTAGGCTGCCTTATTAAGGACGATAGTTAATGTGGTAGCCAAAAAACCAATGCACACATTGTAAGATGCCTTCTTCAGAACAGACGGTTAGTACAGTTTTATGGAAAACGGTCATACCAACCACTATGTTTTTAGCAACATTCGCTACCTTCTTCGAGGAAAAGACTTCAGACTGCCTTAATACATATCCTAAATACAAAAGAAGCCGTCTTACAAAGGTCTCCCAGGAGGAGTTGTAAAATATATAATGACACAATTGTTCATATCAACATTTTGTGGATTCTGCTTTGGCACAGTTTATACTTTATTCATCTTATACAATTATATAAATAAAACTGTCTTTTAATTTACTTTTCAATAATTGTGAAGATTCTCATAAATGCATGGCTGGAATAACTCTATTTTCAGTTTAGATGCCAGTCCGGTCCAAGTCCAACTCATCTGAGTTCGGAGGAGCATACTGCCCATAGCCGACGTAGAGCATGTATGCTTCCGACCACTTTTGCCATTGTTTAGACTGGTTTTATTAATCAAATATTGTTATCTTTTGTATTTTCTTTTTCTATGTCTAGAGTTTCATTTTAGTTGAACATCAGAAATAAGGTACATCTTCCCTTCCTTTTCTGCCGGCAACTCGCCTCCAATGTATTTTTGTACCTACTGCATGTATATATTTGCAAACAATGGATGCAGTTCCTCATAGAACTAGTTGCGCCAAAATTAGCGCTTGGCCCGTTTGATCCACAAAGTCCAGGTTTTTTTTCTTCTAGTATTGATAATGTCAGCGCTATCTCTGAAATCGCCTTGCTCTTTTACTTAAATTTTATAAGCTAAACATGGTAAAGCATGATCAGGTTTGCTAGCTCTGCCTTTGTAATGCGATTTGATTTTTTAAAAAAAAGATTATTTTATTCTTATAAAAGATTAAAATCTTATATATTTTGGCAAATGTTACTTCTTCCTATCCATATCATTTACATTAAACAAACGTCTTAAACATTTTTTCAACGAAAAAAAAAGTATGGTAAAACGTTACCTATTGATTTGAGCAAGCTTTCGTTTGATGTTTTATTAGCTATAAAATCATGAGCTACGAACTGTTGCATGTATAGTTCAGAATTAAAAAAAAGCCGCCTACAACTTGTATTATTTAAAACATTTTACACTGTTTATGCAAATGGTAATGAGTGCAAGGTTGCTTTTAATCAAAAATTAAATTTTCTTAGTTTTAGATGTGTATTTGATGGCATACATGTAAATACAACTAAACAACATTGAAATTAAATCAGTAAATTTCATGTTTTGGTTATAGATCTAAACTCCAATGGTTCTAACACCAAGTCATTTTATGACAACATTTATCTAAATATTTTAGAGGATTTCTGGCAAGTGAACTTATTAACTGAACATTGTTTGACTGGAGACCCTTTTGCAATGAAAAAAATCGTTTCAGACAGTTCATAATTTCCGCACATGTATAATTCTGGATAAATAGTCAGTTTAAAAAATAGACGTATTGTGTAATGTTTAAACCGGTATCGATTTGCATATTTCTTTAAGTTACCAGTTTTATGTCTGTATCATACGGCAACACAGAAACGGTATTGGTATGCAGAAAGTACATCTGTTGTTTGCTACACCAAATTTCCAACCTATATTTTACTCATACCACAATAGACATGTAATTCAATTGCAATTGTGTGGTCTTAGCATTTATATTTCTTTCGAAAAGAAAAACAGAGACAAATAATTAAATTAAGATTCATTCGTTCTGTCTGATCCGTAACAAATTATAGGTACTACAAACTTTGAAGTGAGTGTGGGGTAATAGCAAGTCGTAAACCTTTATGCTAATAGAAATCCAAACCGATACCTCCAGACGAAGCTCTTTTTCTGTGCAGCTATTTTTTTTATAATGTATGTTACATGTACGTATATATCTATGTGTGTTAGTTATTAAGTCATCTGTTTTTCTTTAATTTCTTTAATTTGTCTGGTGTATTAAATTGCAACAACAAAGGATTAAACGGTTGCATTACATACTCGTGTGGGATAGTGAAATTATTTAGAAATGCCCTTTTTAGAACTACTGATATTACTGATTAAATACTGTAAGTTTTTTTCTATTTTAACCATGAAATAATAAAAATTGAAACGCACATTAAAATAAAAAAAAAACATGTTTTTTAACATAAAATCTATATCAATACCTATAAATGTGGCCATGTTTTAACTAATTAGATACCATTATGAAACACCCTCTTATCTTTTCATTGACAAGTTAAAAAAGTGAATCTGATTTAAATACAGATTCATTAAGTTAATGTGTGTGGTTTGAGCGGTTCCTTTTGTCAGATGGTTATATACATCATCAAATTTTTAATTCTTCTCGTTCTCGACTTTTATATCATTGAAAATGACACGTGGTGATATCGAACATTGTTCAAATACAATAGTCCAAAGGGAAACTACAAAACCGGAGAAGAGCAGACACGGACCTCTAAAAAAAATTTGAGCTAGGATCAGGTGCCATGGAGGAGTAAGGATCCTCTGCCGACCTGTCACTCGCCGTGCGCCCAATGTCATATCGGGAAAAATATCATGATCGGGAAAAACAGAGAAAATCCGTCGACAATTCGGAACTCAAATAATAGTCTAAAGCAGAGCAATCACGGGCCTCTGGAAAACTTAAAATGTACAAAAATATTGAAGTTTCATGTAAACCTCTTTGATTTGTATGATTAGGTCACACGTTATCAAGTGGTTTTCTGCTTTTCCCAATCAAATGACATAAACGTAGCAACTCTATTTCTTTTATGCCCGCAAAATAACGGTATTATTACATGTGTCGACCTACAAAGCATTTACATGTACGATTGTTTTTAACATTGTTATCCATCGTTCCAGAATCCTGGAAGAAATTGAAACTTGTAGAAAACGCATACGACTGTATCCGGATGAGAACTCCTATGAAGACCTTATTTATGAGCAGAGTTCTTTAAATTTATGATGTCACATCGGACTTTGACTTTTGAATTCTTTTTTCCTGTTTAACAGGAATTAAACATTGAATTTCATAGATTATATAAAGAACTTCAACGATATCACAAATTCACGCCCAAAAGGCAAAAAAAAAAAAGAATGAAAAGAAGATTAAATGAAAGTTTATATATATTACATCAAATCATATTAGTTCTTTTTTCGTTATTACACAATGGTGCCAGTTATTCTCTTTTTCTCTTTATTTCTAGATTGGATCGTAAGAATTACTTAAATGAGCAGCAATTCAAAAGTAATTTGACAATCAATGAAGTATTTTCGACTTTGTGTTGTGAGAACCCGGGACAGAAAAATAAACCAAGCAATGATTTAATTCACACAAACAAAACAAAATATGAAAGTTTTTTTTCCGATATGGTTTAAAGCAATAGTAATTAATGACACTTTATATTTCCCTGTGTATTACACGTATATTACATAGTCTGATAAATAAATTGAAGTTATCTGACTTTGTACTTGGTGTCTCCGAAAAAATGAAATGACAATTTAATACCCAGGATAAATCACTTCAAGAATTGTTATCACATTACTATCATTATCACATTTCACAAAACAACTTTCCACGATCACTAGTTCGCTTGGATCTCAAGGTATTCTGGGGTTTTGTTTTGAAAGCATTAATAAGAAATTCACTTAACTTTGTAATTATTGTTTTGTCTCGATTGGACATTACCAGATAAATTTGTCTTTTTTGTTCATAATATAAAAATTTAGTTAAGCATTGAGATAAATGAAAAAATTAATTTCTTTCTTCTATATATAATGGACAATCAGTAAGAAAGTGACATTCATCTACACAATTTTGGTTACACAATTAACATATCCCTTTGTTTTTTTCTAAAGGAATTCTTTGACCAGTATTACTCATATGCCTTGAGATCGCTAGAACTGAAATAGTGACTTGAAGTAACAAAGCAGTGATGATTTCAATTCTTTGTTTGGGAATTGGATGGCACTATGTTGATAACCGTTCTGTTGATTGATATATTGACCAGTTTCCATTAAAGCCATCTCTGAAACTTCATAATCAAAATGGTATAATTTGCTGGATTTTTTTGTTCAATTCTACCACAAAGTACAAACGAATATGTTGACGTGTAAATCTTTCTACTTTCAAAATCTTCATACAACCTTAAGAAAATAAATGGTTGACCATAATCCAAGGAAGTGCAATTGGTTTGCTGGCAAATTTAACAAACCGTGTAAGTCTATCATGCTATATAATTCTGCTCATTTTACAATTTTAGTTCTAAACACTGTTTATTGATTAAATGAATCAAATGTAAAATTCACGAATAAAAGAGTGACTTTATTTACTTAGAATGAACGTTCACCTAATCCTATTTGATTGTAATTGTTGAAAAATAAGAGCACGATTCTTAGCATGTTCTTGCAGTCCACGTGCATTTACTGTAAATATACGTTCTTAATTGCTATAACAAAACTGTTGCTGTGATATTTTTTATGAGCGCACCTGCTCCAATAGCATCTGATTCACTAAAAATAAAGTTTTAGAAATTGTAGGATTTATTAGTATGAATATTAATAAAGAAAACAATTAAGAGAAAAGAAAATGTTCCATGATGTGGGGTCCCCTCACATTTTCATTTCGCAAATCACATATACAATTAAGATCTTAATTTATTATGTATTTTGAAATAAACAATACGACCGTATTTTGGGGATTTTCCTGCAGGATTTCCGCTGTAGCAGCTGTAGCCACCGTAACTTTTCAGTATGTAATTTACCTTTATGTTTGTTAATTAAAACCACCTATATTATCATCGTCTCAATATGAGGCTATCCGTTTATTGAAAAAAAAGTCAAAATACCATCGTGTTAACATAGAATTTGTTTCTTTTTGTGTGATATACCTTTTTAACAATACTCAGGTAAGTGTACACATAAAGAATGAATTTTGCCAAAATGTTCACCATTATCATTTTGAAGAGCTACATTTTAGTAAGTTAATTAACATATTTCATAAGTATAAGAAAAAAATATCACTGTTTAGTTTGTCCATTCTACAATCAATATTATATTCAATGTAAAACAAAAAAGAAAGAATCGCATTGTTTGACTTTTGTCCTCTGGTATAAATTTGTGGTCAGGTGGTCATGTTACACCCACTATGCACCTCACTTAACTTATTCACGGTTTTGAACTTCAAGGTTGAGTTTTTATTAATAAGAAAAAAATGCTAATAAGAACACCGTGTTCTAACATAAGCCCCAAATGACACATTCGTAGACGGTTGTCATTAATCACTGAAATTATTCAAATCTGTCCCGCTTGTCAAGGCCTCCCAGTGCCTTACACATTTCAATCTTCCTTAATTTTTCGCTAATAGATTTCAGCAATAAATAACTACCGCTTGTCAACAAAAAATATTGTCATTGTTTAAAGCCCTTTATCACAAAGCAAATGATGTAGCATGACTCTTCTCGACAAATTAAAAGGAAGAATCACAGTAATTCTGCATTACAAATATAAGCATACAAGATTTTTAAGTGGCAAAAATAATGTAAGACTTTCCCTGTTCTTCCAATCTTGTTAAATGCATCTAACTGTATCTTTAAGTGATTTGCTGCTTTCTGCTGTAGTCTGACAATAAACAGCGTATTAGGAGGCATTGGATTGATTCAGCAAGGGACTCAACAGGTCTATGTAATCACAAATCCTCAAGTTTGCTGAATTGTCTTTCCTGGAGCCTTCTGCATATAAAACAGCATATTATAGCTTCAACTTTATTGTTGAAAACTTGCACACAATCATGCAGGGTGGAAGAGGAACTATGGAGGATGCATGGACGATTATTATTACTGTACTTTCTCGATGCACGGACCGCAAAACAATTTAACACAGTTGTACGTGATTCTGGACAAAGACCTGTTGAATCAGAAGCCCAGCCTTCGCAAAGCTTCGAGATTAGTCATGTATTACCTACTAAGCACGATAACGCTTGCTACCGACAGATCCAGGGGGCGCTATTCTTTGTTTTGACTACTGGTATCCCGATGCTGAACTACTTTTAGCTTCTGTTAGATTCTCATTGAATGTTTCTAAACTCGTCACACAAGGTAGTTACTGAAAAAGTTACTAAACTCGTCATACAAGATAGTTACTAAAAAAATACTAAACTCGTCATATAAGGTAGTGATTTTCTAAGCCGAGGATACTGTTTCGTTAGAATGAAATCTACAATTAAAAGACATGCCAGTACATATACTATTTCAAAAAAGTTATATTCATTCGATTTATCGTATATCGAGTATACATGTTATTAGAAATATATGACTTTACAAAATAATATCATTTTGCCATACAACAGATCATTCTAGCAAAAAGTACTCATTTGGAAAAATACAGCTCTATAGAAACAACAGCTGTTGAACGTTTTTAACGAAATCAATTCATAAAAGAAATTCACTCTTCAATGAAATCATGATTCAGCATAGAAATGTAGTTATTGATATAAGAGGTTGAACATTCTTTTCAACACAGGTACAAATTTATCTTTAAGATAAATCTCAAGTGAAAGTTTGTTTGTTAAAATCAATAGCTATTATAAACCTTTATACAAAGAGGATTAGTTTGCTTTATTTTATTAACCTTTAAAGTTTGATTTATTTTAAATTTTATCTTTCAATGTGTCTGCCATCTTTTAATACCGTTGATTAACACATATGAAAAATGCTCCGAAGAATGAATTTACATTGCGATCTACTGCCATCTTGATCTTGGACCTAGAAAACCTCTGAGGCAGGATCAGGTGCCTTGGATGAGTGAGCATCCTCTGCTGAACGGTCACACCCGCCTGTGCTCTTTGTCGTAATCGGGAAAAAGCGAAAAAATCCTAGACAATTAGGTGCATAATTATGGTCTTACAATTAGTATAAAAAACGTCAAGCAGCATGCGACCCAGTGGAAGATTGTATTTGCTGACAAGGTCGTTGTATTGACCATAGAACGTACGAAAAGATGACTTCAAACGAGACTGTTAATAGTCCTGTTTTATCAACTTGTTTGTCAGTAGCTTGCCTCGCCTTAGAAACTGTTCATACGAAGAGCATGCCCTTGCGTATCGAATTAACTGAGAGACAAAAACTCCATATGCAAGTGATGAAGGTATATTGCTACAAAAGGTTGTTTATAGAAAGCTTTGTGTAAGAATATGATTCCGAAGGTCGTGATATGCATAGCTTTAAAATAAAATACCCACTGTTTCATATCGTGTAACATTACTAGGCAATAAAATATGTATAATAATTACAGAATTACTCTTGATACGATCAAAATTGTAAACCTTGAACACAAAGTTCTTGTCACAAATGTCTACTCCCATCCGCTTTCAACGGCAGGGAAAAAACCTACGTTTTGGCCTTTTAAATTGAATGACCTTTTTGCATCAGCCTATTACATAAATTATAACTTTGATATTGACTACTGCCCTTCATTTCTAGACAAAATTGCATTTCCCTTCAATAATATGTCTAATGTAATTAATGAATCTGGTTTTTTTTCTTAAAAAACTGTTATTAAATAATAACTTAATTGATAGCGTCATGTAACATTTTAAACAAACTTGGACACAAACAAATGACATTGACTTTAAATACATGTTCATGTAAGATAATCAATAAGGTTGCTGATCTTTCGTTGCGAAAAATTCCCATGAACTGTACTCCCGGGTGATGCACTAAAATTTGCACGACCGATAAATTTTAGTGTCCATTTATTTTAGGTAGGTGCATAACATATTCAAAGTATGATAGTAAGTCATCTGTTTTATATTCATTCATCAATTAAGTGATCTTTCAAACCAACACAAATCACCGTAAACAGATTCTTAAACATCCTAACATCATAAATTACTTTAATAAAATTAATATACATGACATTGTATATATTAAGAACAATGTAAAATGCAACCGGATTGATTTTAAAAATTGTCTTCATTTGTTTATTTGTGTGTAAAATAACGAGAACATAGATTACTTGTTGTTGATTAATTTTCACAACAATTTCGTCGATAAAAACTTTGTTTTTGTAGATTATGAATTATATTCCCTTTAGTTCTCCAGGGTTCGACTTTTATTTGGTACCCTTTCTCGTTGTAAATGACACATCCGATTTGTTCCTCATTCTGTATGAATGTATCAAATATGTGATCACGTTTTTTCAGTTCAACTTTGGTGTCCGCTCTGCACGTTTGAGTAAAAGTTGCAGTTCTCTTGGATCAGACCTTATTGACTTAGGCTTTGTCTGACGGCAGGCGTTGCAATAGAACAAAATAAACCTTCGCTGCACATACATGTCTAAATTTGGATTTTATGACGTTCCATTTGAACAAAACGCAATTCTTAACATTATACGTTTTTGACTAAGAAGCTCGTTTGTAAAATGTCATGTAAATATTAAATTGATGTTTACGTTGTTTTGTTCACTTGAATCTTGTAAATACACATTCTGGCGAACAATGAAGGCACGTTTCATTGCATATGTATGCAACTTCACTGATATCTATGACATTTTATGCCGTACTAATAGTTAATAACATGTTTGCTAAGCATTTTTCTAAACGCACCTGCTCCAAATAGTTTCTGATTCATTTAACATAAAATATTAAAATATGTATGAAAAAAACCCGTATGATACTCGGGGACCATGTGATGGACTATGTCTACCTGGTAAGCCAGGGTAATATGTTCATGTACGTATATCTCTAACTATTGCTAGAACCGCTTTATTTGAGCTATACTCTGTCCCAAGATATCCTCGATTCAGATTTTGCTTAATTACTCAATATTTATAATACCTCAGGGTTCAAACGATGTTCATTCAAAAGTAGGAAATATTTCCAAGATTTCTTCTTTGAAATGCATCCTCTAGCTTGTCAGGTTTCAATACACGGATAAAAATGTGATGTCTACGTGGATTTTGTATTGCAACAGACCCGATAAGGTTGAACAATTGTGCGAGGTATTACGGATTACTTCCGAATGGAGAAAAGATGTCAACATTTCCAATTATAAATATCCGTAAGAAATCAACATTCGTTCCTGTGAATTTTTCCGAGTGAAAAATGATGATGTGTGAATGAAATTATCTTGGATATTTTCCGTTTCATCTATTTCATTTGCACTTCTTTCACAGGTATGTGTATTTTTATGAAAAATTATTCAAATTTGCGGCATAGATATCTTGGGACAGACTTTAATGGATGTACTTAAAAAAGAAATATTTCAGTTTGTATTAGTTTATTAGTAATACACCAGTCTATTGTGTGTGGATTATACGTGGACATTATGAGTCCTATATATGCAGTTCTAAAGATTATCGCCGTATGTAATTGTTACTTATTATAAGTCTGTCCCAATATATTTTTTTGCCGCATATTTTGTTAAATTATTCTACATTTTTAAATACCTCTGGGTCCCCTGCCGACCGGTCGCACCCGCCGTGTGCTCATTGTCAAGATCATGAAAAACGGAAGAAACCGTAGTCAGTCCGGTGTATAAATAATGGTCTAACAAGTATGAAAAACGTCAGTCAGCATGTGTCTTAATGAAATATTGTACTTGCTGACAAGGTCATTGTATCGACCATTGAACTTGCGTAAAGATGACTTTAATAATAATGATAAGTTTAATATAAAGTTACAAAAATATATCTATCTTATCAAGGAAACATTTCATATATCTTAAAATTTTGAGGCAATTATCTGCAATCATTTTTAATCAAATTCAGGTAAGTTAAACTCTATAGCACGTTTAGATGGAAATCTGTAATAGACCTTCCAGAAGTTCCCTGGTTATCTTGATTGGTTATAATTAAGAGAGATTCTTAGACTAACCTTGAGCCTTATTTTGTATTTTGCATTCAATAATATAACAAAACTAAATTCTTCGACATTTTGATTGGTCAGTGAGAGTTCAGACAGTCCTGGACTCACCCTGATCTGTGCAAAGAGACACTCTAAGGGGGCTACGGCTCTTGGTGGTAGGATTGTACACAATGGCCAGGCTCCCACTGCTCAGGACGCTGGCCTCGATCCCACTGTTGTTATTCGGCAGGGTTGTCTTACTGTGTATTGTCTAGGATTTCCCGTCATCCTGACTTTCTGCTTGGTAGACATGCTGAGCTCTTCTGTCCCTGAAGAACACAATGAGTCGAGGATCTCCTATAACGAAACAAATGACCTATGGGATCAATGAACAACATTGCTTTAAAGTGTCTTCTGCTTTATATTTTGCCAGCTGTCATTGTGAATTATGGAAATCACAGAAGGTTTCTTACGTTTCTGCACTTACATGTTCGTTTCTGTTGATAAAAAACATGTAAATGAGAACAGCGTGTTTTAACATAAATCCTTATGACAAAGTCGTAGACGGTTCTCATTTATCACTGGTATGATTTAAATCTGTCCCGGTTGTCAAGGTCACCAAGCGTCTAAAGAAGACTAAGTAGATGTTGTGTTTGGCTAATGAGTGTTCATCAACAAATGACACCTCCTTGTCAACAAGAGTTATGGTGATTGTTCCCTGTGTTGTTTTTTTGTTGAAAGTACGAAATGATATGTTAGTGCTTTTTGTCAAGCTTACTTTAAAATTTAGACCAATTGCTTAGAAAAATTTGAAAACACAAAACAATTATTTGATTATTTTCATCCTCCGTTTAGTTTGATGTATTATCCTCTATAATAATTAAGAAATTCGCTACTGTTAATCTTTCTTTGGTCTGACGACGGACGGTTTGACGAGGTAGTTGGAGGTCGTGAACGGGTGATCCAGCCAGGAGCTAAACACGTCGTGGTCCACGCATTCCCTCAAGTTGGAGGTCTGGTCTTTGCTGGAGCCTCTTGCGTTGCACAATGGATAAAACCAAGTGTTCAGAAGGGAGACCACGACTCTGTTACGATCAAAGGATAAACATGGATAAACCAGAAACAGTTTAAGCGACGTAGTGTATACATGTACATGTACAATTTGAAGGAAACAAGATAAAGCGAATCAATCTAATTTAACAATATGTATTTAACGCAATAACTATGAGGGTTATTATAGCTCGTATCTTTGTGTTTGAACATAACTCGTGGTGGGGAAAACTGTATGGTGGTAGAGTTTGTGACATTTTTAACGCTGAGGACCCATATTTTTACAATCTTAATATGCATACAATTGATCAATGAATAATTGATGATTTTAAATAATCCAGTCGATAGGTATTAGTGATTTTTCTATCAAATTATTCTAGCAATTCAAAAAACCTTTTTATTCTGTTAACATGGCTTTATGAGACTGCTATATCTATGCTGGCATTTTCCATGTTGACTGTTAGCTCATCTTAAACCTTAAGAAATATATAGTGTCCAACCTTCACTCTGAATTCCTGCTAAAGCTTTCTTGGTTTCTTGCTGCAAGTGAAACAGATACAAGATGTTTGTTTTATTGTAATGGAACAGAACTTGAGTTTGGTTAGAGTAGCCTTTCCGGTGAGATACAACTTGTGCTTTGGACCATTAATCCGAATTGTTCTTTAAATGACTGTTAACAATAGCTAAATATATGTACATTGCTCTCTCCTTCTGACATTCCACTAAACCACGCCATAACGAGGTCTGCATTCGGAGCTCAATAAAAGAGGCATGGTTGGAGGCAAACGGTGGAATCATATAGGCCTCCATGGTCCCGTCAGAGGTGTTCCGAAGAACACCGTCAAACTTTGGGTCATCAGTTGCAGTGATTGCAAAGATTAAAGCCAATATGAATCCCCGAAACTTTCAAAAATAGTATTTGATTAAAATAAAAAAAATTGATAATTTGACATGCAAGATCGTTCGAATGATAAGCAAGGTTATATGTACACATTGTTGGAAAATCAACGATTAGGGCATTCCCATGTATTACATTGATGAGTGCTTACGTGTATAGAAATAGGATGTCAAGTCTTAGTTTGACATGATAATAACATGAAATTTGAACCTTTATTCATTTGGACATTGTCCCCCTTATGCCAATTCATCAATGATCATGGTTTGAGATATAAGAATGGCGATCAACCTTATCTTGAGAGGAATGAATCTCTCCGGAAAACATCTGGAACAAAACTTATGTGAAAACATATCTAATTTCCAGTTATGAGAATAAAACATGTTATTCTTTGTTGTTAAAGTTTAGGTTTTAGATAACAAAGTATTTTTTACAAGATAATAAAAAAAAGTAGTGTGAAAGGTTAAAATGTGAAATTATGTATTTCTTTTTATAAGAAATAGATCTTTTTATTTGGTCCTTAAACCTTCCCTGTTTAAGGCGTCTTTATATATATATATATATATATATATATATATATATATATATATATATATATATATATATATATATGTGTGTTGTATCTCTATGAAAATCAAAATATAATTCTACAAAATAAACATTTTGTAACATTCTTTTTTAAGGCATTGGGATAAAAAATGTGAATGAGTTTTCGGTTTCATCGAGTTTGGTATTTTACTAATTACGTAATAAAATGTGCAACGGGCCGCTATTATGATTTTTGTATGGTTTTTGTGTCTAGTTGGGGTTGTAAACAGCTACACTAATAGTCTTCGTCTTTTACGTGTTTAAAGGTATAGAATTTACCATTTCTAAAAAGTTAAAATAAGCATGTTTTAACATTAAAACTTCCAAACCAACCCAGCAAAGAGCAACTGTTACTTGATTCAAGAACTATACGATTAGTGATTAATGAATGTAAATCTTGTGAATATATTTAGCAAAACATGAATAGATCAAAGACGTATTGGGACACCATGTCATGAAAAAGAGTCAACTTTCTCGGAGTAAAAAGTAGGCAAATGTTTGAGAGTTGTAAAGTTCATTTATTCTCTCTGAAACGTGTCTTTAAAGATTGTCCTTGCATTGTATTTCGAAATTGAAATTGTCTCACCACAGATTATCATGTTGTTAGGTATTCTTTGAAGAGTAAAGACACGCTAAGATCTTTATACGTTAAATGTTTAATCTTAATTATCCACGTATCAAGGATGAAAGCAACAGAGTCATTAATCTGTGTAAAACTGTCCGCAACTCATGTTACTTCTATTGTCTTTAATTCTACCATTAACTGGGTTATGTTTAATCATGAATACAACGTTACTATTTTATTACACGGAGGGAGGGCTAATTCTTCATTTTTCTTTTTCATGAGAAGGACTTTAATGGCATGTGGATTTAGTAAATATCACGATATGCCGTTTGAACATTATAATCAGAGAATTTCTTTCATGTGTTTGATATATTCTTGATATGATTAACCAACATGCAATACAAAAGGCAATATGGTATGCTTATTGAATAAAAAAGACAATAACAAACTGTCAACCATCTCAAAAATCCATAAAGCGAAATACAAATTCAAAGCAGGGCAACACGGACCTCTAAAAAGATAGAGGTGGGATCAGGTGCCTAGGAGGAGTAAGCATCCTCTGCCGACCGGTCACACCCGCCGTTGGCTCACTGTCAAGATCATGAAAAACGCAAGAAACCGTAGTCAGTCCGGTGTATAAATAATGGTCTAACAATTACGAAAAACGTCAGTCAGCATGTGTCGTAATGTTTTGAAATGGCCCATCTAAATCAATGTTAAAAATATGAAACGTCATCAGCAAAGTTTAGAATAACAGTAAGAACGTTTTAAATTATTTTGAACATTTGCATAAAATTCTATTGTAAAAAATAACATCTTCTCATAAACCAATATATACTGAAATGGATTGTTTTACCAGGCACGTTTTGAGTGTATTTTTTAAAATTAGAAACGAAAGATTCAAGAGTATATACACAACTGCAGTCAATGATTTCCGAATCTGCTTACTTTTGCTCAGTGAAACATCCTTAACAGGTGCCGAGGTGCATTCAAACTTTGACTAATGGGCAATATCCGTGCAGAATTTATCTTTGAATCATTAACCAAATTGAAAAAGCTTGTCAAAAAAGTTGCAAAATCTGACAAATGTAAATAACAAAGATATATTCTTGTTCTTGATAAAGTATGTTGGACTTGCTCTGGCGACCACGTAGTTCCAAAGTAGAAATAGAATGAAATGACAGGCAGGTGATGATTTTAATTCTTGGCGACATAGACATCTGATATCGTATCTGACCAAAAACTACTCATCGTTAATAGCGTTACTAAAAAGCGGAACGGACAAAAAATTTCATGAATCATAGATTCGTTGCATGGTTACATAATTGTATAATTTGAATAAATTGTGTGTTTTGCTAAAACAACTAGTTCCCATATATAACATTAAATGTTCACGGTTTGTGTAAAGTGACCTTATTTGGGAGTTTTCATTTCAACATTTTTACAGCTTCTGTACTGAGTGTTTGATATGTTGGGGATACGTTGGGGAGCTTTTAAATTAATGAAATAAATAATGAGATTTTTAATGATATCTTTTTTTTTTAATCAAAATTTTAACAAAATTAAGGAAGGAAATTTGCAAGCACAGCACAAACCCGGCAGAAATGTATGACATCATGTCTTCAACGTCTCGCTTTCTTTCGAATATTACAGATATAATATATGCAAAGTATATTAGAGTCCAAGAAACGTCGCTCTAACAAAAGTAGCGTTATTTAAAAACATCATTGTCTGCCACAGAATGACGCGGTCACAAATTAAAACAAAATTACACACATTTATCATATTTGTCCACGTTGACACGAACGAACTCCTACATCTGACTCGGAGCACCTTACTTGTTCATTGACCTTTCTTCACTTTTTTTTAAAAAATAATACTTTATTGTAGAACAATAAACAAAATGAAACAAAAAGCCGAGCTGACGGATTTCCCGCGTTTCCTTTCCGTAATTACTGTCAAGCTCTTCAATTTATGGCCAGTGTGCTTAGAGACACGAGGCATGCCCCTCCAATTTCATTCATTATGTTTTCAACGAAAGATTTTAGTAAGATGACAGATAATCACATAAAATATGAGTCTTCATTTTATTGTATTCATCATTTTATGTTAAACAAATCTCATAAAAACAAAAACAAAAAACCTATAAATTATCTATGATGCCTTTATTTATGCGCTTTGCGTCTCTCCAGGTTCTTTATTTGTGATAGAATAAAGCGGAAAAATATTGCTCACACATACTACATTTGATACCATTCGGACTCTTTAATTGTAGTTTTAAGTTTATTAAGAAGAAGAGAGGCGAATATGTTGAAAGAACTTGTTTCCAATCCTTTTGATAACTATCAATAACATATGGTTTTTTTTAAAAAAATATTTCCTTTTTCTCTATTTCTTGAAACCAATTGTTATCATTTATTTTTCTGTGGCAGATTCACTTGATGCTCGAATGCATGAAACCAGTGGCATAATTGATTGCTCCATGACAGATTTTTAAAATATCATTTTTACAGTTTTGCAAATGTACATTAAAGATCAAAGTTAGTATTAGTGTTATATCATTACAATATTGAGAAGTTCCCCCATTTTTCAACCTACCATCTCAGGACGACAGCAAAACCATCAAAATGCATGAAACAAATCAAAAAAAAATTCTCTCATTCAATGTAAATTATGTTTAAAAAAAGAAAAGAATAACAAAATATACAAATCCATACAAAAGTAAGAACAAATGTACAGGACCGGTGTATCCCATGCAATCATCTCTGCACAGTATTACTTTCCCAATTCTTCATGAATCAATTAAACATACCGTGCTTTCTTTGGTTATCAATTTGGTTTCAAGATTGCGAGCAGTGCAGTAAAAATGCATACACGTTTATTTTCTGCAATGTCCAGTGTCGTTTTGGACTTCATCTTAGCAAACCACGGTTAATATGTCTTATTATTTTTAATCTAATGAAGCCATGCAGACTCCAGACCGAGGTTTGATGCGATGCAGGGCCGGAAAAACCACAACAGACAACATTCTATTGTATATTTCTAGATCTTGTTGTCAATCTTTTATTTCAAGAGGACTGGATGGATGTGACCATTTTTATGCTATATTTACTTCTAATGAAGTAGAGCACTGTGTAACGATATAGGAAGATGCTCAAATTTTAAAGTTAAAAATTTTGGATTTTTTCTTTGCTAAATGTTAGTTTATTTCCAAAAATATCATGTGTCAAAATTTAAGGTAGATCTGATGGTTAATTTGTTGACCTCGTTAGACCATTCTAAAACAACTGTGTAAATATACACAAAATAATGTGTCTCAGGTTGTTCCAAAGAATGAAAAGTCTTAAAGAGAAGATACATATGTTTTTATCTATAAAAACATATGTACCTTCTCTTTAAGACTATATAAATCCTCTCCGATATACAAGGTCAAAGTCATATATACAAAAGTTTGTGTTGTACAATATCAACAGTAATATTATAATATATTTTATATTGATAAATATATTCATATATGTAAGTTTGTAATATATGCCCAGAAATTGGTATAATAATACTTATTATAATATTATTATTTGTTGTAACTGGTAATGATAATAATAACAAAAGAGAAAAAATACAAACAAATAAAAAACTTTATATGTAATGCCTTATGTGTTTAACATTTATAAATGTCTTCTTCACATAAAAGTAACACCCGCTGGGTTATTTCATCTATTTCTTCAGTAAACTAATTGTAGTTCATTTAGGAATTCGCAAAATTGAAACGACATGTTCCAGTAAAACGACATGTTCTCGTTTGATTATATGCGTTTGTTTTACTTTCTAACAGAGCTGAATGGTCGTGGCCAGTTTTAAGCTGTCTTGATCTCCTTTAGAAGAAGAGCTCTTTATCACGATAGAGGAAAATACCCAAATTTTAGAGCTAAAATGTATGGATTTTTTTTTACTAAATAATAGTAATAATAGCTTATCAAATCATCTCTTAAAATTTAAGTTAGATCTGATGGGTAATTTGTTGACCACCCAGCCGCCTTAAAACTGCTTTCAGATGCATTATTAATCTCTTCAAATGTCTTCAATAATGTTTACATTGTTCATTGATGTCTTTTGTTTTTAATTGTGGTTTGACTTTGCGTGGATTATTTCTTGATTGATCAAAACTTAAACAACATCGAGAACACGAACTGCAAGGACTTGCTATAGCTGACCAAAAACTTCAAAGGAGTTAAAATAACCATGGTAACCTCCATATGCATATATTGGGTGTTTTTTGTGTAACATGTTGGTCGACAAAAAAAAAGTATACGCATGTTTACTCACTTTTATGGATTATTACGTGGACGATTCAGAGAATAAACATATGTTTATAAACATATGTTAATCATATGTTTAACATATATCAAACATACGTTTTCATTAGTCATACTATTAACATATGTTCATAAACATATGTTAATCATATGTTGAACATATGTTAATTTCATTCTGTGTTTATTTATTTTCAATATTTTTTGGATTGCTTACACAGCATGTATCACATATGTTTTATGTATATTTTTAAATGCCTTTTAATATTTTTAATATTTTAGTTTACAGCTAATACACCTCTTGCTGTATTACCCTCTTCAACTGATTATCCAATTTTCACAACAGTGAATCTATTAAAAAGTCTATTAATTTTGCAACTCCAGTCACCTGTTAGAGTTAGAGAAAAAAAACAGTGTTCAGAATATATATGAGTTTTATTCTTGCAAATTACATACCATTTTTGTATTCTTCTGTGGTTCTGCTTCAATTGTTTCTGCAGAATGAAACAGAAAGAATTTAACACTTTTTGAGATGGTTTGTAATTTTACAAATGCCTCAGTTGCTCCGTTATTCAAAAATTTGTTTGAAGAATAACAAGATGAATTTGCAAATACAACGTTTAGTTTCTTCATCCTCTTACTAAAGTAAATAATGTTGAGCACCTATATTTGCAAGCTCAGAGAGAGAGAGAGAGAGAGAGAGAGAGAGAGAGAGAGAGAGAGAGAGAGAGAGAGAGAGAAAGGTCAGTATTAGTGTTGATTTGACAAAATATACTCATACCTTTAATATATTAAGCCCCCTTATTTTGGCCAACTTCTCCTATTTTGGGGTGCTGTTCTTAACAAGTCACGTCTAAACTTCTTTCTAAACCTTTAATACAAATTTAAATACAACCATCGGACTTTTAAAAATAAAACCATACAAAAAATAATTAATATGGAAAATCATAGAAAAATATGTTCTTTTGGTTTTCAATAAGTCTGATTATTTGTGTTATTTTTTCAAATTGAGATTTTAAAATCTATCAAAAAATCAGAACCAAGAAAAAATTAAGACAAATTTGTATTTATCATACAGCCAGAGCCACATTTAAATTTTATTACCATTACTTGTCATAATTATAGCAAGCGTAGTGTAGATATCTTTGAGCTTAAGATAAATATCTGGATCCTGGATTATTTATAACAATGTATTCAGACTACATTAAAAGAAATCTTTGAAACTTCTGTACTATATCCATTTGCTACAAAATAAAATATACACATTGTCACACAATAGTTCGATATATCAAAATGATTTGCATATTTTGTAATGCATTAATTTATATGATGATTAAAATTTTAAACAAAATCAAAAGATGACATATTTATGTATAAAATAAAAAAGTATATGAAAAATTCATTGAACTTATTTTACTACAATTATACTATGAGTTTAGAAATGGATACCATGTAGCAGTTTTGAGTGTGTAAAAAAAGTTTAAATTTGATTCCCAATGATATATATACTTACATCTTAACAATATGATTTAGAGAGACATCTCTCTCTGACTGTGTTATAGTTGGTTATTTGTTATCGGTGATGTGTCCAGCAGTCAATGCATGCCTAAAACCACTTTTTGATTAGCATGTAATAAGAATAGCACTTAATATAATTGCTTGACTGGCCATTCCAGCAAATATCCAGCAAATATCTAGGCCAATGATTAATAAACCCATTTAAAATTAATCAAGTAGCATATAAAATTATTTAAATAATGAATTTAATTGATATAAATATTTTCAATATTTATAAACCATTATTAAATACGTAATGACAGAAAATCAATTATTCCTTTAGGCCCTCTGAGATTTTAAAGACTTTTTATCCTCTTAAGTGTGATGGATGACCTACTCGTTGCTCTGCAATCAGCTTTGCTCTAGTTTTGAGGACTACGTTCACTCTACAAGATTTTAAATGCGTCTGATCTGAATGCATCAATGTTTGAATGCTTTGTTAACCATAAAAATTGTTAGGTCTAAATAAACTAAAGCCATAGCTGCTGAGTTGCAAGCCTAGCTCTGCTGGAAGAATAATGTAATTTGTACCCCCAACCTTCTCTTACGGTCCGTCAACCCAAATTTCCCGTGGAGCTACAGTTCTGCAGCTACACATATATCTCGTTGTTACTGTATGGGTTAATCACTGTAATTGATTCAGACATATTTTTAACAATTTAACTATCCTTAGAAGTGCAAGTATTGTGGTTTTAAAAAGTAAAACTACATGATGACCGTCGGTCGTTGACATTACATTTATACAATATAGGATATGGTCTTTCAATCCGAATTGTCTAGAGGAACACAACTACAGACTACGGCTTGACTCTATTGCCACAAACAATTGTACTATACAATATAACTTTTAAGAAGTGAATGAAAATGCAATCCTTACCTTAAAAGTTAAAATTTATCTTGCAGCTTGGTCTTCTGCCTCCGTGACGTAAAATATGACGTATGTTTGTAAACAATACAATTAAAACCGATCTAGGCTAATATACGGAATTTTCAAACAATTAATTTTTACGAAAAAATGCACGGCTAGTTTTGATTATATGATTTAGTCATACACAAATTCGATCACTAAATATGTATTTAAGCCAACACACATATTATAATAAACACAACTCAAATTGAAAACATGTATGCTGATCATATGTTTAAACAAACATATGTTTAAAATATGTTCAACATACGTTGAACATATGATTACAATCAATATATGTTCAACGTATGTTTTGAGTCTGTAATATGTTAAACATATTTTTCAAACATATGTTACCAATATTTTTCAAACAGTCATATGTTCAACATACTGTGAAAAATTCATATGTTTAACCTATGTTTAACGTATGTTTAACATACACTGTATGTTACTCAAAACATATGTTGCAATTTTACGTGTATACATGTGTTGATCGTGTAACATATCGATTTAAACAGGATTTTTTTTATCTATAGATTCGAAATTTCGAAAAAATGAAAGTGACCTTTTTCCATTATAAATTTATTATCATTTTTCATTTTATCATGTCATATACCATCTTCACTTGCCAAGGGTTTTCGGTCCACTCCATTCCCAATAAACCCTTGGCAGATCTCATTACGAAAACTCGGTGACAAGCTCCGTTTTATGATTGGCTGCAGCTTGTAAATAAACTTTAAAAGAATCACACGTATGATCTTTGGTAAAACATTCGGTGCTTTTAACAAGTTGAGACACAAGTGCTCGAGCACAGTGCCTCCCCAACGATGGTTTAACCAGATCGCGTTAAAAAACGATATATTTTACTGCATGGGATTGAACAGAGATTTACAAACTTTCCAAGGCACGCGTGATAGTATGGGAAGTAAACATGGCGAATATAGAAGTTGCGTATCCCGTTAGTATATACGTCCCTGCTCATGGTTTCTGCTTTTAAAGGTTCAATGCGTTGTATTTTAATTAATTTCTTTTGTCCGCAATATTAGCAATGACGGTTTTATGGCATGAATACTTTCATATATCAGCGACGTTCTCACCCCTGGTACAGGTACCTACAAACACTATAAATAAAGTATGCCTTGCTTTCTGTTGGTTATATCTTCATTCCTGTTTAATAGCATCGTTAATTATGTTCCGATTCTCGCTAGTCAACATTATGTTAAGTTGTATTTATGCCGTAGCGTGTTTATAACCCGTTGTTTCATTCGATTAAAATGTAAATATGCAAGGGGCGCAACTCAAGTTGCTCGCTTGATAGCGGCACCGCATCACCGAGTTTTCGTAATGAGATCTGCCAAGGGTTTATGGGGAGCGGAGTGGACCGAAAAATCAATTAAGAAGGGAGGCTTCCATTTTTGAGTACCATTTTAATAATATTTTTTTTCAAAACAGATTCATGTAAATCGATTTACATTTATAACCTCTTGGTCACTTGGTCACTGTGTTTAATTAATATAATCATCTTGCTGGGATCCAATTAAACATAAATTATGTGAACTTTCCTTCACAATTTTTTTTTTTAAGATTCCTTTTTTCCGTTCGTCCATAAACGTGTTCCTTTGTTTGACCACAACTCCAGGCCATGTGACGGCTAGAAAACTTAGAATTACTCACTTTTTACCGCAGTCTCACATTTCAATTTTATATTCTTACTGTACGTAAAAGTGAGACTTGAAAAAAAAAAAAAGAGTAAGTTTAAGTTTTAATGTCAAGGACCAGCATCATTAGGCCCAGTAATAATCCTTTGGTAATAGGCTTCAATTTTCTTTGATAAAGAAATGTTTAATTAAGAAAAAGCATTAAAGGTGTACATTAGGGGATCAACACATTTTACTAGGGATGTCAACGAGTACCCGAGTACTCGACTATCGCTCGGTCACACCGATCATCGACAAAAATTTTCTTAATCGATTACTCGTATTAATGTGAATAAAATTGGAAACATTTTATTCATTTATTATTCTTAACACTGCCTGCAGTTTTGGGGCAATGAACGAAAATAACAGTTTTCTTTTCTCGGTATGTTTGATCTGTAAGTAACACTCTTTTCCACCAGTGTCCTTTGTGTATTTTTATAAGCGGCTAATAATTGATCTCTTTTGATTTACTTAGACAGACATGTATTTGAGGAGAACAATTTGTGTTTCTTCTAATCAGTTATTTATTGGATCAGATGTTTCTATAATCAAAAATTTAATCATATCAATAATCATCTCAAGGCGTTTGTTTTTATTATCATTAAACTTTAATCTTTGGTTCGGCACTGACAATGACAGAACATGGAACAGGTCACATTTGATTTGCCTAAGATGAAATAGACCTCAGTTATGTGTAAGCATCACAAGAAAAACGGAAAAGCCAGGACATTTGCTAACGGATATTTAGATAAAATACTTTTCAATTTATTTTAAATCAAATACATTTTGTAAACATTATTATAAGTTTTTAAAAAATTTTAAGGTAAAATGTATGTAACAGTAGCAATATTTAAGTTGAAAAGGACACACAGTTTCAAATAAATGAACGAGTACTCGACTATCGCTCGACTAAAGCCCCCGATTAATCAACTTAGCCAACCGAGTAAATTTGACATCCCTACATTTTACAAATTTTTTTTTTTGAATGTGTAATATCAGCCTTAACAGAAAGGTTACAAGGAAACTTTCATTTTACATTTTCAAAAACTATTATATGGTATGTAAAACTGTAAGCAAGTTTCATCAAAAAGAAGAAGTATGTGAAAGAGAAAGGCGACATAATCGTGTCGGAGTTACTGAAAATTAGTTAGAGAAAATCTATTTGCAAAATGTGAAGGCTATTTGTAAATATTAACAGATTGAAGATTAATGAAAATAATTTAAACACTCTTAATCTAATGCTTTTTGTATTGGTACATGGCATTTCATTATACCGAATGTAACAAAATAATGTAACCAAGTTATTTTGGCATTATTTCGTCCTAAGAAATCACCGTATTGATTATCAATATACTGTGGGGATGATCTTAGATCATTTACTCTACACATTTTAATGACTGAAAATAGTGAAATCTAAAAAAAAGAAAACGTATTCAATAATAATTGATTTTCACTATGAATCATGTTGTTGTCAATGTCAATCAATGCCTCTCAAAAATGCCAAAAACTAAGATGGGATTTTTCATTTTTTTTTATTATAAAAAAAAAAACAACAAAACAAACAAAATACTGTTTTCTTCGGATCATAAGACTTTCACTGTTGTCATTGTTATTTCACATGATTATGAATAAATGTGTACATTAGAGTATTCAGTGATATACATGTAAACATTGTATTTTCTTATTCAATTACAACCAATTTCATTTGGACTGCAATTTTTTTTAAAGGAAAATAGACTGCTTTTTTTAAAGGGAGAAACCTTAGGAAGTACCAAAGGCTTAATCTCATATCCACAACCTGGTCCCTTACCTTCTGGACCACATCCACTGGGAGGATAGACATTTGCTCCCGGAACAACTTGGCCATACGCTCCAAGCGAATTGGATACAGAATACTGGTTTCCGTTTCCACATCCTGGTCCTCTTCCATCTGGTCCGCATCCATTACCATTTCCATTTCCATTACCATTATTGTATCCATTACCATTTCCGTATCCATTATTTCCGTTACCATTTCCGTTACCATTATTGTATCCATTGCCATTTCCATATCTATTATTTCCATTGCTATTTCCATTTCCATTACCTTTATTGTATCCATTACCATTTCTGTATCCATTACTTCCGTTTCCATTTCCATTTCCGTTACCATTATTGTATCCATTACCATTTCCGTATCCATTATTCCCGTTACCATTTCCGTTACCATTTTTGTATCCATTGCCATTTCCGTTTCCATTATTTCCGTTACCATTTCCGTTACCATTATTGTATCCATTGCCATTTCCGTTTCCATTATTTTCGTTACCATTCCCGTTTCCATTATTTCCGTTACCATTTCCATTACCATTATTGTATCCATTGCCATTTCCGTTTCCATTATTTCCATTGCATCCTGGCCCTTTGCCATTTGTCCCACATCCTCGTCCATTGCCATTGCCGTTTCCATTGCCATTGCCATTTCCATTTCCATTGCCATTACCACTTCCATTGCCATTACCATTATTGTATCCATTTTTGCCATTGTTTCCGTTTCCACATCCTGGTCCTATGCCATCTGGTCCGCATCCGTTTCCGTTGCCATTTCCATTGACATTTCCATTGCCATTTCTGTTACCATTATTGTTTCCATTTTTGCCATTGTTTCCGTTTCCACATCCTGGTCCTATGCCATCTGGACCGCATCCGTTTCCGTTTCCATTACCATTGACATTGCCATTACCATTGCCATTTCTATTACCATTTCCATTACCATTTCTATTACCATTATTGTTTCCATTTTTGCCATTGTTTCCGTTTCCACATCCTGGTCCTATGCCATCTGGACCGCATCCGTTTCCGTTTCCATTACCATTGACATTGCCATTACCATTGCCATTTCTATTACCATTTCCATTTCTATTACTATTATTGTTTCCATTTTTACCATTGTTTCCGTTTCCACATCCTGGTCCTATGCCATCTGGACCGCATCCGTTTCCATTTCCATTACCATTGACATTGCCATTACCATTGCCATTTCTATTACCATTTCCATTTCTTTTACCATTATTGTTTCCATTTTTGCCATTGTTTCCGTTTCCACATCCTGGTCCTATGCCATCTGGACCGCATCCGTTTCCGTTTCCATTACCATTGACATTGCCATTACCATTGCCATTTCTATTACCATTTCCATTTCTATTACTATTATTGTTTCCATTTTTACCATTGTTTCCGTTTCCACATCCTGGTCCTATGCCATTTGGACCGCATCCGTTTCCATTTCCATTACCATTGACATTGCCATTACCATTGCCATTTCTATTACCATTTCCATTTCTTTTACTATTATTGTTTCCATTTTTGCCATTGTTTCCGTTTCCACATCCTGGTCCTATGCCATCTGGACCGCATCCATTTCCGTTTCCATTACCATTGACATTGCCATTACCATTGCCATTTCTATTACCATTTCCATTTCTTTTACCATTATTGTTTCCATTTTTGCCATTGTTTCCGTTTCCACATCCTGGTCCTATGCCATCTGGACCGCATCCGTTTCCGTTTCCATTACCATTGCCATTTCTATTACCATTTCTATTACCATTTCTTTTACCATTGCCATTTCTATTACCATTTCCATTGCCATTCCTGTTACCATTATTGTTTCCATTTTTGCCATTGTTTCCGTTTCCACATCCTGGTCCATTGCCATCTGGTCCGCATTCGTTTCCGTTGCCATTTCCATTTCTATTACCATTGCCATTTCTATTACCATTATTGTTTCCATTTTTGCCATTGTTTCCGTTTCCACATCCTGGTCCTTTGCCATCTGATCCGCATCCATTTCCATTGCCGTTTCCATTTCTATTACCTTTACCATTACCATTTCCATTACCGTTGCCGCATCTGCTTCCATCAGCTCCACATTTCATTGCATATAAAATTTTGCTTAACCCATATCTGCGACGTTTACTGTTGCCATTGCTTCCCCCGTTGTTGCCTTTTCCATTGTCAGAATCCCCGTTGTTGCCTTTTCCATTGTCAGAATCCCAGTCTCCATCGTTCTCCCAATCATCGTCGCCTTCTCCACTTCCTGAGCTACTATCGCTTCCTGAGCTACTATCGCTTCCTGAACTACTATCGCTTCCTGAACTGCTACTGCTATCTGATTCACTACTGCTAGATCCACTTCCACTGCCTGATCCACTCCCGCTTCCAGATCCGCTTCCACTGCCTGATCCACTTCCACTGTCTGATCCACTTCCACTGTCTGATCCACTTCCACTGTCTGATCCACTCCCACTTCCTGATCCGCTTCCGCTTCCTGATCCGCTTCCACTGCTTGATCCGCTTCCAGATCCACTTCCACTGCCTGATCCACTACTGCTATCTGACCCGCTGTTGCTTCCGCTTCCCGATCCGCTTCCACTGCTTGATCCGCTTCCAGATCCACTTCCACTGCCTGATCCACTACTGCTATCTGACCCGCTGTTGCTTCCGGAGCTACTACCACTTCCAGAGTCTTCGTCGCTTCCAGAACCACTACTGCTATCTGATCCACTTCCGCTTCCAGAACTACTATCAGATCCACTTCCAGAACTACTACCAGATCCACTTCCACTTCCTGAACTGCTTCCAGATCCACTTCTGCTTCCAGAATTACTATCAGATCCACTTCCAGAACTACTACCAGATCCACTTCCCGATCCACTTCCGCTTCCAGAACTACTATCAGATCCACTTCCAGAACCACTACCTGATCCACTTCCAGAACTGCTAGATCCACTTCCGCTACTGGACCCACTTCCTGAACTACCACCCGATTTATCATTATAATCGTCCCAATCATCGAAATCTCCTTCGTAGTCATCTTCGCCATCGTAGTCGTCGTCGCCGTTATCATCATCGCCATTACCACCATTATCATCAACGCCATAACCGTCATCAGCTCTGCCGTTTCCGTTGTCATCGGCTCCATAATTTCCTCCATTATTACCATTATCTCCATTATTACCATTTCCTCCATTATTACCGTTACCTCCATTTTTAATTAACGACTTGTACTTTGCCTCCCCTGAAATTTAAGTTTTTTTCTTAAATTTTTAGTTTATCACTTCCTAAAAATCATTAGCTTATCGCGCATGTAAAATTTCAAAATCCTGCATTACATAAAACAACATTTTTCTAATTTGACAATAAAAAAGGATCATTTTTTTTCAAATCCAATAGTTTATGATTATTTGGCCAAATTTAACAAACTATTTACAAATCAATCTGGCATCATATTGACCACTACTTTGTATGATTTGTGTTGTATTGGCGTAGCTAATATAACTTACAGTCGATTTGGCATCCACACCTGGCTCCAGAGTACACCTCTCCATCACCACAAGATCTATTTTTCCATCGTCCTCTCACTTTCTCCTCGTACTTACAGGAATCCCCATATTTAGGACGTTTGTTACATTTACCTAGAAACAGAAAGAGTTGTTATGTGAAGATATATTATGTTGTGTCAACTACTCCCCCCCCCCCCCCACCCCCTTTCAGCTGTGTCTAAGAGTTTTTGGAGCAACGCATACGCACATAGATTAACAGTCTTACTTGTATTAAATATATAATACGTATTCTTTTATTATGTGGGGTTATTTAAAAAGCCATTTTAATGATATCAGATATACCGGTATTTCTTAAATGTTCATGTTATACAAATTGTTAAAACAATAGGACAAATGATATTTAGTTCTCATTTAATCGTACGGCTAAACGTTACGAACCCCCCCCCCCCCAAAAAAAAAAAAAAAGATCACATGCTTTTTATCAATACTTCTAAATAATATCCTTTTATTTCCGAAATGCCTTTCTATGAATCAAATTTGTAAAAAACAAAAACAAAAACAAAACCAACAACTTATTTTTTTCTTAATTTTAAGTTTTTTGTGCTTTAAGATTTATATTAACATACAAATAACCATTGACTTGTTTGAAATAATTATCAGGAATATAAAATGAAATTAAAATTTATTGCCTAAGTGAAAATTCAGGTATTTTTCTCAAAATGGCCTTGGCGTTATATAACATCAAAGAATGACGTAACAATGGACTGACTTACTTCTTTTAGCTAGAGCATCTCCTGCAATGAGGCAGACGACCACGAGGATCAACAAGGTCCGCATTTCCTGATTTACCCAAGTGGACAATATTCTGAAATTCACAGTTCATGTCAAAATGTTTGATGGATATAAAATCAAGCTTTCACCTTTAGAATATGTGTCTGTAGAAAAATCAAATCAAACAGTTTGCGATTAAAGTTCACTGTAATACAAAACTTCATTGAACAAAATTCCGTATCATTTTAAGAATTTGAGAAGTCTTATTGTGTCGACCTGACACTGTTGCTACGACCTTGTTTTAAGGAAGGAGTCTTTTCGTTATCAGACATACGTCTTAAAATGAGAAATTTATGAAGTTTTCAAATAGTCAAAAAGATCATATTACCAAATGACAGTATCAGTTTACTCAAATTTGACCATCTTGTTTTCGCATCAAAGTCAGGTCAAGGTCACTGTCTTTTTCCTTAACTTAAAGGATGATTAAGATAGATACAGTTGTCTCCAGTTATGAAAACATCTGCTTAAGATATGAAGTTTCTATTCTTAAATAAAAGTTTATGCTACTAAATTGAATATTGAAACTTAAATTGATGTTGCTTAGCCGGCATTTCCTCTGATTTCTCAAATTTTGAAGATATTTTCATTATTTTTCTATGTTTTAGTACTCAACTATTTCTGATTTTTACATATTTTGAAGACTTTATGTAATGATATAAATTTACAGAAAAATTAATATATTGAGCAATTAGTAAGTGGAAAAAATATGGTTTAAGTGATTTTATTCAACAAATCTATTTACAGAATAACGCTTAAAAAACTAATGAAATTTGATTTTAAAAACACATTCTAAAACCCAACTATCTTATTATTAGCCCACATTTGTTGAAAAATCCAGCATTTACGTTATTGTTTTAAAAATGCTAAATAAGATTTTAAAAAAATCTACAGTAATTCTGAGTAACAAAAACACGTAATTTGCCTACGCCAGTGTTCCGCAAAAAATATAGTCCTTGTTAGATTCTTAACTTTGATTACTATTTCTATGCCAAGTTGTATTATAGTAAGAAAGAAGGAAACAGATGACCTTTTAATTCCTTTCATCTTGAATTAATGATCATTTAATCAGATCTACTTTTGATAATTTGAGAAGTTGAAAACCAGACAAGACTGCTTCATTAAGTAATGGACAAACAAATATCATAAGGGCTTTCATTCTAACGTTGATATGCCGTCTGATAAAACCTGTGTTTTACGTTAGTAGTAACAGTAAATATCAATTTACAGCATTAAAAGGGTCGCCATTGGCTTAATTCTTAAAAAAGGTTCCTTGTATTGAAACTATACCATTGACAATTAAGTTAATTGAGGGTTACGCTTTCCGTTAAAACGAAAATTCAAGATTAAGTTTGGTATAGGAATAAATATACCATAGGTTTGAAGGTAGAAAAAATTAAAACCTTCTAACAACCTCATTGCTACAATCTTATCTTGAAATTAACATTGTACAAATCCTTTAAGGCACTTGAAGCCTAGTCCTTTTAGAGCGATACTTTAGATCAAGAACAGATGGACATCTACTCACCAGTCTATGTATGTTGTATTTTCCACCAGCTGTCTTCAGGATTACGGCGAAAAGGAAGAAGATTTGATGCTAGGACCGGCACCAGACTCTGGTTATATAGTCTCTGCTGAGTATCATGGCGTCTTTTTTGTTAGAGCTGAATGACCGTTGCTAACGAGGGGAGGAGCTTTGTGCAGGAAACGAGGATGTTCTTGACAGGCGCATCACTGCAGCAGAATGCAAATCTGTGATGTAAATAGTATCTTGGCATTTATGTTTAAATTCAACTCAGCAGTTTTTATACCCTTATAATTACAACAAAGACCTAATCTGTCGCGGTAAGCTATTTGTTATTCCTCAAATATACATGAATTTTTAATTTAAAACAAAGAAAGTTTTAGAAACAATGAAAGACATGTTATGTTAATTTAGTTTTAATTAAATAAAAAATATTGTTTTTACGCTGCACTGAAAAATCATCTCTGTATTATGAATGCCGACGATGGTTTTAGTTACAATGTAACTCAGACATGAGAAATAATTTGTATTTTTGAATTAAATTCAATCAAATTACCTGTCTAAATGGTTTCCCATTTAAGTTGGTTTCTTTACTAAGATTTATTAATCTTATCAATTATGCTTGTGTTAGAATTATTTTCGCAATTGCCTATGAATTGATCTGTATTAAAGTAATTCATCATTTTTATTGTGATGAAAAAAAATGTAGATCTTTGGGATTTATCTGATATCTTCATCGATTAAACATTTATCAAAACATATCGTCGTTTATTGAGTTAGAAATAGTAATAACACAATTATTTTTTTATAGAAGAGTTTAAATTGTGAAAATTTCATAATTTATCGATGATATTAAGATTTGTCAAAAGATAGCACAAGCAATTTTTTTTACACTTCACGTAGTAACCACATTTTAAATCGAAATGAAAATTGCAATAAAATCTCTTATGAATTATTATCTTTAATGTGAAGTTGATAAAAGATACCATTGTCTATGTAATTATGATTCCATATCTTCACTAGAATTTTGAAATGCAGAAGTATTCCAAAATATATTGTAAGCCTGGATATGTTATCAGAGATTTCATGCAGAAAATTTTTGTCATTACTGGAAATTTGAAGAGGCGTCAAAGGACAGTGATGGTTTTTATAAAACTCTGCTTCTCTTTCGTAAGCCTGCAGGTGTTCTCATATGCTGACGAAATGCAAAAGAGAACTGTTTAACAGTAATTGTCAAGTTTTACAACAATTTTTGGATAAAAGCAACTGGTGATTGAATCCATTGTGCAACATCCCAGACGCCAAATACAACGGCTTGACGACATGGTATACTTGACATGTCAGTGTTTTTTTTTTATTTATTTTTTTAATTTTGGTGTTTTTTTTTTTTTTTTTTTTTTTTTTTTTTTTTTTTTTTTTTTTTTTTTTTTTGCTTTTTCAAAATTTCTGTTTTAATGAAAATTGGTTTTTATTTTGTAATACGACAACAAAACTACAGTACAAAATGTTGGGTACAAAAGCTACAATGCTTTTATATACAAGTGTGAGTGTGAGTGATATGTCAACAACAAAATAAACCTTATTATGCATGTAAGTATCATTTTTAACTTACTTTAATCATTGAATATTATTTAACTGAATCACATAAAATGTGCAAAAAGAAAAATAAAATATTTGAAAAGCTTTTTTGATCCAAAGCTTCACGGGATCTTATTCTTTATCGGACATTGTTGATGTCGACATTAACGAAAGTTTTCCACATTTACTTGATATTCAGAACAACTAAGCTTATTTCAACCAAACTCACGAAACTGTTCAAGATATAAGTTTATGAGTGTTGTTTCCTTTGGGAATCGTTGATTAACATTCTAAAATAACCCATTGCAATTCTTTTAGAAGGACCAATTGTCAAGATCCAAATTGATTGCAAGGTGCAATAGTTAATCAGCACCAATATCTTATAATTCTATTAAGATCTACTACATCTGCAGTCAGTTTAAGAGATTTGTTTTCCCTTAGAAATATTAAGCAAACACACAAATGTAAACCATGGTAATTTTAGGAAAGGACCGATTGTCGAGATCCCAATTGAATGGCATAGAGAGATAAATACACATATGTTTACTTTAAAAATACTCTTTATTAAATATTATTTGCAAAGAATATATGCTGTAAACTATGAGAGAGAGAGAGAGAGAGAGAGAGAGAGAGAGAGAGAGAGAGAGAGAGAATAAGTATATGTTTTTATATATGTGTACAGTTGGAAAACAAGGACGAAAAGAAATGTGAACGTGAAGTTCTAACGTGTAACAGCAAATGATGGCTGCTTTTTCTTGATTTATAATGATATATGTTGCAAGTGCTAACCTAGTAATCAAATTTCTGATGATTTTCTGTCCTTAACTCCAAAGATATCAGTTCAGTTAGGAAAATTAATTACAAAATAATGACTTGTTACATTAATGTAACATGATTTATTTCATAATCTAATTTTATGGTATATTGTATCATCAACTGTTCAAAATAGAATGCAACCCTTTTCCTTTTTGAGAAACATTCCTTCATATTAATTTAAATCTATGTATAAGTTTCACTTCAAAACTCGTTTTTGTTAACGATATACCTTTGATAGCTTTTGTCACAAACCACATCTTTGCAATTTTCATTAAAAGAGTATTTATAAGGTCAGAATTCCTTATCTTCTTCTGTACCACTGTTAATTCACAGTGTACTGGTCATTGGCTGATCTTGAATTTCGCAAATCAAACCCTGAATATAAGACTAGGCTAGACAACAGGTCTTCAGAACATCAATATCAAAACACAAAAAAGATCCACTAAATATTCTACTAGATATACTATGTTTCTTTGATATATTCAAAAGTATTTGATTTTAGATTCATAAGTATAATCTCTTCTTAAACGAATGTTTCATAAATATCAAAAGAATTCATTTATCTTAAAAGAAGTCATATCAACAGAGTCGGTTGCTATCATACAACTTAAGTCAACTGTGGTAATCAATATTTAAGTGTTTCTTCTTTTCAGGAAGAATGTAGATAGTAACACATGCAAAATTAAAATATAAAATTTTCAGGAAAGATTCTCGGGGAGAAGTTTTTTTAACTAGCAAAAATGTTTAAAATTAAGGTACATTTTCAAAATTGAATGCATCTTATTGTTGAAATCAATTTTGTATTGTATAGTCTTTAGAATGTTAAAATAGTCTTTGGTATGATTTTATTTCAAACTTCTGTTTCTTTCAACAAACTACAAAACTAGTTTTTTTTAAATAAAAATTGTTCACATTATATAATTCCTTTGTTCATTTATAGTTTCCGTTTATGTGTTACAAGAATTCAGAGTCAATATTGAGTATTTAATTCTTGATTCCTCTTTAAATTAGCTTTTCTTATATCATTTTTTCTTCAAATATGTGAAATCATTACTAGTATTACAAGTATCGTCTTTTCGTAAAGTGGTGTTTATTCATATTGAAAAATGCCAAAGCATTGATTTGATACATGTATCTTTAAACAGGGATATATAAAAACATGATATATTTTCTTGGGGGGGGGGGGGAGTAAACATTAGTCCAAAATGAACAAATATAATTATATTAAAATTGTCATTTACAATTTCCCAGAAAGATTAACAAAGATTGCAAAATTTGAATTTAAATTGGTTAACCTTTCAAAAATATAAATGACAACAAAGTGAAATCCACTTGACATGACGCGACAGACAATGAGCTTGTTAGAATCGACCACTAGTTGAACTTATGTGACTTACTAATAAAAAGTATGTGTCATACCGAAATACGAGGGCTATTCATTAAATAGTGACACTACATTTACTCCGTTATAATTTTACGCATGAGTATACTGACCATTTGTTGAAATGTAAATTGTCATCTATACTATTGAATTATACGAAATAACAAAATTTAACAAAGCGATATCCAAAGGAACCACCTTTTCCAGACCCACCCTTATATGACACTGAGAATAGGAAGACTGAACGAAAGCTCCGAAGTGAAATTTGAACATCAGGTCCTTTACTAAATATCGTTATCTAATGAATATTGCTAGAAAAAAAACCCACAATATTAAAGATCTCTTATCGTTTTATTGAAATTCTCCTGTATTCATCAAAACTGTTTACCGATAGTTAAAATAAATCAAACTCAGTAGAAATTATGTTAAAAGCATCATTGACAGATTGCAAAAATAATAAGCATTCTATTGGGTAGCATATATAAGATTTTAAAAGAATATTATGCGGTCAGGAAGGTTTCTGCGAGGATGACCCCCCCCCCCCCCCCCCTACACATATTGAAGGATAAACAAAACCCGACAGCGATTGCAAATTTCTAAATAAAACTAATGAATGTTTTATGAAAATTGCGAAAGAAGACGTCTTCATTAAATTATTACAGAGTTGAATCTTGGTTTCATTTTTATAAACCTGAAAGAAAACTGAGAAATAAAATATGGCTCACTAAACAATGCAAATAATCTACAGTTGCAAAACGCGGAAAAGCAACAATGAAGGTTCTGTGCGCAATCGTCTTTAATGGTAATGGTATAGCTGCTCAGATTCCCAACTAAAATGCAGAATGTGTTGCAAAGAGTGTTAAGACCAAAGTCAAAAATGAGAGGGATCTATCTTTTAGAAAATACTGCTCCTGCACACTGCAAAGTACACACATGACCATTAGCTTAAAAATGAAATACAACAATTGAACTTTTCTTCATGTTCATCAGATAAATCACCATGTGACTTTTTTCTATTACCTAAATTGATAAAAAACCTGCTATCTAGAATCTGTTTTCACCTCTGTTCCGTACTAGGTTTAGCGGTTTTTCAGTGTCTGCGGAGTATACCTCTTTCGGAGGACAGAATCTCTTTCCAGGGCTTGATAAAAAGACTAAATAAGCGGGTAAAAGTTACAGGCGCTTATTTGAAGAGAATGCGAATGAAATAAATGTGGAAATATTTTTTCCAATAACAGCAAAAATCTTACTATTTAATGAATAGCCCTCGTAGAATGGAAACACTTATAGCTATTTCGTGCCTTCAACGAGATGTGCATTAGCTTGTTTTGTTATACATCGAAGAGGGTTTATATAATGCATTACAGGTCAATTGTCTGAGACTAAAGCAGTAAAAAAAAATTACCCATAAGATCTATCCTATAATTTTCTTACCCATATACTATTATTTAGTGGACAAACATCTAAATATGTTAGCTTTGAAACTCAGATATTTACTGTATCTTTATACTGGCCTCTTCTTATTGAGAAAATTGATATAGTTTCAAATAGCCACGACCATTCAGCCATAGAATATATGTTAGAAATTATGGTTACAACTGACAGCTCAAATTCACTAACAAAGGAGAGAACGATAAACAGATAAAAGATTTTCGCATGAATGTAACAAACTTTTGATTTAATGTATAACCTGGTACAAAATATTCAGAGACGAGACATATAGTACACGAGATATCTAGACATACATATATATATATATATATATATATATATATATATATATATATATATATATATATATATATATGAGTAAATTCTTGAATGTTAAAAAAAGTCTACGAGCAGTCATCTGTATATTGCATAATAGTATCTTTTTTAAGTGAAAAATTGTTTTTGCGCCAAATTAGGACTATATATCATCTGTAACTTTCCCCTGAGAACATCACGTAAACACAGGTGTTTTTGTATTCTTGTCATTTGGTCGTGATATAAACATAAAAAAGGATTTACATCTTTCACACAATTTGATTGTGCAAAAAAACTTTTATTTTGTTTATTCCAGATTTCAATATTGATTTTTTTAATTCTTTGTCAGAAGGGCAGTTTCTTAAGAAAGCCCCTGTGTGGATATCTGAACACTTTATTGCTGATACTATTTCTTAAAAGGATTCTTGATTTTTTATGGTGCTAAACCCCCTCACGATTTCTGCAACATAAAAAATATTTTTTATTGATTTATAAAATAATTAAGTCGTTCAAACTTCAGTAATTAAAACAGCCACATCACTGAACATATTACTGAACTGGAAATATCAAGGCAATATCTTCTGTTAATGCTGGTACTACAAAGCAAAGCTGTTGAAGATTACAAAGTTTACCGAATCGGAAAAATATATCTGTGTTTTAGGACTAGTCTTTTTGCTCACAGACAAAACCAAATAAACAGACATTGTTTTACCTATGAAATATGTGTCTGTACTAGGGGGAAAAATTGAAATCGCTCGTCCAACTCTCGGTTTTGGAAAGAAACTCATGCTTTTTCTTCTTGTAGATCATTTTGTCTGAATGTGATAGAGATTGTAAAATTGATCGACTGTAAAATAATTCCGATATATATCTGTATCATTGAGCGGTCCTTAATCTACCAGATAACAAAATAAATAGTCTGCCAGACATGTGTATAATCCGTATTTAAATATTTTAGGTAGTTGCAACAAAGGACCACTCTCTGTGTTTTGATATTCATCAAGATCAATCAAATCTAGTTGTATGGTGCACTCTTTAATTTACACATGTCTAAGACTAAATACATTGGGTTAAAATACCTTTACAAGTATGGCACTACGATAAACCCAAACTGCAATACCGACCAAAAAGGGATTGCTGTGTCATGTTTATCGATTTTGTTTAGTCTTTGTTGTTTTGTATTTATTTATTGTTTTGTTTTCATTGCAGAACAGGGGTTCTGGGTACCAAAACAGCCAAACTTAATTCGGCAGCCAACCCCCCCCCCCCCAAAAAAAAACAATAACGTTTTTAATCAAAGTCAGTCATTTGCATCCGTTCAAAAGTCTTCCAAACTGCAAAGTTCTCTACAAAAACAACTCATTTTTTGTGGTGACCGGGTAAACCCTCTAAAATAAATGGCAATATTCTCCGTCGTTCTATTTTCAAAGAATGTATACTTCTTTGCAAGAATATGTTATTTAATTCTTTAAATTAAATGACATTTCCAAGACAACATAGAGGTGCATGTCTGTTAAACGCTAGATCAAAGAAATAATTCACGGTAGCTTCTGGTTATCCTAAAATTTTTGTCCAAAACTTTATAATTTTTTAATAACACAGTATTAATATTGTTTTTTTTTTGTATTGTATTTATGCTTGGTGATAGAATATCACTGGAAAAATACCAAAGCCCTAGCGTAAAAGTTAATACGTGTTATAGACGTTTTGTCTTCAAGAATCTAATAATGTATCTTATTCAATAATTCATGTTTCTGTAAAACCAATCATTTCTATAACTTCAAATATCAATCGTAAGTGGTTTTTGAGACATATCAAACTAAAACATATAGACAATGATAAGATGTGTAAAAATATTCAAAACTATGAATACAAAAATCACCAAAAAAGTCCTAGAGAGAGAGAGAGAATGAGTACACGAGAGAGAGAGAGAGAGAGAGAGAGAGAGAGAGAGAGAGAGAGAGAATAATATATGCAAACTCCACCAAAATGCGTTATTAATTAAAAAAGGCATATTAGAATCTACGACATGGAATGATAACACATAATAAATGGCACATTTGTAATCAGTGTCACTTGAAAAATCGGCGGCCGATCCCGGCCAACAAATGAATAGGCGGAATATTATCACGTAACAAAAACCTAAATACCATGGTCGTCAACAACTCTCGTCGAAAGTTTTACAAGTTGTAACCACTATTCCTACAAAAAAACACCAAAATTCAGTCTTAATGCAAATAAGACTCAGATTATCTAAATGTTAAATAAATGTTATGGAAATATGTTATTTTAAGCTGCAAGCGTAAGCAGTAATACTTGTTGAAAAAGAATAATTAAAGCACTGTGAAATTAGTTAACAAGATCTTCTCTAAAGAATTTTAAACCATGGCTTGTGAAGAAACTTCTTTTATTTTCAAATTAAACATGATTGTTTGCAGTCCTTTAAGCTTTTGTCGATACATGTTTCTCAAATATACATTTAGCAAGAGTAGTAAACGTTTTTAGATCATCAGTTCTTACAATGTATTCAGAATATTTTTTCTGAAATCAATTTGTGAAAAAATATCAACATACACTATGTTTTATAATTACCATTGCAAGCCATTTTTTCTATAGATATTCATTTGGTTTAATTTTTTGTATGCGGTTTTACTTACTTTGGAACAAGCATCAGGCGTATGATAGAATTGTATAGCTAACAAAGATATAGCCAGATGGCTGATTAAATTTATATATATATTTATTTCAATAAGATAGTGTTTAATGTTGATTAAATGAAGTTTGCAGAATGCAATGAGTTAGTATTTTTTTCTAGTTATAACACAGTATCACAAGGTCCATAGCCATGTTTTTTGGCTTAGGTGAAGCGAAGTTTCATCTTTTAAAACCACCTTTTATTTCACTGATGTTGCAATCGCCTAAATATTCTTTCTAATATCATCAAAGATCATATAAACATTAATGCCTTTATATGACTTTATTTGGATATTTTACTAGAAATGGACATTGATAGTAACCTAACAACAAAACTTTATGATAAACGTGATGACTTTAATATTTCTATAGTCAACTTTCCTTACTTATGTATCAATATACCTTCATCACCTGCATATGTTGCTTTTGTCTCTCAGTTAATTCGAAACGCAAGGGCATGCTCTTCGTATGAGCAGTTTCTAAGGCGAGGCAAGCTACTGACAAACAAGTTGATAAAACAGGACTCTCAACAGTCTCGTTTGAAGTCATCTTTTCGTAAGTTCTATGGTCGATACAACGACCTTGTCAGCAAATACAATCTTCCACTGGGTCGCATGCTGACTGACGTTTTTCATACTAATTGTTAGACCATAATAAATACCCTAATTGTCAATGGCCTTTTCCGTTTTTCCCGACTTCGACAAAGAGCACACGGCGGGTGTGACCAGTCAGCAGAGGATGCTCACTCCTCCATGGCACCTGATCCTACCTCTATTTTTTTAAGAGGTCCTTAATTGCTCTGCTCCTGTTTTGTAATTTTCCTTTGGACTTTTGAGTTTGAACACTTTTCGTTATCACCACATGTCATTATTATTTAGAATCACGAAATATTTAAAATTAGGTCAATTCCTGAAAAAGATAATGATGCTATGCGAAAAAACATTGTTTTGTACTAAATTCTCGTAAGACTGATTTAAGGAAATAACTGAATTTAGAGAAAAATTAGCTAATTGTAATTTTACTTTTCACAGAAAATGGTATGTAGGCTTTTTAACAGAAGATTTGTTTTGTCCTTTAAATTTTATGACATGACCCAGAAAACGAAACCACAAAATGTAAATTTAGATTCAATTCCCCGCAGGTGGCCCTTAATTACACGTTAATTTATTTGTTTTATTACTTTATTTCTTTAAAAGTGTATTAATGTCATCAAAAGTTTAACTGAGGGAATAAAAACTTGTTGATATTGATTTAAATGCATATTTAATGTTCGTAGTATTGAATCATATGCTAAGTCTATAGAAAAAGATCGGGAAGAACATTCTAATTGTAAAAGTGTATCTTAGAAATTGTTGGTTTTACTACAGACATGTTTTTGGGAGGGAGTGTCTTTATAACATTTATAACTAGAGCAAGTAACCACATACCTATTAAATGCACAGATTTTGCAAATGCTTGCTGTTATAAATGTCTACTTAATTATTTCATCTTTTACGAAAATAGGCAGTTTATCACACTTCTACATTTATTTTACAAATTGATATAACAGAGTGCGAGCATTAACTCTTTTTCAGATTATCTCATCATTGTTACACAAGTAGGTTTTATTCCAGTTAGATTCATATGGGAAACATAACAGGACTATTTATTATTCAGAATCAATTATGTATCAGGTTTATTCATGCAGAAATATTTAAAATGTTTCCTCTTTGAAATGTATCACTTAAATCATAAAATAAAAGTTCTTTTATTATTCAAAACGGACATAAAATTGGACTGTCACATAATTAGGTATCTATTTTTGTCTGCCTATTGATAAGATCCTTGGGTAAAATGGAAACATGAACTAATATATTCATCCACTGAGTATTTTCTCCACTTTTACTTCAGAAATTTAATTGTATATTGCGTTGCCATTAAAAGACCTTATCGTGATACCTTAAATCTGGTTAAAAGGTTCGAAAAGTTTAAAATTTGTAGTTTAACAGAAGGATTTTAAGTTAAAAAGAGGAAATTTGGGATTTTATTTAATAGTTTTTACTTTTCTTGTGAATTTTATCAAGATGGTTGTGTAATAGAGATATTATTAATTAATTTAATGTCTATTGAACAAAGAAGTTGGTATTGATATTTTTATCCACACTAGAATAATGTTAAAGTAACAATTGCACGAAATTGAAAAATAAAATACCAGAGGAAATTCAGACTGCCATATATTTTTCCCTGATATATTGACATATGCGCTTGTCCTTTTCCAGTGAAAGCATAACATTTGAACATTTCATTTCAGTTCCAAAAAAAACCTTTTATTATATAAAATAACACACAATGAAAAATCATGATTTTAACTGTCAATTTCTATCAAATATGAAGGAAATAAGCACCAAATCTCGGAGTTTTTCAATTTCCGACTGATAAAATATATCTAGAATGCCTACAGTCTCTCCAAAAATGGCATTAAACAACCTCTTGACATACCCCTTAAAATGATGTCAAATTTAAAATCATAAATCTTGGTTCAACATATAACACCGGGTTTTTTTTAACAGAATAGAACAATTTTTTGACGGGTTAATATGTTTATTTCCATGGTAACGGTATCCAAACATACCCTTGGTGGAAATAATTCAGCTCATCAAAATATACCACTTGCAACAGAAAAGAAGCAATGAAACAGAGTTTGTAAATATTTGATTTCATTTTCTGATATGCTTTAAATAACAAAATAACGAAAGAATGATTTTTCAAATATTTTGTAAAAGCTGCCTCAGTATTTTACAAGGTGCAACCGAATTTCCTCTGCATGGTTACAATTTGTTGCTTTTTGAGTCGACCTTCAATGCAAAATGGTAAAAAAGTATGTTTACCAAATATTTAAGTCCCGGTGTCATATAAAGCTATTGTTATGTAGCATCACTGAATGAATTTATATGCTGAATTTCGAAAACATGTGAGCATCATTCATTTACTAGATCTTGACCCTAAGTGATACGATCTCAACGATTATTAAAATACGTAAAATAAAAAAGTTATGTATTGTTCTTTTAAGTTTTCTTTTTATATATTTGACGATAACAATGTGTGGTTTATATCTTGATGGTTGAAATTTTTGTGCGACATTTAAAACTTCATAGACTTACACGTGCTGATATCAGACTGCATGTAACGTGTAGTTTTAGTAACCTATTATTGTACATTTGAATTGAAAATAATGATCAATTGCGTATTTGATCGTTTTATGATTAAACGAAGATTCATAGTTAGATGGAAATATAAACAGTAAAATGCTCTATTTGGTGTTTCAAACGGGCTTGGAAGATTACTAACATTGGATAAAATTATTATACAATACCTACTGACGATTTTTTTTTTAATGAAAACATTATGATATACATCAACATTCAATCAATCAACCCCTATTTCAAATTTAGGAATATATCAGTCTTTTGAAATTCTAGGCTTCCATACATATCATTATACAACTTCTAAAATAGATGAATTCAATATATCATCCAATAAGTCATCTTTCGAGAAACTCAATCATGTAAATCAAATATACATGTAGTTTATTTCTGTCTTTGCATGCAATATTAAAAACCATAATAATTCTTTATCTTATCAGAAATTTGATCATGTCTTATTAAGTGGAAATAACAAGAAATAGAAAACGTATATCAAACACGTGCTCACAATTTCCCTGATTTGTTTCATTTAGTATTATTAAAATCAAGATATATGCATATGTTTAGATGTAATTTCATTAAAACGGTATTTATCAGCAAGTATACATGTATATATATATATAGATTAATTTCATTGAAATATTATTTTTGATATTTCAAAGTGTATTTCCTAAGCATATGAATATAAACCAATTACTTTGCGAAACGGGGATTGAGTTGTTTTCCTTTGCTGAGTCAACCTAACGAGGAAAGAACAATATTCCCCTTCTTTACGCTACCAACCTTTAGGCGTTCCGTAAAAGAATATCTCTGGATATAATTCATTCCTTCAATGTCTCCATCCGTTGGCAATCAAAAATCAGGCCTCAGGATCATGAAGCATTTTCAGACTTAAGTCAAAATTTCAATGAGTTATAAAATAATTGTTTATTTTAAAATGATAATTGAAATTTGTATTTAACAACATTATATCAAGACACTTTTAATAGCATTTCAATTTTGTCAGTGTTTTCAATCAGGGGACATTCAGACAGTGTACAATTTTTAACTTAAGTCTAAGTTTGCTTCATGATCCTGGGGTCAGGACAGAAATGGATTTTTTAAAACGCCAAATGACAAAAGTTACAAACCCCTAAACTACAAAGGCTACTATGATTACATACCCCCCCCCCCCCCCACACACTCACACACACAAAGATGGCTTTTAAGGGTCGAAAGTATTGCAAAGTGTGGATTTCGATATAAATTTGTGCGTCTTTCTGTTCAGTCTGTAATGTTGGGTTTATGGTTTTGCTTATTATAAATGAATACACAAAAATATCTTATAGCTCAATTTTCCTGGAACATTCTTATGGTCAAAAATGGAATATACCATGCTGGGACGTACGAATTTATCTTTATAAATAATTTCACTGACATTAGAAGTAAAAAACTATGTACACTTCAGTTCCCGTGATATATATGACAGTTAATTTGTATCTCACCGCCGGAAACAGATAATCGTTCATCATACATGATGATAAATAGCACACCATTAAATTCAAACAATACATTCTTTTTATATATAATTTAATCTGCCATACTTTCATTAGAATCTCCATATGGCAATGTTTTTCGATTTATATTCCCTGAAAGTTTTGCTTGCAGTTTTTGAAATTTGGCGTCAATGACTCGCGATAAATTGTATTTCATAGAAAAAAAAAACCCATTACAATAAATGAAGTTCTTGTTTTTCTTAAAGGTTTATAGACATGTAACACAATGTGTTAAAATAGCTTTTTTTAATGAAAACAATGTTTAGAAAATACTCTTAATTAGTTCATCGTTAAAAAACATTTGCAATGATTCAAAGTATGGTTTTCATCACAAAAAGTTTAGATTTAACTTTACATTTGGTTTTTTCTCAAAAAATATATTTACAGAAAAATAAAATAATGAATCAAATGCAGATTTGGATGTTGTAGGACAGTGTATCAATGAAAACGTTCGCATCTGACATTTTTTGTAAGTTACATGTAGCCGTTAATCTGTGAATTATGCAGGCTATTAATCGCGATAGGATACCAAAGCACATCTCCTATGCTTAACAAACAATCGTTTATTTATATTACAAAAAAGGTTATTGATGCCATTTTAACAAAATTCAACTTTGGAATTTCAATAGATTTTTTTCAGCTTTGAATGCTTATGAAGGAAGTTTAAGGAAAACCTAAGGCTTGAATTTTTATTGATTTCTGTTTAGGTTCATGTTTATATCTCTGATAAAAGCTGTATGATCAAAACCAAAATCAGTTTCTAAAAGTGACACTAAACCTAATTTATATATATTAACACTACTGACGTTACATGTACAAGTTTCAGAAAACAAATCCCATTTGAACCATTGTTTTTATCATTCCTTGCTTTGCTTTTGCTTACTATCCTAAGAACAATTTTTAAAAAAGAATAGTACAAATGATAAACAAAATCCTTTTCATTTAAGGTGGAATAAAACATCATCACAAAATGGCTGGCCTCTGATCGAAACGACATTTTGTTTTATTAGAGGGATTTTATCGACTTACCTCATAACCGAGTGGATAAATTGTCGGGCTTGTGATCCGTACATTCAGAGTTCGAATCCTGCAGGGGCTTTTGTTGTTACTTACTGAATTGAATTTATTAGATATTCATTTTTTATCCCCAAACTGCAATTTTTTCACTTATTTGACATATGTACAGTTTATTTATCATCATATCTTTCATAATAAAATAATTAACTGTTAATTTTAAGGGACTTTTTCCAGGTGTGTTATTCCACCTTCATATTCTTTCAAAAAGTTTTTCGTCGTATTCATCGTAATATGTGTGTATTTATAAAACTTTTCTAATGTCCTAGGTTAAATAAATCTGGCTTATTTGCTTTTATTTCGAAAATATTTCTGTATCTTTTTATGTCTATCTAAAATAATCGTACTGGCCAATATGAATGGGATCTTTTTTTTATCAGATATTTCTTTTTGTGCCCAATTCCATTGATTGATTGATCAACACCTGATATGAAAAAATAATCAAGCGTTTAGATGTTTTCGAATTAGTTGCCAAATCCCTTTCTGTCTTAGTCGAATATTACTTAAATTTTTGAAACAGGGGTTAATGGAAAAGCAATGTCATTGAATGCATTGAGTGATAATTGTCGATTAAATTTATCATCGAATATGATTCATAAACTATAAAATATCATGAGTGATAATCAATTGAAATTTTAATTATTTAGATTTGATGTTAAAACGGTATAAATTTTGATTATCACAGCGTTACAAATTTTAAATAAAGTTTTGTTGTTTAATACTTCAGAAGTGTAATTAACATTAACACATAGACTACTGTTCAGTTTTTAAGTAAATCATGCTATATTATACAATGTTTGTTTTCCTTTCTCATTTCTTTATTTAAAAAGGACAATAGAGGAACACCTGACCCTCTATTGAAAAAATTCTAATGAAACCAAAATCATTTAACACTCTTTATAAATTAATTTATTTGAAAGTAGCAACCCCCCCCCCCCAAAAAAAAAACCAAGCCGACTCTTCATATCTTTACATCTGTGACGAGATCATTCAATATTTCGACACAAATCCAAACATTTCTTGTTTCTGAATTTAAAACAATAACTCTTAACTTATAAGTTACAATTCTAAGCAAATCAACGTATTGAAATTTTCTTAAGTCAATGGAGTTGATTCTTCCCTACCTCAATTTGTCTTAACATTTGACGAGAGGAAAAAGGAAACGACAAATCTTGAATCTAGCGTTATTCCCGATAGGTTGTTCTCATGCAAATTGTGTCTATTTTTATACTTTCATTAGAATTTAAGGTGAAAAATAAACCAACGATAGAGCAATTAAAACGCTTTTATTTCATTTGAGTTTTCAAACATTAAATTCAATTTCAAAAATCGAAATGCTGTTTGTGAGACTCTATATCAAGGTAAAATCTGATTTAGAAAAATCATCTGTGAATTTTTCAAATTACTTCGTACTGTTGGTTTGGTCCTGAAGTCGCTCCTGAAAAAATAACGCCACAATTAAGGGAATATATGTTTACTTATATCTATAACGATACTCACATAATAAATTGCAAATAATTCGTCTGATTCTATATTATAAGTAGTACGTGATTTCACTTGTCAGTTGCTGATTCTGTAATCATGAAATGAAAAATGTTTCAAATATATTTGAGAGACAGAGGAAATTGTCTTACGTCACATTATTGTCCAGTGCTATCAGTTGCTGATTCTGCAATCTTGAAATGAATAATATTTGAAATATATTTGAGAGACAGCAGATATTGTTTTCTGTCGCACATTTTTTCCAGTGCTATCAGTTGCTGATTCTGTAATCATGAAATTAATAATATTTTAAAATATATTTGAGAGACAGAATTCATTGTCATCCATCTCATTATTTTCCAATGTTCAGGTTATGATTTGACAGCGTTTATCAAAATATCTATGATGAAGAATGTAATCGGTGTTTTTTATATTTTTTTATTCAGATTCACTATACCTGGAATATTTTGTGAATGGTCAATAATTTAGATGTAATGTAGAGAGCACATTCTGTACGGATTGTGGGTAAAGGTTTCAAATAGTTGACGTTACCTCGAAAAAATGCTGAAACTGGATGTCCGTTTCTATGTTACTGTCACCATCGACGTTTGTGTCGGAAAGATCGCGGAGATAGGAAATGACCAGAAACAAATTTATAAAATAACAAACAATCTCTTGGGCAACAGTAATGCTCCTATGTTTATCACTTATGACAACAATGAGGAACTTGCAGACACTTTTGGGAGATTTCTCACTGGGAAAATATCTACCATCCGAGAGCAATTTGCTATTTCAAAAGAGGATTTAGGAATTGATGCTTTAAATACCGACATAGAATTTTGTGGATTTTGTTACTTTATCATGAGCTCAGCTTCTAAGTCTTGTGATTTAGATCCCATCCCCACCAATATTCTCAAGTTAGTCATCGATATTCATCTGCCTGTAATTACAAAAATTATCAACAAATCTTTGGCAGAATTATCAGTGCCATTATCTTTTAAATACGCTATATAGTCCGACTACTACCGAAGAAAGACACAGAAGTCTTTAAGAAATATCGCCCAGTTTCGAATATTCCCTTTATTTCAAAAATTCTGGAAAAAGTGGTCAGTACACTCATTGGACATCATCTAGAAGCAAACAAATTGCAAGATTCTTACCAATCTGCATACTGCGTACATCATTCTACAGAAACAGCTCTTCTAAAGGTACATCACGACATTGCGACAGCGCTAGATTCCAACTCATGCTCACTTCTCTTGATGTTGGACTTGTCAGCGGACTTTGATGTGATTGCCCATTCTATCCTTGTTAAGCGCTTTTAATTTTCATATGGCATACATGTGTGTTGTGATGCTTTACGTTTGATAGAATCCTATTTCAATGACAGATATCAGCAAGTTTCGGTCCATTCATCAATGTTAGTTGATTTTCAACTGAACTATGGAGTACCACAAGTGTCCGTCCTTGGACCAAAGCTTTATTGCATGTTTTCAAAACCCATATGTGAGATTTGTCGAAGAGGTGTACTGTCTTACTATACTTATGCTGACGATACCCAAGTTAATATGGTTATCGAGCCAACTGCGACATGGGACACAATAGCAGCTAGGCTGGAGGCATGCTTGTCTGATATCAGTGATTGGATGAATCATGACCAATATGCTGAAAATAAATCAGGAAAAAACAGAACTTATTATTTTTTGTCATGAAAACAAATCTGGTGTATTTGCGAACTGTACTATAAATTTTGATGGTCAGATTACTGAAACATCATCCTCTGTTAAAAAATCTTGGTGTACTCTTCGATCGGTCTCTTGGTATGGAAGATCAGATAAGTTTAATTTCAAAACAATAGTTTTACCAACTTTGTAATATTGGTCGTATTCGACAACTTATTACTGAAACTGCCTGCAAGACCTTAGTGTGTTCACTCGTTACCTCAGAGAATTCAAAATACAGCAGTCAGGATTATAACAAGGACAAAGAATCATGATCATATAACCCCTGTGCTTATTTCTCTTCATTGGCTGCCAGTGGAATTTCGAATCAAGTATAAGTTACTTGTGGCTATTTTTAAGGCGCTTCACGGGACGCTACCATCATACATACAGGACCTTGCAAAATTATATGTTCCTATGCGGACATTGCGTTCCAAAAATTCAAGATTTCTTGTCCAACCTTTTGTCTGCACAAAACAATATGGTGATAGGCGGTTTGACGTTAGTGCTGCTGTACTGTGGAACGGTTTCGCAACAAATCTAAGTCATGAACAACATCTGTGCAGTTTTAAAAAACACTTAAGACTCACCTGTTCAAATTAACGTTTCATAATTAACACTGTAATCCATTCTATTTATATCTGTGTACGGGACTCCTGATTTTAGATTTTAAAGTAATGTAAACCTTATCACTGTTTAATCTATTTTAATCATGTTTTATGCCTATTAATTGTCTATCTTAACCATGTAATGTAATTTTACATCATACACTTATTTTATGTAAAGCGCTTTATAGTAATTTTCATTATATTTAGCGCTATATAAATTTTATGATAATAATAATGATAATAGTTCAATGACTCGATAATGCAATTACAATGAAGCGATGATGCGATGAAGATGAAACGATAGTGCTATAGCGCGATGACGCAATGGCGCGAAAATGCGATGACGATGGTGCAATGCCGTGATGACGATTGTGCGATGGCACGATGAAGCGATGGTACGATAGCGAAGACGCAATGGTGCATTAGCATATACACAATGCTCTATCGGGTCATTGTAAGTGTTTATCGCGCAATCGTCATCATTCCATCGCACCATCGCGCTATCGACTGTATTACATGTACGTATGAGCAGTTGGAAGGAGAAGTGGCGCCAGGCAATAAATGAATGAGAATGAGAGAGGGAGTACATGTTCAAGTATTCTAATTTATCGTTACAACTAGGCTGCAATATAGTGTGTGAATGTTTTGTGTAATAAATAAAGGGGACGGTGGACAGGGTATGAACATTATCAATTTTTGAATCTACTGGTATAAAAAAAACCCAATTTTTAATTCCAGTTCGCTTAAGAAATTCATTTTAAAGCTGTATGAAAAAAAGAGTCGGCTAACAACTTAATGTACATGTTTTTATGTATTCGTTAAAAACTGGACATATTAATGAAAAAATGTATAGTTTTTCATATATCGGAATAAAACTTTACAAATAAGTATTTAGTTACAATTCATATACATACAATAACCGTATTCATTTGATTTATACAGTATAATTTTAGATATAATGTACATATTACCAGTAAAAGAGTATACTAGCATGCTGTAGTCGTACAGAAAAACTGGTGGTTTACATGAAAGTACTTTTATAACGGAGGGAAATAAATTAAACGGCAGAAATAGGCAGGAAGGGACAATAAGAAGAGACAACAGATGGTGATTAATGTTCCAAACATTAAAATATAGTTAAAGAATCATATGGATAATAATTGCAATTTCTCAGAAGTACATTTTTTTCTGTAAACAGTCTTTTGGTTATTGCCCTTAATAACATCTGAATTGATCCTTGTTTTTTTATTTTACTTTGCAGGATATATTGTTTTGGAAATAAAATGATTGAATTTTCTTGTTTAATATGTACTCTCAAATAATGCAAAATAGATTAATGAAAATACTTTATTTTGAGTGTGTTCATGTAGCTAAGAAATAGGATTGAAATATGAATTTGTTTGGTAACATGTTCAAATCATGTGAAGCCTAATTAGATAGACTTTTTAGTTTTTAAGTTGTTTATCTTTATATTATCGATTGAAAATGACTATTAGAACAACTGTGAACTGTATATTTATAAACAAAAATTCCATCAGTAAACCATAAACTCTTGTGATAACTATATAAAGTGATTTGGAAATTATATGATCTCTTTACCCCCTAAAAATTGACAACAAGAGAAAGAGTCAATGAAAATATCATTAAGAAACAATAACCAAGAGACTGTTTATAAAAAACGTGTTTCTGAGAAATTGCAATTATTATCCATATGATTTTACATGGAAAGCTATATTTTAATGTTTGGAACATTAATCACCATATCTTGTCTCGCCTTAATGTCCCTTAAGTTTCCTGTCTATTTCTGCCGTTTAATTTATTTCTCTCCGTCATAAAAGCACATTCAAGTATACCACCATTTTTTTTTCGTAAAACTACAACATTTGCTTTCTAAGGAGTAACATGTACACTCTATTTAAAAAATCTAATGTATAAATCAAATGAATATTGTTGATGTATATATGTAAAGTGTGATTAATAATATGTGTTAGTTCAATAAAATAAATGTCTTAAACACTATACCTTTTTTCATAAATATGCTTTAAAATACAATTCCAGATTTTTAAGAATACATAGCACACATATATATACAGGGGGTTGTCAACCAATTCTATTTTTTAAATTTAAATATATAGAATGAATTTGTTAAGCGATATGGCTTTAAAAAATGGGGTTTTATTTTAACCAGACAGTTCAAAAATTAATATTGTAAGCAAATACGTTCATACCCTCTCCACTGGCCCCCTTTTCAAAACACAAACAATTCGCACGCTGTATTACAGCCACATTGTAACAGATAAATTAGAATACTTATACATGTACTCTCTCTTTTTCCCTCCTCTCTCTCTCTCTCTCTCTCTCTCTCTCTCTCTCTCTCTCTCTCTCTCTTCAAATAAAAAAAGGATGGGGGTTGCCACCACTGTAAACACATCATTTATTTAATCTAATATAGCTCACAATTTTATGTGAATAAGCTATTACTTTGATTAAATATATGAATATGGGAATGATCGCCCTCCCCGTTTAAAACCATGTCTTGATCATGCGATTTTCTTTTGTCTTGTTATCGTTAAACACTAAACTATAATTTAGCTCTTCTAAATGTTTATATGTCAAACATGACACGAAGGGCATGACCAATATGTAGTACCTAATTATTATTTGAGAGTCAAGTTTATCAACTTATAAAGTACATTTCTGATATATAATCCGTTCATATAATACGTTCATTTATTCACTGCTTGACGCAATTACTCTTTACAATTGCGCATGCGTAGTACAGTCGATAGCGCGATTGTCCGATGAAATGATGAAGTTAGCGCAATAAAGACCTAATGATGACATTATAGAGCATCTTGTCTTCGCTATTGCATCGTCGCGTCATCGTTACTGTATACAGGGAAATATTGGCCCCGTGTTATTTTCGCCCCTTTTGCATTCGTTGGCAGTGGCAAATTTAAGACTGTGCGAATTTCAATGTTTCATATTATTTATTTTTAAACACTACATCATCAGAGCGAATTCAAGAGCGGGCGAAATCGTTTTCGAATGATAATTCATAATTGCTAATATAACACCGGGCAAAAATAACCCTGCATTCAGTATTGCACCATCGCGTTATCTCTATCGTACCATCGCCTCATCGCGCTAAAGCTTTGTCGTGACATTGCACTATCGTCATCAAAATGTCACGCCATTGCATCATCGTCATCGCGCTAATACACCATCGCTTCATCTTCATGTCATCATGGCTTCATCGTCATCGCATTATCGCGCAATCCGACTATTGACCCAAATGGTGCGATGATGCGATGTTGAACTACACGGCCCTATCCGGATTCCATATAAAATAAAGTTTGAACCTAACTTATGTTATAGTGCATTGGTATTTGATGAGGTGAGTTGTTGCTGTTGATAATTTTGACCATGACGTGTTAATCTCTAATTCACTTGGTCAGTAGCCACTTTAATAGTGCAAGCGGCCTTTGAATATATCTCTAGAATATTTCATATTTTGGCCGCAATTTTTTCTACGTTTTTATAAACAACATCAGAAAACACTTATATTTGTTAACATTATTCAATAATGAGATTTCGTCGGCAAACTTTCAATTATTTCAGTCGGAATGATTTGAAATCTTTGATATGGGCATAATTTTACATGTATATAAATATCAAACATTGAGAATGTATTAATTTTCTGTCAGTATTATATCTATATGCTCAATATGCTGTATTAATTTATTGTCAATTTTTCTGGAATTATCATTGTAAGCTTTGTTTTCACGCACTCATTTCAGGCAATTTCTTGATATGATATTTAAAGTACTTATTTCAGAAAGATACTGAAATGCTCCAAGAGACTATACTTTTCTGAAAATCATAATAAAAAACAATAAATCAGCAACAACCAAAAACAAAGCAGTTTGCACTTTTTGAGTTTAGTAAAAAGAACTCGAATGCATCGCATTTAATAAGATCCATATATGTACATGTAACCTACATCGATTTCATTGTTTAAACATCCTTGTCAGGAACTTGCTCAATCACTAACCTTGTAAACTTGACCGAACAAATCTGCCAATATTCATTTTTACAACATTTGTTATTGAGTCTTTATGTTAAATCCAATGAAGATGAATGAGATCGGATGCGGTCTGTCATATGGTTATTTTCTTGCCTATGATATGTGGCATTTGTCTGTACCTTGGGGGCCGGAAAACTAATATCATGTATGAAGATGTTTGGAAGAAGAGGACTTAAAATCAAAATACGTTTTTACCAAGACAGCTTTAATATGCTAAATTTGATTAAATTTAATCTCTGGGTTTTTTTTAACAAACTACTTATGCAAATTTTGAAAGATTTATGACCTCTTCAAGATTTTGTGAGCTGCTGGTATTGGGCGTGAATGATGGACAATCAATGCCTGCTAACAGATATGCGCATCAGGATAAATGAACATATATTCTTTTTCCCTATAGTCCACAAAGTGACACATGGTATCAAATGTGTGTCTGATTTTATTATCATGTTAATATACATGCCCATAAATTTAGCAATGTTAAAACATTTTTTTGTGATATTTTGGTAGCTCGAAACGTCTCGATTTTTATCCGGGATCCCAAACAACCAATCAAAATCATTGTAAACGCATTAAATAAAACATTAAAACATGTAGCAGCGATAGCTTTCATTTTTGAAATTGTATTCTCATATTGGCATTGTAGAAAATTTACTTTCTTTTTTTCTTCTAATGCCCTTAAATAATAGGAACAATTGGTAGAATAAATTGGTGACATTACCACTATGTCCCCGTCTGTGAAGGGTCATTACTTGTAAAGCTTTTGACCAGTAGTACCTAAGTTTTATAAGACTGATGTGTATGTTATAAGTTGGTTTTACCATAGTCCTTAAAACCGGTTGTGCCAATACTTCCACGAAAAGATGAAATCAAAGTCAAACCAGTTTGTTGGCTTTTAAGTGTACGCTTTCTTTTAACTGTTCAAAAATGTTGCAATCGTATGTTTAACAAATAAAATAATTGGTGTTCGGTACTGCACATATGATAATGCAATTGTGTGGATTATGATGTGATTGGTCTAACTTGGCTAGATTGACAAGAAGTCTTTACATAAAGACGTAAGTTTTCTATTAAAGGAATAAAATTTTTGATTTATTCATGGAAGAATGGAAACTTCTCTTCATGCAACTAATTGATTGACACTAACGTTCATAGACGTATTTCCTTTATTTGAATGCTCAAATATGTTCCTGGGAATGTGTAAATGAAAACAAATAAATGTTTTCGCTGATGGTTCTTTCAAGCAGTGGAAAGTAGCTATTACTGCAGTAAAATAGTTTAACCAGATAGGGCGGATTTTTATTTTTTACCTTTGTATCAGAAGAATTGCACTTTTCATGAATTTCTTGGCTACCTCGAGGATACCGATACTTGTGCTTGAAAACTTTAATTTGCTCTGAATGTAAAGTTTTGATGAAGTCGATGGATTGGTTTCATTTGATCCTGTTATATAAAGCGCAATTGAGAAAAAGAAATAAAATACAACATTAAACACCGCTTCTTTATTATTTTCTAACTTTACGTCAAACTTCAGCAATTATTTTTACATAAACAACTAAAGAAAAAGGAAATCGACTAATGATTTATTATTCAAGAAAAAAAACGGGAAAGTGTTTTGGTGGAATCATGAGCAGGATAAATAGCTCTTAATTTATTTCAAAGTAACATACAGAAACATTGTTGCCATAAGGAAATATAGTGGTTTATGATACAAGTAAGCAAAACAATAAACATTTATATCAAAAAATATAGCTCAATATGACATCGGAATGACAAAAAACATGTGAGAGAAGAACTATTTTAAAGCAAATTTCCTTATAATACCACTGATTGAGACAAGACAACTCAATTTTATTGGTCACCTTTTTAAACAACTTAAACAAGTTTCAATTTTAAAATCAATCTCTTCAAACAGATTCAGATGAACTTTTGTAGACATTTTAGTTGAGATCATGTCTATGCGATGAACAATTAATTTTCTCAAAAACTCTTTCGTAAAAGCTAAAGTTAAATTGAAAATAGAAAAATGTCGAGTGGTTGAATTTCAATGTTTGAATGCATACAAATTGATAATCCTAACGGAATAGAAATAATAGAATACATTAGACGAAAAAAGCAGTAAAAATATATCAGAAGTACCAAAGTCTCAACGTACGAAAGCATTTAGATGTGTTGCTAAATTTCTAAATCGAGGGGAAAAAAGAATTTGCATAACGCAACTATTATGTCAGTGATGACTGTATTGTTACTTTACCTTCAAAGATCTGTGCTGGTTAGAATTTGAACTTGTTTAAAAATATCTTCACGGATGATTTATTACATAACTTTTCCTATTCTGATTTATTACATAACTTTTCCTATTCTGACAAAGTGCAAATGGGCAGTGGTTGCATTGTGATTTAGGCTGAAATTAAATCATTTAAATGAAAAAAACTATGCAACGAATATTTGTACATTGTATCAGCGTGGAAAGGCCAATCAGTTTGAAGAAAATAATGCATTCTTTTGGTTGCATCCTTTTGAAGGAGTGGCTAATTTTAACATTGCACAATTGTAAGATTTATTGCATGGCACGTTATAAATGATTTATTGGATGGCACACTATTAATGACAGGAAACACATGACTCCGTGTTCTTAAACTCGAGAAAAACAGGTGCTTGTCGCTTTCCTCTATGATTTACAAGATTAAGGACTATTTTTTTTTTTTAATTATGGACCTAGATTTCCTTACAATTTACATTCCAAGGCCGAATGCAACTTGCAGTTAAATGTTTTTTTAGCAGTATTGCTCATCGTTGCTGATGATAACAGGTTTTGAAATAATAAGATTCCTTTCACCGCCAATGATCTTGATACAGAATCCTTATAAATTTTATCAATATATCTTTTCAAAACACTTATTTCTGTATATATTTTCAATATCTCGTTAACACTGTATTTGTTACCATTTCACAGTACGCACTCGATCAATGTTGTGGGTAAATACCCAAGTACACATTAGCGTTTAATGTTTTCAATAGAAAAGTGTCTAGTGTTATACATGTATTTAGTATCTAGTGATACTGTGGTATCTTCATTGTTCGTGGGGGATCAATGTTCGTGGCTTTTGTGGGTAACCCTACCCACGAATTTACATCCCCACGGACCTATACACAATTATTAGTTTAATATTTATTAAAATTATCATGATTACACAACCAACGAAATTACGTCCCCACGAACCAAGAAAATTTTGGCTACCCACGAACATTGACCCCCACGAATAAAAATGATTCCACAGTATATGTATTTAGTGTCTAGTGATATATGTATTTAGTGTCTGGTGATATATGTATTTACTGTATAGTGATATATATATTTAGTATCTAGTGATATATGTATTAAGTATCTAGTCATATATGTATTTAGTCTCTAGTGATATATATATTTAGTGTCTAGTGATATATGTATTTAGTGTCTAGTCATATATGTATTTAGTGTCTAGTCATATATGTATTTAGTGTCTAGTCATATATGTATTTAGTATCTAGTGATATATGTATTTAGTGTTTAGTGATATATATATTTAGTGTCTAGTGATACATATATTTAGTGCCTAGTGATATATGTATTAAGTGTCTAGTGTTATATGTATTTAGTGTCTAGTGATATAATTGCTTTTAGTATCTAGTGATATACATGTATTAAGTGGTTAATGTTTTGTCACAAAACAATGGTGAATCCAGTAGGAGTTAATGCTTCTTGTTGCAAATACATGTGTTTGTACGATGTTCAAGATAAACACATTTGATATCATATCTTAATGAATGTGCATTAACATCATAGAAATGTATGCATTTAGAGGTATAGAGAGTCTAATCTAAATTAATTACAGTGCAACTGAATAAGAAAATTGGTAGTCATTTTATTTGTTCAGACTGTGCAAGCAGTGGTGATATTGGAGTTCTCAATTTTCTAAAAACTGAAATTTAGTAGTCACGATATGTTGTCAATATCTTTGCACGCTTTTGCTAGAACAAGTGAAAAACATATCAAGTTAATTTGGGTACCAGACGAGATATTTTAGCTGTCCAAGTTAAATTATTTAAAATGCCTCCAAAACCAAACATTCATCTTAAAACTGCTGAAATGTTATAAAAAAGCAATTTACATGATGAATAAAGAGCATTTAAAAATAAAACTGTTTTCTTTGTTTTTCATAAATATCGGAAATGACCTTCTGTATTGACTGAGTAACAAAACAATCATCGCTTTAAAAACAAATGTAAAATATATGCCATTAGAATTTATTGAGGTACGCTTAAAAGAATTTCATTAATACATATCCTTATCTTGTAAACAGATACCGTAAACCTCTACCAATGAGAAAAAACAGGCATGTACTCGTTTGGAATAAAAAAATAATTGAAACTTAGTTGGGCAAGAAACGACAGCGTCGCGATGGAAATTTCAAAGGATAATAATTTGTTTTTCAATTTTATTGGTCATGGCTTTCCATAGCCATTTTTATTGTTCAAAACAATGCTTTTAAGATAAGGATAAAGTTGTTATTCATCAAAATATCTAGAAAAGGAATTGATACAAAATGTGTTTAAATTATTTTAGTTCTTTTAAAGGCAGCTTAAATTTTCCTCTTCTCCCATCTTTTAACTGTGTACTCAAAGCAACAGATGTCAATCTGCACTTATGATATTATTGTGATTGCTATGTTTTATACCAATGTGTATGATAATGTATCAATCATAGAGAACTATTAGTGAATATATTATGTCTCTATTAAATTCCCACCTTAACTTAGAACTGTCCTAAAAGAAAACGACATCTAATATGTGCCACGATGATAGTTTGCATTGATGAAATTGTGTGTATTTATGTTTATATTTTTAAATATACATATAAGATGTTATTGATCGCAGTTATTTTAAAATATATCATTCAATCACAAAATTCTAAAATCAGTAAAAGTAGGTAGCTATTACCTGCAGAGAGCATTTTTCGGTGAAAGCGAGTGTTTCGAGTCTTAAAAAGTGATTTTTTTATACTCGAAGCAGACAGCCGTTCCACAGTAATTGTAAGGCAATTAAAATTGCAATGTAGAATTTGCATAAAATTAATTTATATTTTATTGTGCATAGCACTCATATAATAGCGTTTTGTCATATGTGCCATGTAGTAAATATTTTTTTTGTTTTGAATTTATTGCAACCAGGAGAGGATACGCACACATTTTTAACAATTAAACAATTGTAATTTAGTCGTTAGGTAAGTTCTTGCCGCTAGTGACCACTAAAGGTATACCACAAAAGAAATGCAATCGGTTTCCAGAGTTACCACTATACGTGTATGTATACCACACAAAACGGTGTAATCGGTCTCCAGAGTGGCCACTATACACTTAAACAAAACTTCCAAGTGCTCACTCTGATAAATAGAATAATTTGAAATATATGAAATGGAATTTTCTTCATTTTGTAACTGATATGTCTTCTCAACAATTACACAGAAAAATAAAACAATACTGATTAAAATCAGTGCTGTAAACGTATTAAATGTATATTTGGCGTGTACGATATTTGGCGGAAATAAGTTTTTGAACAAGTTCGCGTGGATTTGAATTAGCGAATTCCTGAATGTGACTATTCTTATACACATATGATGGCATTTAGCGATGTACTTGATTTAGCGGAAGCCGCATTTCTCCAAAAGCACTAAAAATAATACACAGCTAAATGTAGTACGTTTACAGTAACCCGTAATGAAACTTAAAAAAATGGGAATTTGTGTTTTACAGCACGTGCTCCATATCAAAGGATTTTTTTTGCGATCAACATTAGTATTGAGTAATAGTCTGAATTGAATTCAAAAGGAAATATGACTTTGAAACCCTAATTTATTTATTCGTGGATGATCTTAATTCGTGGATGAGAGGTACCTACGAATTCCACGAATATTGGGCCTCCACGAAATCTAATGATTCAACAGTAATCGGTCTCAAGAGTGATCTATTTATGTATACACCACACATAACGATAGAATATGTCTCCAGTGTGTCCTCTTTATATATATTCCACACAGAATGATACAATCAGTCTCCAGACTGACCTCTTTATGTAAACACCATATATAACGATACCATCGGTCTCCAAAGTAACCACTTTATATGTACCTCAAACAACGATGCAATCGGTTTGCAGAGTGACCACTATTTTTATACCAAACGATTAAATGGTCTCCATAGTGACCATTATATGTGTACCCCACAAAACGATACAATCGGTTTCCATGGTGACCACTTTATGTAGACTACACATAACGATGCAATCGGTTTCTAGAGTGACCACTTCATGTAAACACCACACATAACGATACAATCGGTCTCCAAAGTTGCCTCTTTATGTATATCACACTGAACGATGCAACCGGTTTCTAGAGTGACCACTATACATATATGAATACCACACTGAGCGATGCAATCGGTTTCCAGAGTGACCGCTTAATGTATACCACACAAGAAGATGCAATCAGTCCCCAGGAGGTATTGGGCACTTCATTTTCTTCATAACATTAGCCATTGATATTTCCACACGCAGATAATTTTGGATATATTTGTTTTCTCTTCAAACTGATGAAAAATCAAATCTTGCTACAACAGTGCGCTATCTATCGGTCGTAGTTTTCAAAAATGATTTCAAGTATCTTCTGTGAAGCCACCAGTCTAAGCTCGACCTAATCTGATGTAAACCACTGGTAAATTCATGAAACGAAAGGAAATATCTAGTTTTATTTACAATTTAACACCCCCTTTCCTCTTTGATCAAAAATATTGAGTAACAAATGTAAAAGCAAATATATGAAAGTCTAAAACTGTTCTCCAGCATAAACTTAGCATAAGTTTATAATGAGCAAGCTGCTTTCAATAAAATGCAAAAAGCATTGCCATAAAGTAATGGTTTCCGCGTTTTATTTTTAGGATGTAGGGGATGCTTAGTCATATTATGAACATGCATTAATTCATCGGAAATGTCCTTATGTTTTATTTGGTATTTAGTATGCAAACTTTGTGCATCGTTCGGTTTGTTATGAAAAACTCCACCAATTCAGAATTTGAAATCCAGTGATTAGACAAGGTTTTCTTGGTCATATAGTGAACATGCATTGTTACTTTTAGACTCTTCCTGACTACGGAATATCTATATTCAGCAAGGACATTGTTTGAATGCCTAACAAAGAGTGGTTATACCGAAATTCATGATTCCTGTGTTCATGTTTGTGCGGTGACGCCTAATTCTAATGTGTATATTATTTTCTTCACGTCTTTATCGAAAATACATTATCATAAAATAGACTCATACGTGTAATAATCTTTTCTTTCTTTAAAGTTAAGCGAGAATAATGTTAGAATTTCATTGGGAATGGGGTCGGCGTTTTTAAAAAAAAAATGTATATTATTACACAGGAAAATCAAATTAGTAAATTTTAAAACCCCAAAATGTCCACTGAGGTAAGAAGCCAGCTGACTATCTTTAACTTAAACCAATTTTGTAAGACTATTACATTGAATGAATAAATAAATGAGTTTCCCTTGGGTAAATATGTTTTCTGTTATCGAATCCTACAGTTGTAAACAGCTGTGGTTGACAGTATTATATCCTAATTATGAAAATAAAACTATAAATGTAAAGACAAACCTATAAAATGTCACATGGAGACAAAAACACGACGAATTCATTAACTTTAGAAACATATCAAGGTCTACGTAAAACGATTTACATATTACATTTTTCAGGAATAACAAATGGAAGAGACACACAAACAAATTTACTGTATGGTTGCTATCATCAAATTATATAGCAGAAAATGCTTTATCACAAACGGTGCTATTGTCAAATCATATCATTAAAATGGTCATTTGCAATAGATTTTATTGTCTATTCATATCTCAGAATCTGCTCTTTTACCATGGGTGTTGATATCAAATCATATTACAGACCAATACTTAACAAATATGTAAAATATAAATAAGATATAAGATAAAAATTGAATTGACACAAGTTCTTAACTTTTTTTGGTAATTTATTTAATGTTTTATACCGATGTCTTCCACAAGGGTATCTATCCTGCAAACTTCCCTAGCATTGACCTAATAAGGTAATCCAATGCACGAAATCTATATTTGGCCAATGGCCCAATATAGCATTGTGCAATTATCTGCTATTTTTTACGATATTTGTTTTTCTTTACGCCATGGCGTCATGTGTTCAACTGCATATATGCTTCGATATTTGTCAAAAATAGCTCGTTTATGGTATATATATGTGATACAATCAATTTTCTAAGTTGCAGGATAAACATTATTCATATTAACTGTCTGGAAATAAAAGCGATATTTGGGCACGGTTCGAAAACGTGAAGAGGACTCGGTAAGCTTCGCCCCCTGTCACGGTTTTTTTTTTTTTTTTTAAAAACTCGCTTAAATGTAGCTTATATTTCAAAACAGTTACTATTTTATATTGATATGGCATGTGAATTCGAAATATTTTAACCTTGTTTGTTATTGTTTTGTTATTGTTATTACACATCTTTTAGCCCGATCTCATTTAAACATATAAACAAACTGACTTACAATTTTCTAAGTACAATTGACTTCGTGCATTACACTATTTGATATAGAAACAGATTGAAACAATGAAAGTCTTTATTACAAACCGAAAGAAACAATCCCTAAGATACAATAAATTGACTAATTTTTCTAATGAAAGATTAATCAATAAAGATAAGAATTATTTGAGTCTATATTGTGTATATTCACATCTTTTCATGAAAGAATATTGAATTTATCATTTCTAAAATGCCTAACATTACAGTAGATAGAAGAAAGAGCCAATTATTCTTACATGGGAACTAGAGTCTGACCTCATCTTGATTATTTCGTGATTATTTTAGACTGCTGAAGATTTCGACTGATCTATAAATTGGTTATTTTTGAGTCGTGTATAATTTAGCCCTGTCAATTTTTACAGAGATATGGATCAAAATCGAGTTCTTAAGAAATAGATGAGAAAATGTTCATTTAAAGTAATCATAAGAATCATTAGATATTAATTAAATGTAATACAAGACAAATGGAACCGATACAATCATGATTAAAAGTTTGACAGTACAAAAGGAAATTCTTCAATTCCAATAAAAAAAAATGTTTGCAATAAAAAAAAATATATGATAGAAATTAAAACGTTTACAATGCAAAAGGAAAATAGTGGAATATCAATAAAAATTTAATATACAAATCAAACAAATCAAAATGTGCAGCTTTTAACACATCAACACTTATGTAAGCGTTAATGCATTTGAAACTGTTTGAAATCATTCATATATATATATACACATTTCTTATTCATTAAAACTTGATTAAGGGGGAACCTTGACTATGTTAAATATTGATCGATTGATTCTTTCAAAATATTATTTTTAGCATATCTAAATGCATGAATCAACCATACAGTTTCGTAGCAATATTGTTATACATTGAACGAGGAGCATACCTGGAAAGACATGACTGATGCACTATCTACAGCATAACTGATATAGTAGATGCAGAATGATTCAACTTTGCAATACTTTTAAATCAAACATGCTTTTAAATGGTTTATGCATATATTGTATTCCTCGTTCTATATGTAAAAATTCAGTATTTATATATTATACAACTTAAAACTAATACTCTGTGTTGTGCGTTAAGGTCATATTATACATCTTGATCTAGATGCAAAAATTTTATTCTCATTGTAGATCTAGAATTATCATCTTGTGGGATGAAGTATTTTAGAAAGAGTTTAGTCAGGGTGCCATCCCTGACAAATTCGGTCAAAGCAAATACTCTACCTGTTTTGTTATTTGAGAAGAAATATACAATTTTGGGTCATTGTAATGAAATATTAGTGCAAAACCGGTTTAATTTGGATATTTAAAAGCTACCTAGAAGAAGACAATCTGAAAAACATGTTGGTTTTTTTTTTTTTAAGATAGAGCACCCAAAACTTGAATTATGTAATGAATCCAGAATAGATTTCATCTGCATGTTTATATACGAAAAAATGCATGTTTTTCTAGTGGGGGGGGGGGTTTGTTCTAATTAATTGTTTAAGAAGCTTGCGTAACGCAAATGTTATGTCACATACAGCATCTAGTTCATAACTGGAAACTAAGTTTAGGAGGAAATATAAAGAGCCCTTTGTATCCAGTCAGGGTAAAGTATGTTTCATCCAACATTCAAAACATGACTAGAATAACATACTTCTCCTTAATGCATCGTCCTTGAGAGTTTGTTTTCTTCAGAGTCTATATATGTTTTGACCTAAGACACGTCCCTCATAATTATCTGCCTTACATCTCCACCAAAATGCAAACCAGAACACAACTTAAATTTCAGATTATTTTCATGTTTAAAACACGGGACTATGTCATATTTTCTCTGCAGGTAGTTTGAAGAGAATAAATACACTACCCCCTCCCTCGTCATATCTATTGACAACAATATACAAAGTTCTATAACTCATACGCGACAAAACCAATTGTTGAAAAATGATAATAATAAAACACTTAATATACATGAATTATGAATATACACAGAGTTGCCATAGGTTTAAGCGCTGAAAATCTTTCACTTAATTACAGAATATTTACAATTGTATAAATGCTGAAAACAGTTATTTACATTGTGATGTAGTATCCCATTTACACACACTAAGAAACGTTTTATTTAACAGTTGTTCTTGGGGAATTTTTATAACACAATTCAAGAACGTAAAACAGTAAATGCAAACATTATCCACAGATTAATGAACGCTGTATGGGCAAGTAAATATTATTGCTCATTATATAGACAATGTCAATTTATATACAGTATACATAAAGTTAAATAGTTAGTTGCATGGAATATCAGTCAACATCGAACAGACAACTCATAGAGACTAGTGCACAGAGTATCTACAAATCCAATCACACTATGCAGATGTAGCTGGTGTTAGAATAAAGCCAAGCTTGGGTCGTTGTTTATAAATATTTATTATACAGAAGAAACCTGAAATTGTGTAATTATACGAGTAACACAGATAGACACAAATGACAAGACAATTAGACACAAACATACACATTAGACAATGAAATAAAACAGTAATATTACAATTGAGAATGAACTTTAATTTATTACATTAATTGTTACCGGGACAAACAATCGTAATGCTTAAGTATATTGCTATACTGTATGTCGTTCTGACCCGTTCAAGGGTGTCAGACCGGTATAAGATTTTGGCGGGGAAGAGTGCATGCAGAATTAGTCATGTGACCCTATTGTCCAGTCTTGTCATTGTCCATGTTACAGATTTTAAACTCTCATACATAAACACTCACTCTACTCAAGTATACCAATCAAACACGTACGCTAGCGCTGTAATTTAATATACAAATAATATCTGGTTACACAGACAACTGATACAGTTTGTTACACAGAGTATCTACAAATGCATATGCAGTATACGGACATACTTATATTCAGCATATGGACAATTCACAAAGATTGATACACAAAGTTTCAACAAATATATTTACTTATATGTATAGAGGCAATTGAGGCAAGGGAACAGAATATTGAAGATCTACAAAAGTAAAAATACACCGTATAGAAATTGATGCACAATAGTATCAACATATGTAAACAAACAAATTTTTAAATGAGTTTAAAACTGACTGTCTTCTTGAAATAGCTATAAGGGTCATTTTATTAAAATTTCGGACAATGTATCCACATATTCACACAATGTATTTAGATATGAGATCTACAGATCAATGGAAACAATACAGAGAGTGGTAGATATATATTTGCACATAGTCTACAAAATCCCACACAATAGGAGGCAATTTGTACATGGCAGAATAGTACACTGCACATTGAAAATTTTCCACAAAACCAACAAAATAGATTGGTGCTAAAACGTGGTTCCATTTTCCCATTGCTTTATAAGATGGATTTCTAAAAAATTCTGAGATGGTGATTTGTATGATTCTCAAGAACAGGTAAAATCATGGTTTTAATATGCCGTGTGTACGTCTATGTTCGCCTCGTTCTGAAATTTTGTAAAAATTGATTTTGAGTTGTCTTTCCTTCTACCTTTTTTTTTTACAGGAGAAAAGAAAAATAATAAAAAAAAAAACCATTTTATCTTTTTTCAATTCATAAATGTTGGTAAATGTATTCAATTGCCTCCCTGTATTACACAGTTGTACTGTTGTACTGAGCGGTCTTACTTCCTCCTTTTGTTTTTACAGGAGATCACCAAAAGGATATAAATAAACAGAAGATCACCAAAATTATATAAATAAACCTTAATTTTATTTCAATTCATAAATGTTGGTAAATGTATTCAATCGCCTCCCTGTATAACACATTTGTACTGTTGTACTGAGCGGTCTTACTTCTTTTTTGACAGGAGTCACCAAAATTATATAAATAAACAGGAGACCACCAAAATTATATAAATAAACATTTACTTAATTTCAATTCATAAATGTTGGTAAATGTATTCAATCACCTCCCTGTATTACAGTTGTACTTTTGTACTATGCAGCCCTAATTTGCTGCCAATACGTCCTTGTTTAATTACATATTTACATCTACACAAAGATGGTTCATTATTGAGCCTCGAACAATAAAATGTTATCAAAAAACTTATTCTTATTTAAACAAAAGAAAACTTGCCAAATATTTTTGCTAGTCGTTGGGTAAAAAAGGCAAATCTTCGTATGGATAGTACAAAAACATCGTTCATTTAATAAACTATGATTTAATGAATACTATTATGTAATGGCTTTAAAGGACATTGTCACACATTGGTTAAAATTATTTTTTTCCGTTTTTACATTTATTGTGATGATTCAGTAAGGCAGGTCTAAGAGTCAACCAAATTTGAGAGTCATTCGTCGTCGAGTTAAGAGAGAGATACAGAGCTCACAATTCTTTGTAAACAAAGCCCATGCCATGTTTCTGCTCACATTTTCAATGTTGATTAAATAATTCCAGGTTTAGACTTGAAACCAATTTGAAAAACACTAGAAACTGTATATTTATGTCAAAAACGCATTGTTTTAGTAATAAATATGAAAAATTAATGTTGTGCATTGATACATGCAAAAGTATAAAGGTATTATTGAAAAAAATATTTTCGATCAGAGTATGCATACTTGACTACCAAAAACAATTTCAACGTTTCATTTGATCTTCATAATCTGCTTGGCACTGCTGCATTGCAGTTGTCACTTGACTATGCATGCATCATGTATTTAATAAGAATAAACATATAAACAGTAAATTATACAAATTTGAATTAGATTCAATGACTACATTTACTAACTACTAATGTTCCATCACTGAAAAATTGCATTTGGTCGAATATCTGCCAACAGCGACTTTGAAATCGCAGACTGATCAAACTTTTTGGTAGCTATATAAAACCTTATCAATTGTATAACGTCTCGTTTATTCTATGTTTGTCAACTTAATAATTATTTGTAGTATTGGCATGTCCTACCAAGGTGTGTTGATAATTATTGTAGTGCTTAAAACATAAATGTGACTCCTAATCATATGGTCAGAATGGTTACTAAAATGTTTATGACTATTCAGTTACATTTAAAATATACCAGGTTAAATATGTGCTACTTGTTTTTAACTCTCTTTTTAAAAAAAAAAAACATTATCTTTGACATTTATTTTAAAAGCAAGTTCTTTTCATATTTGAAATTACTATTTTCACAAGAAAGATTTGAAGTGGTAAAAATATTGAGAACAAGTTTTGAAAAATCCGTCTGTAAATATGCATAAAATCGCCAATGAAAGTTAAAAAAGCATAATTTGAATAGGTCACTGACTAGAATAGATACTGAATTTCATCTCTTTGAACCTGGTGCTTTAAATTCATCGGTACACTCAAATAATACGACAAAACGTACCTTTTTATAGATAGTCGCAATTACATATATTTAAATGCAACGAAAATTGAATAACCATATAATGAGTGCAATGTGTCAATAATACTTACCATTTTCTATCCTACCCTTTTCTAGTCAGTGTTGGTTGCAAGGACGGTGATTAGCTAATAGGTCTCTTACTCTTCAAGATATATACCATTGCGACATTTTTATCAGAGTTGTAAGGTGTTGTATTTCTTATATGTCCAGGATGTTCCAATAACATCTTGTATTCACAATTTCATCATTTCCTAGATTTCTGTTAATGTATACATGTAAATACACTGTTGATTGTATGCATAAAAAAGACTGGTGTTCAATGAGACAGTGATTAGACAGGTGGTGGATACTCTCACTGTGACATTGTGTGTACAATAACGGACACTCTATTGTATGTGTGTTTCGATTGTTGCTGTAAGTTGTAATTTTTGAGATTTTTTCTATAGTATCGTAAATGAATTGTTGTGAAGTTTAAACTGTTAGATTTTTGCTGGCACTTTGTGTTATTCTAGCCCATAACATCAGAAAGAACAGGAATGTAAAGCAAAGTTTGACAGTTAATCTATGCGTAGAAGATGAGAAAAGCCTACCGGGAAGATTCAAGGTGTATTGTTAACAGCTGTTCGGATCAAGTTAAAGGATTCCGAGAATAATTTTGCACAAAGGAAACCTAAATGTTTATGCAATATGAAGTAATCAAATATGTTTAACCTCAAAGCAGTAAGCGCAATACCGTTTAATCTGATTGAAATAACATTATTTAATCTTTGGGCCAGGCAGGCGGGTGGATGTGGGTAATTTTCGGCTTATAAACGACAGGAGATAAAACATATGGGAATATTTGTTTTCATATTATTACAAAAAGCGATGCATATAAGGATGACATGGTTTTTTATTAATCCCATATATCCTAGATATTCTCAGCATTGCGCCAGAACTATGAATAATATTTGAAAACGGGCAATTTATTTAACGGGGCTGGTTTTTTAAAATTATTTTACCACATATACATGTACGTTCTAATTCGGGATTTTAAAATAAAAAAAATATATAATATCTAACTTTTTAAGCAGGATAGATTTTCTGAAGTATTATAAACAAAATCAGTCCTATTTTCTATACTTAATATTGCACTTGTTTAAGCTGAATGTGCAGGGAGATAATATTTTAAGGAAAGTTGTGCTACGTTTTGTTCCTTTCACTAGCACTATCTTGACTCTATCCACGCAGCTCACTGCTTCCTCTACATAAGCTGCCACAAAATTGCAACATAGACAACTCAAACATAGAACAACAAATGTTAATCATTGATTAGAATCATTATAAGTAAAATGCAATTTAAACATATTTTATTGGTATGAAAATATAAAACATGATAAATATTAAATAGAACACATATAAAATGATTTAGCATTATTTTAGTTATACTACAAATAGTGAATAAATTTAAATAAAAAGCCAGCCTATTTCCTCAAGGATTCAACTTACATAGAATAATCTAATTTTCTGTTACCCGCATAGAATAATCTAACGTCAGTTCTGTAAAAGGCGGATTGGAGTCTCTGGCGACCGACGAAGAAGACGTGTTCCTCGCACTCCAAACCATTCTCGTAGCTTTCAGATTCAGAGAGGAGGAGAAATTGAAAGGCACCGTTCTACCATTTATGCAGGATCTTTTTCCTTTTCCATTTACATAAAACATATAGAGATTTCTCTCAGATTGATTGTCAGCATAGAGTTCCAATCGCCTCTCCCCTTCTTTGACAGGTATGTGTTTACCGTGGTAATCTCATACCACTCTCCACAGCTAAATGCCATTTCTCCCGTAAAAACTCCAACACTTTATCCAAGAGTTTCTTTCTCAAGCAGGTTAGGCCATTCCTGTGTTTTAACTAATTTTAGAAGGTCCGGGCTTCAATTTGTAATCTTGAACTAAACCTTGCATTTTCGTTTGCAGTAACAACCTATCGAGTTTCTTTCCTTTACTAACGTTGTCAGGGACATCTAAGTTGTAAAGGCGGACACATCCAGATCTTGCATTCTCATCTTCAACTTTCTGGAGTGTGTCCCGAGGAAATGTATAGCGGCGTCATTGTGTATATAGTTTACTTTTTTACTAATATCTTAGATCGCAAGCAACCTTCTCGCGATCACCCTTCTTTATCCCGAAATCCTTTAGTTCGGACGGTTTAGGAATTTTGGCTTTCGATAAGTCGCCAAAATTGGCGATAAGGTGATTTCGTACCTTACTCTTCCCTATGGACTTCGGTGAAAGTGGCGGATCTACTGGAGAAAGTTTCTGGACTTTTGTAGGAGTTGCCTATTCAATTTTACTAGTTTGACCGCCGCTATTTGCGTTTGTGTTACCGATCTGCAGAACCGCCATACTCTCGATGGCATGGAGCGCGACGAAGCACGGTCGAGAATCAGTATGTCAGTTTATCGTGTCCCTTGTGTATTCTGAGCAGCAGAGAAAATCTGCCCCTGCTGTTTATTTGTTTGGGTCTAGACGTTTTGCCTATGTCTCAATGAACTTTCTGGTCTCTACAATAATAAATTGTTTTTATACCAATTTTTTGCAATAGCTTGTGAGACATTCACAAACGGTTGCCCGTCGTATTGCAATAAAACATTTCTGCTTGTGCTCTCGGTCTTTAAGACAATATGTAAACGGACTTTACAGATGAACCTTTCGATAAAACTTTGTAGGTAAGGTCTTAAGACAATTCTACTTGAAACTTGTTTTGCAGTTTTGTGCTCATGTACATACACTATTAGCACCTTTCTCGCCAATCATGTGGTATATTACTTGACAATTTATCTTTTCCAGAGAAGACTTGTATTGTTCAACAATAAAATGCGTGACCACATTTTGTTTATGTCCTTGTCGAAGACATATTTCTGAAGCTATGTACCGATTCAGTATTGCAACAGTATCCCCGTTGATTCTCGAACTATCATTCTCAATTTTCCAAAGCTCCTTACCGGCAGCGGCCCGAACAGCATCTATAATATCAGAAAAAACGTTTGGTGAAGGTGACTCGGGGTTTGATCGCAGTTTCTGTTGGTACTGCTTGTGTGCCTTTTTTGGAATAACCTTCTATGATGTTTTCGCAGTAATACCTGACATGTTCAAGTCTTTCATACTCCTCATTGTCGTCACTGAAGAGGTTTGTTATGCACAGAAAATGCTTGAATAGATGTACTAATGATTTGTTATAGTTAATTATAGTTTGATATTTGACAATTGACAATGAGTGTTCAAGGAAATCGTAGAACTCCCTGATTTCCTTATTGTTTAACATTTGGGTGGAAAATTCTAATTAGAAGTTACCAATCCTCCAAAGCATCCTCTGAGGATTACCTAAAAGATTGATTTTGTACTGTCCCTCGATTTTTGTAAATTTACAATAAACTTCGTCTAGTTCTTGTCTTATTGGCAGCTTTGTAAATTCAGCCGGGACATCATAAAACCCAACTTCCTGAACTTTATTTTTCAGGCCTGATGTGTACTTCATACCATCTGCTTTTTCGCTTTTTCTATCGTAATTGGGGGCACTTGGGGGGGGGGGGGTCTCTTCCGTTGTGTGTATTTGCCTATCTCTATTTCTGGGGCAGTCGTGTTGGCCCCTTCTTCGCTCTCGACAGAAGGCCTGTAGGACACAACTCCTGTTAAATATTCGTCTTCCTCTGAGAAAAGTGAGTTGATAATCCTTCTTCGTGTCCGAGATGGTCGTTGCAAGGGTTCTGCCTCCTTTGCCTCTTCGTCTAAAACTTGTTTAGCGGCTGAAAAAAAGTCTCAGAGCATTGGGGTAACGGTTCATCTTCTGCATCTAAAACGACAGGATAATTACCTTGGATTGGGGATGAAGTTACCCCAGGCACGTTTTCGATCAAATCATTTTCAATCACAGTTTCCATAGTCATAACGTAAACTTCATCTGGAAGAAAAGAAAATGTTCTACATTATGATATTTTTGTGGTATCGGGTTATTTTAAATTCTGTTACTTTGGTAGGTTGTTTGTTTGATTTTGTTTTTTTGTTCTTTTTGTTTTATGATTTTTTTTTTGGGGGGGGGGGTGCGGTATACAGGTTCTTGATCTTATTGAATTGTCAGTTTCTACTATCTCTTACCATAATTGTTCCCTTCAGGGTCTGCAATAGGGATTGGTGCTTTTTGGGAATTCAATTTCGGACCTTTGCATCATTACGCTTGCAATTGGCATATTCCGTCCAAGCTTTGGTGCTTCTATCTTATTCTGGACCGACCCGGGAATTTCTAAGTGACCAAGCTGCCACAGAATGTAATGTACCTCCGATTTGTCATACATCCTATCCTCCATCCTCTTCAGGTTGACATAGAGGCGTTGGCTCATCCTCACAGTTGCTGCTCGATAATCATTCAGACACTGCTCGATAAAAGCGTTCCTCTCCTGAACACTCTTCTCCACTGGCCCTGAAGGACATTTCTGCATGTGGGTTTTCCGACGCTCTGGGCGTTCTGTAACTTATCTATTGCAGCAAAAGAGAAAGAAGAGAAATATTGATATTTTACTTGCCAAATGAATTCTCTATGCACTGAACGAAATAGAACTTGGGGGTATAGGTGAACCAGAGTAAGAGCATATGCGAAGCAATAGTCACAGGAAAGCCAATGCTTGCCTCTCGCCGACTTTCTTCTTTGACATCATTCCTTTGAGATTCCGCATTCCTATGATCGCACTGAACATCATGACCTGTCTCTACAATTTTCTTTTGGATTGCTTCTCTTTCTTTTGACTAGCTTCTATACTGAAATCTTTCTTCATTTTTAACGAAATAAACATACAAACCTGTTACCGTGCCTCACAGGATTTCTGTAGTACCGTGTATTTCCCGGACAAGAAGTTTTCCAATTCTTTGAGTTTAGATGTCGGAATATTTAACTTCTCATTGACCTTGCTCTTGTTGAGGGTTCTGTCCTCTTTCAAAGATTCTGCATAAGAACTTATCTCGGATGCTCAACGCAATAATTTATCCACTACACAGGATGAAGCTATGCCATTCAGTCAACTGAAATATGACTGAAAGGTTACTAAAAGGTGACTGAATGGCATAGTTATGCCTTTCAGTCACCTTTCCAGACCTTTCAGTTAACATTCAGTTGACTGAATGGCAGAGCTTCATCATGTGCTAGTTAGAGGATTCGGGTGCTGTCGATGTCATGGTTAATCTTATAATCACACTTGAGAATAGTAAAAAATATGAAATTTGACGTTTCCTTTCTGATAGATAATGATCAATTAAAACTACTTTTTAATTTGCAGTTATGATAAAAAATATAATTAAATTTCTTTAAAGTGGAAACAAGACTTTTAGAATAATTAAAATCGGAACATTGAAGTTTTAAAAATGAAATCGATTTAACGGGCAAAATACCACAAGTAGTATCAGAAATACCAATATAGTTCTTCAGTTAAAGGAATAAATGTCAACTGATGATAAACGATGGAATTACCCCTTATATACTAATCTAAACAAATAAAGATAATTGTTTTCTATCTAATATTTCGGTTCCGGGCAATTGACCAATATGTCCTATAGGAATTTTTAGTTTATACCTTTCCATTATTAAAGCAATTATTGCTTAATATGTGATGACATTTGATGCCATGATACCCGGAGTGCTAGAAGTCAACGTTATTGATTTAATTAGTTGACAAAATACCAAGGGGTTAACAAAATGATTAACTGTAATTATAAGTCAATGAGAATGTTTTTCAAATTAGATGTAATTAATACAAATCAGTTAGCAGTTAATTGAAACTAGTCTTAGAATACTACGAAACATCTTATATGCATTTTTTTCAAGTTGAATTTTATTATCTTCGGATTTACTTTACTTTCATTCAGAATTCATTAGTTTTCTAACAATGATGGGTTAGTGAGTAATTGATTCATCATTATCAGCGTTGTCATTAGCCACCTTTGATTCCTGAATAATTGATTCTTTGGAAATGTTGGTTTTTTATTTCGTACTTAAGCGGGCTACGTGGTCGTGGCTATTTTTAGACTGTATTGATTTCATTTAAAAGAAGGGCTCTATATAAAGATATAGAAAAATACCCAAATTTAATAGGTAAAATATATAGTATTTTTCTTTACTAAATAGTAGTTTACAGCTAAACAAATCTTATCGTAAACTTTAATTTATATTTGTTGGTTAACTTGTTGACCATCCAGCCTCCTTAAGAAATATTGTCGCATTGATCGACGAACATACGGATCCACTATCATCGTAAGGGGACACTTGTATGTCAGTAAATTATGCTTGGAACATTCCGTAGGTTTATAATTTATAATTTGTTTTCGTTTTGAAAAAGACAGAGCAAGGAATAACTAGATCGGTTGATTTACTTCTTTGGATTGGTAGTGAAAATTTACATATGGTGGCCACTCGTATCAACAACCTTTGACTGAAGCAATCCTTAGCCATGCAAAATGTGGGGAATATGATTAAAGATGTAATGAAATGCATATGATAAAAAAAATGTAATAAAAAGAATGGAAGGCGTACAGTAAGAAATGATCTCAGATGAGGTGAAAGGCGCAAACAAGACACTTACCGTGACCTTCATGGACGATAAGATTTCTTATTCATCTCAATATAACATTTTGAAGGACATTAATAATTTACACAAAATGTATTTATTTATTTATTTTTTGTTTGTTTCTGATATGGATTTCAATCAGCAGATGATAACATTAACCAAACAACCGCCGGAATTTTTTATAACACTAATCTTGCGCAACATGCCATATAATCATGGATCGTACATTGTCCGCCACATTATCATGGATCGTACATTGTCTGCCACATTATCATGAATCGTACATTGTTGCCACATAATCATGGATCGTACATTGTTGCCAAATAATCATGAAGAGTACATTTTCTGCCACATAATCAAGGATCGGACATTGTTGCCACATAATCATGGATCGTACATGTACATGTACATTGTCCGCCACATTACCATGGGTCGTACATTGTCCGCCACTGAATCATGGATCGTACATTGTCCGCCACATAATCATGGTTCGTTCATTGTCTGCTACATAATCATGGATCGGTCATTGTTGCTACATAATCATGGATCGTACATTGTCCGCCACATTATCATGGATCGGACATTGTCCGCCACAGAATCATGGATCGGTCATTGTCCGCCACAGAATCATGGATCGTACATTGTTCGCCACATTATCATGGATCGGACATTGTCCGCCACAGAATCATGGATAGGACATTGTTGTTGCCACAATCATTGATCGGACATTGTCCGCCACAGAATCATGGATAGGACATTGTTGTTGCCACAATAATTGATCGGATATTGTTGCCACATAATCATGGATCGGACAGTGTTCGATACAATATACACAAGAATAAACTTACGGTTACCACAAAAAATGCAGTAAGGTAGAGTAATATGTTTTCCAGTTATATGACAAGAAGAGCAGCACGTATTATACATGCACTGGATCATAACAACCGTCTTACAATAGCTATTAAACTTTTCCCTTAAACATATATATCCTTGATTTCTTTCCTGCTTGCCTTTTTTTAAATCCATAAGTTATATTACATGACTGTTTGTCAGTAATTATGTACGGAAAAGTTTTAGAAATGATGCATGGAATGGCATATCTTTATTTTATTGACATTAATAATATATTTTATTCTGTCGATATATCCACATGAATGAAAGCAATCGTTTTAAAGAAAAAAAGACGACTGTTTCATTTTAAGAAGAGAAAATAATCATAAGACAAACGGAAGCAACTATTTCATAGAAAATATAAACAAATAATCCAAAGACAAGCGAAAACGACATTGACACATACAACTATAGACAACTACTTCTAATCTTAAGACAAGAAGAAATGACAAATCCGTAGACAGATATAGACGGCTAATTCAAAGTCAAGAAGAGTTTTAAAAAAAGATGAAGTCATAACTCTCCTAAAAAAAAGACTTCGCAATATATCTTACAAAATAATGGTCATAGGACAGTCACACCTTATTAGACAGATTTAATGAAATTGAAAAACATCAATCTGCTGACCAGTCTGATTAAAACCATTCCCTTTCACTCGCCAGGGTCTGACAGGCATCGATAGGAGGTCATCTTCACACGACCTTTAGTTATGCCCAATCAGGTAAGGGCTTTTACTGCCTTAGAAAATCTATTTGAACTCTTCAAAAGGAGATAGAAAAATCAAGTTGTACTTGTTTTCTATGTAACTTCCAGAATTAAAGAGTAAACATCTCTTTAAAAAGATAAAAGCATGTATGTGATCGGTTGGGGTATAATTTGATTGTATGCAAATGTAGAGGTCGTGTGTAGATGACCTCTTATCGATACCTGTCAGACCCCGACAAGTGTAAGAAGAAGGAGGATGGTTTTAATCAGACTGTATGCTGATCATCATGGAGAAATATTGAAATATTTCTCAAAAGTTAAAATTTTAATTTTTTCTTGTTACATATGTAATTGTGTGAGTTTGCCAAATTTAAATCATTTAAGGTCAAAATCCAGTAAATGAAAAGTGCCTACAGGTTTAAGAAATAAAAGATATGAATTCTTTCAAAGATGCTTTATAACATCACCTTTGTTTCATAGGGTGTACTGGGGTTTATATTCTTGGTAAACACAATGAAAATCATGTTTCAAACAACCATTTTCTATGAAATATGAAAGAAAAAAGTAACAAATCTCGGAGTTTTGTCCATTTTTAACTAATGAAACATATCTAGAATGCCTACAGTCTCTTCAAAACCGGCATTAAACAAGCTCTTGACCTCCTCTTTAAAATGATGTCAAATTGAATAGAAGTATTGGGATTATTTTTCCCGTTATTAATTACAAAATGTCAAAATATTGTTTCATTTTCTACATAATTATTCAAAGCCGTAAATTAAAGTACGGGAAAAGATTAATAAAATCCATTTTGACGTCATAATGGTTCTAGCACCAAAACTACACTCTGGAATCATTTACTAAATCTTAACTTTAATATGAATAATAATTTAATTGGAAACGTTAAGGTAAAAGTAATTTGAAATCTATAATTTGTTGCTTAATGTCGAATGTGCCGGTTGCACAACTATATACTATAAACAACAAAAATCATTTTTATGATACAAGGTCGTATAACATTATGCTTTAGTATTAGCAAATAAGAAAAGTATTAAAATATCATCGAATGCTTTTATATTGAAAGTAACAATATTCGATGTAGAGTGACAACTTAAAAGGAAAATAAGAAATAAAAATGCTACAAAGACTATTACTGTGACATTTATCAAGTCATTAACGTTATCAAGAAAAATGGATTTGGACGAAACATATCTGTCGTTTCCATGTCATCTCAAGAATTATACATACAGAAGTTACTGAAGTTCCGTTGCAAAATAAGAAATGGTTTATAATACATCAGTACACGAATAGCACATAAATAATCATAGTGCTATTGTACAGATAAATGGAAGGGAATATATATATATATATATATATATATATATATATATATATATATATATATATATATATATATATATATATATAGAAAATTTATAAAAAGAAATCTACGAGCAGATAAGCATGCCCTTGATTACTTATTAAATATTTCAACGATAACTAGAACGCTTCAATTAAATTAACAATGTTTGATTATTAATGATCTAAATTTTTATTGATTCATATTTTTGGCTGGTTTAACCATCCACTTTTTTAAGGCACTTAATATGTATAAATATTATTGTGCTTTAATTTAGAGGCATTCATGGTTGAAAAAATGTGCGAACACATCTACAGTATTTACAGTATTAAAGTAGAATTGATGACAGGGAATACAAATTTACAATAATCATATCTTCGCTATATATCTTTTCCCTCTGTCCTCTATTTTTTACTGCACCAATTAATCTCCATTTCATAAGAAATATTTCACAAGTAGTGTACATGGATTGGGCAGTTAGTATGCCTAAAGAACAATAAAAAAGAGGCCCAGGGGCAACATCGCTCACCTGATCAACAATAGCTGTATCTCTAATCAAATCAGATTTGTGGTATCAAATACCAAATGTCTTGATAATTTAGTATATTGGATCTTTATATTTTTTCTCCACATATTTTTGTTAAGCTTCTAGACCAGTTTGTTGTTTTTAGTTTTTAACAAAGGACTTTTAAAGATTTTTCTATATTCATCATTATGAATTCCACAATAGTTTCGTCTTTTTTTAGTAGAATTAAATCAAATTTTTGAATTATTCTAATTGTTCTCCCTTTGAAAGACAGCGTGGCCGTTCAAATTAACAATTATAAATTATCTTTGCCTAATAATGCTGAATACCAAGTTTGGTTTAAATTAGTCCAGTTGTTCTGGAAAAGAAGATAAAAATGTGAAAAGTTTACGACAACATCAAAAATAACAACACTGACAGACAACTTCAGTTGAGTCTTTGGCTCAAATAGACTTAAACGTGTATGTAGTAATAGGCAATCTATATTACTAAGGTTTCAATCATTTTCTTGGGTAATTATCTTGAATAAAGTCAAAAAATAAAGATTTAAGGATACGTAAATTTGTGACCAGTGACCCTACCATTCAATATGTTATTTATTTTTCTAAAAAAGGACACAACTCATTATCAACTCATCAATGAATTCTACGAAATTTGGTAGTTATTCAACGAATATGATTGAAACCACAGTGAATGAATGAATCATCTGTCAATATCACAAAAAGAAAGGAATGAAAAAAACTTTATTCAGGACAGAAAGACATCAAAAGTCAAGCTTTTCTATCTCATGAGGACACAACAATTCCGATTAAAAGAAGTAAGGAACCATTGACGAAAACGAGCGGAAACAGCAATTCGATAAACAAGCGTAAAAAATATAATCTAAGACGAGAAGAGAAAGATGTTTTAAAGACAATCAGTGACAAAAGTTTCCTAAAATATAACCATATTTCTAAGACAAGAGATAGCAAAGACTCAAGAATCAAGAGACAACTATTCTAAAAGCAACTACTTATCTAGAAAAATTATCTCATACTACAAAACAACACAACTACTAGTATTCTAAAAGAAGAGAAGATAATGATTTATTAAACAATTTTTCATCATTTTGGTTCACCGTACTTTCAAAACAACATTGCTACTTGATCTCTATTCTTTCATGATATACAATTTATAACAATATTTACGTGAAATGCAAATTACATTTAATAAACGTCAATCATTTTCTTTTAAAATATAAAGAGGTGGTGTTCTTCAAAGGGCTCATCTTCCAAAACAGCAAGAATATCTATGTCTTTTGTTTTCTTTTTCATTATTATGTAAACTGTATACTAATATTCGCAATTGGTTATTAATATATTACCAAATTAACTAACAAAACCCATAAAATGAGGAAATATAAGGTTTCTTTATTTTTCGAACCGTTTAATTTATATCCTTTTTTAATTTCTAACCCAATGGGATTGTGAGTATGCGTATGAATAAACTGGATACATTATCGTGTTAAAAATATTATTTAAAATAGCGGCAATATTTTTGAAATGGTACAGATAATTTTAACAATGCTGAAAGTACTTGTCAACCTGCTCCTTTATAAGCAGCTTCTTTTTATAACTGGGACAGAATTATTTTTTTTTCTTTGCAATTGTGTATATATGCAACATTAATACAATGTAGTAATACACAATCAAAGATATAGCAAGTGGAAAGCTCAAAGGCAGAGGTTGTTCATGCGATAGTCTAGGACATATCTAGCTCTGGAAAGTGCCTTGTTCTACTTCATGCTTGTATGTAAGTCAGGAAAAATGATTGTGAACGGACTTCTAAATTCTTGCAATCAAATTTATTTTAGTATTATCTCTCCTGTACAACTTAAAAGTGGCTTCGCTAATCTGAAGACAGGAACATCGATAAAACTTTCACTGTTGTATACATCAATTTATGTTGACTTTGTATTTGGACTTTATATATTAATTAATTCTTGCGAAAGTAAAAACCACGACAGTCATGAAATCGCATCACGGACCGAATTCATATATAAATTTGTTAAATTAAGTGCATTGCTGTCACTCTCTATCATTTTGATATGAGTAGTTATATAAATCAAGAAGCGGTTTTAATAAATTTTGCAACGTTTATTGTTATTATGTAAGACAAAAAGTTAATTTGAATTTCAATCTGCGATGCTTTCAGACACTTATATCTAATGTAATTCATAATTTTTCACTTAACATAAAGATGGCATCACGAGAAATACAATACAGGACTTCTTATCAGCTCAAAACAGATATCTAATTATGATAGAAGAAATGTCAAGAAATGGTGGAAAATTAGAATCAGGAAATGGACATGGTTGGTTTCCAGCGTTGTAAATGTCTGGAGATTTATTTTCAATTTAATTTAATTTTAGAAATATGATATGTTATCCTAGGAAAAGAACTGGGTTTTCAAAAGTAAGATGTGAAAGACTTGAGCCGTACATTTATTTTATTGGACAAACAAATTATAAACTAATACTACGTGTAAGTATCTGGTCAGCAGAAAATTGACGCAAGAACTATGTTTAGATTTCAGAGAGAGAGAGAGAGAGAGAGAGAGAGAGAGAGAGAGAGAGAGATATATATATATATATATATATATATATATATATATATATAGAGAGAGAGAGAGAGAGAGAGAGTTAAGAATCGCGTCGAATAATTTATCTGACATCATAACATTCAGCTATTGTAAAGTTGTATGAAATAGCAACGTTTGTTACTGGAGTCGGGAAAGCCAATCTTTCCTGTACTTCCCCATCTTAAGAACTCTTCAGTTTGTGGGTTTTTTTTTAATTAACAATGGCTTTCATCTTATGTGAACACTGTTCCGCTGCAAAATTTGATCATATCTATCGAAGTCAGAAGTTAGAAGCCAGATTTTTTTCTCAATAATTTATTGAATTGCATTCTGTTTACAAAACAATGTTACATCTACTTGAGGTAAACAACAACATGAGCAATACATAAAAAATAATACAAAACAAAACTTTCAGTTAATAATACTATTATGCATACTTCTCGTTGTCGGTTCCATTACAAATGTATTTTTTTTTTCAGATGAAGGAATTGAAAATAATTTCTTACGAAATTAAGAAATATTTTTTTAAAGATGTCTCGAATTCTTTAAGCAGTGAAATTCTAAATAATGATAAATATTAAGTAGATTTATTGCTCTTAACTGTAGAGTACCTCAAAACAAAAATAATGGTCTGGCATGAAACACGACAACTGGATCACATATCGCCTACAGTAGAAAAATGTGTCTTTGATTGTAATTGGAAAGAAATCTATTTATGGATCTATTTGTCATTGGGTTCTGTGGTGTAATCTCCGTTTCCATCTCCACCGGCGCCATTGTAATCGCCATTACCATTGTAATCGCCATTACCATTGTAATCTCCATTACCATTGTAATCGCCATTACCATTGTAATCGCCATTACCATCACCATTGTTATCGCCATTATCTTCGCCACTGCCTGAGCTGGAATCGCTGTCAGAGTCGCTGCTGCCGGAGCTAGAGTCGGAATCGGAATCGCTGTCACTGCCATCTGATCCGTCAGAGCCGCTTGATCCGGATCCGTTGTCTCCGTCTCCTCCATCACCACCATCCTCGCAATCTTCATCAGATCCGCTTCCAGATCCGCTGCTTCCTGATCCACTGCTAGATCCGCTTCCGGATCCACTGCTTGATCCACTTCCAGATCCACTGCCTGATCCACTGCCAGATCCGCTTCCGCTGTCATCATCATCGCAATCCTCATCAGAGCCACTGCTAGATCCACTTCCGCTGTCAGATCCACTGCCGCTGCTGCTTGATCCACTGTCAGATCCACTGCCAGATCCACTGCTGCTTGATCCACTGTCAGATTCATCTTCACAGTCTTCATCTCCGTCATCACCAGAGCTGGAGCCAGAACCAGAGTCAGATCCTGATCCAGAGTCAGATCCAGATCCGGAGCTTGAATCGTCATCGTCATCACAGTCATCGTCATCGTCAGAGCTTGATGATCCAGAGCCGGATCCTGATTCGGATCCTGACCCAGAGTCAGATCCTGAGCCAGAGCTTGAAGATCCAGATCCAGAGCTAGAGTCATCATCATCTTCACAGTCATCATCATCATCAGAAGAGCTGGATCCAGAGCCGGAACCGGAGCCGGATGAGCCAGATCCAGAGTCTGATCCGCTTCCAGATGAGCCAGAATCAGAGCTGTCGCTGTCGCTACCAGATCCATCGCCATCATCAGATCCGCCGGAGCCGTCGTCATCTCCATTGTCACCGTTGTCTCCATTGTCACCGTTGTCTCCGTTGTCACCGTTGTCTCCGTTGCCATCTCCTCCGTTGCCATTTCCTCCGTTGCCATCGCAGCCGCCATATCCACAGTCTACAGGTTCATAGTATCCGCAGTCTACCCCACAGTCTGAAAAAAGTTTGTGACAAAAAATGTTGATGAGCTTCATTGCATTGTGATTGTAATAATTTGTTTCGTTATTTTTCATACACTCAGAAATAGTCATAAGCACCAATTTTTAAAGATTCCTATAAAGATTTCTTTTTCCCGTTTTTTCGTTTTCTTTTTTTGTCGTTGTTTGAATTCTTTTAACCAAAGGTTAATACAATTAATTTCTTTATTTGCCTTCAAAAATAATTTTAACTAAAAGATTTAATTTTCGATTCTTCAGAGAAAATAAATTTGTTGATCACTGTTTTGCCTACCTTTAACTGGGGCACCTTGGTTGAAAGCCACCAGGCAGGCTAAAGCGAAAAATAGCAGACACGCGCGCATGATTCAAATAAACCCCGATGTATTCTTCTAGGCTGTAAGAAAGAGAAAAAACATTATAATATTTATAAGTATTATACATATATAAAAAAATTTATCTTTAAATATTAGGAACAAAGGAATCAAATTGCCTGTATAGAAATGACTTTAAGTAAATTTTATTTAATGTTACGAAATTATAATAAAATCAATTTTCTTTTCTCTAAAGTAAAATTTTGAATCTTTATCTTTTTTTCATTTTGAAAGATAGACAGTTTTGTTTTCAACGTTTGGTAAAAAAAAAAATTAAATTAAAAGATTTTACTTTTTAACTGTATTCTAAGCTATCCAAAGAAATTCTCAGAAAACACTTACCAAAAAAATGCTAGTTTTCCAACGGCTGTTTATGATTTGCAAGCTTGTTGCGTGCTGATCTCTCTGGGTTAGAACAAGCTCTTATATAGCAGACTGAAGAATGCAGGAATTCTGATTCGCTGCTGTTATTTGCATATTCGTGCGGCAACAATTAAGGTAGATAGATCGCCAAGGGGATGTTTCTGCCTCACAGAGGTCGAATCTGTACCGAAAGGCAGCGAACCGTGACCACACATATCTAAACTTAACATATATATCAGCTATTCTTAACAATGAAGAATAAATGATAAATCTTTTTGGAAAAATTATAATACAATCGTTGCCGATGTTTAATTTTTGCTCATTTGGTTATGTTAAAAGGATACATTAAAACAGATTTTGTGTTAAATCCTGTCGCAAAATTTGGATTTTTCCCTCAAATTTCATGTAGCAAAATAACAACAGAAGCACAATTATCTTAATTCATACATAAAGAATTAAACAAACACAGAAAAAAGATTCTGATTATGCGTAAAAATATTGATTATAATAATATCTGAGTAGTGGTCTTTTCATCTTTATTTTCTGTTTACTTCATAAAACTATATTATGAAAATATTACATTCTTTTCCTATTGTCCCGTGTGTTAGATAAGCATTATATCAAATTATGATTTAAAGGCTTTTACAATATAAGTAACAACTCAAACTTTACATTCAGATTTCAAAAAAACATCTTAAAACAGTTACCTATCAAAAGAAACTACCAAAAATCTTCATTTTCTTTTAAATATCCGTTCACTATTTCTAAAAAACAAATTATCACTACAAGTTACATTCTGCAAAAATGAATGCACCACTCCCAAAAACATATCAATTTTATTATTTAGCATTTGCTTTCAATACTCTTCGAAGACAAAAATTGCATTACTCATAAAACATACTATGTAGACATCATTTTGTCGTGTAAAACTGACGCTTTTGGTGATACGTAAATTTGAAGAAATCCACAGACATTGTTTGTCTTGTTTCTGTCTTTGTAACGACGAATCCATAGTATTTATTTTTTTGTTGATTATTTGTACTATCTCACAACAAATAACCATTAATGGGGATTTAATTACAAAAAGATGTGTATATTAGTCAAAAATTCGAATCGTTTAAATAAATATTAGGTTTTCAACTTAATAACATATATTTAATTCATTTTTGAGGCATGAATTGATTATACTGTATAAAAGTAAAATGCATAACATATTCATGCAAGATTCTAAATTACATAAATAACTGACTAATTCGGTAAGAACACCGTAACTTGAAGTTACAATCGTATTGTTGGTGATAAATCAAATCAAAATGAAAGTAAAGGTTCGATATTACTCCCATTCTGAAAAATAAAACTTTGGGAAAAAATCCAACGAAACAGTATTAATACAATAGCATATATGGGATTTAAAACGGGGTAGGTAATTCTATATATAACATATCTTGGAAAATCTGATGTTAAAACTATAGTATTTTATTATCTTATTTTTGGTAACATATTCTGAATCAAAGGTTTTGCCAATAAATCTATTCCTTATATATTAAAGAAAAGTTACAAACTTATTAATGATATCATTAATTAAGAAAGACCATGTAATAGTTTAACGTGAAGGTATTACATACAGAATTCCCAATGTAATTAAGAAAGGCCATGTAATAGTTTAACGTGAAGGTATTACATACAGAAGTTCCAATGTAATTTTTAAGTGTGTGTTTGCATTGGGGGTATTTGAATTTTTTTCTTAAATCAAAAATGATTAACCAGATTTTAATAATTTCAAAGCTTGAGTTAAACCATTGACCAATGAATTTTACCATCTGTTCAATACATAATATATGTATTGTTTATAACAAAAAATCAGTATGTTAAATCATATTTTAATTTAGGTTTTCTTGTTTAATAAAACTGTAATTTATGAAAAGGAAAGTTATAAATAGCATCTAGGCTTGCGAGGAGTCCGTGTTACTTGTCAAATCCTTGTGGACATTTTGACATTGTACATATCAAAATACAAATTAAATTCTCATCAGCAAAACATCTTCCTTCTAACAGAATATATTAAATGTGTAGGACTGAAAATATCTTTAAATTCAACCAGTTAACTATCTTCATAAATTAGGATTGGACATTTATTATGTGAACACTTGTTCATAATCAACAAAGATATTTCAAAACTTAAATGATTCTATAAATGAAAGTTGATTTGAAAAAAAAATCAAAGATTTATCCTATATGTTTTAAACATAAAAAGGAAAAATCAAAGATTTATTCTATATGTTTTAAACATACAAACAATAACATACCCCTAATATTGTAAAATAATAAAGCAAGATTTGTAATCTGCGTCACGTGTGGAATACCTTGTGAAAAAACGAATTTGGTTGAATATCGTTTAGAATGCTACAATGATGAAAAAAGCATGACATTTTGACTTTTGATCATAAAATGCATGAAGCATCGCCATGGAGCTTGCTTACACATATTGAAATACATCATGGAGCTTGCTTCTATGCATTCGATGAATTTGTGCAGCATCATTCTACACATTCTAAAACTTTGTGCAGTTTCTTTCTACAAGTTCTGGAAATGTGTACAGTTTCCGTCTACAAATTCTAGAAATGTGTGCGATTTCCTTCTACATATTCTATAAATTTGTGCAGCTTCATTTTACACATTCGACATATTAAGTAACTTCATGCAGCTTGTGATAACTTCATACAACTCGCCCTATACATTTGATAACGTTATGGAGCTTGCATCTACACATTTTGCCCCCCCCCCCCCCCCCCCCGTGCAGCTTATTGTTTTATTTTCACCAATATATCTCGGATAGATCTAGTAAAAGTTGCCATTTTGCTGTTATAGTTAGATTAGAACTTTAAAGGATTTGGTATCTTGATAAATATGCAATAAAAAAAACATACGGTCGATACAAATATATGCTTGTTTCCTTTAAACATAAAATAAACACCGTGCCCCATTGTAGGATTTACAAAACACTCTCACCTACTACAACTAAGATACGAAAAAGTTATCCAGACAAATGAAAACTATTGCATATTTTAAAATAAAATTAATATTTTTCATTTGTGTTTGTTGTTGTTGTTGTTGTTGTTGTTTTTGTTTTTGTTTTTTGTTTGCTATTTCTTAAATTATTTTGTAGGATTTGTGAGTAAATAGAGTTGTTTTGTATAAGTTTGTTGGAGTATATTGTATAAATTGATATGATTTTAGAAAGTTGGTACATTTTGCCTAAATTTGCAGAATTATTTCGAACGGGAAATAATCGTTATGGTCATAAAATTTCAAGAATATTTGTTCTTAAAGTATTTTTGAGAACAATTTATTCAGTTTAAAGTTTTATGGATTAAAGTTGTTGTATTGAAGGTTGGGGAAGGGGTAATATGGCTGTTCTGTAAAGTATTCTGTTGAATATTTCTAGGAGGTTGTTTTCTAGAAGTTATATGGGATAACAGTTATTTTGTAGAACGCTTCTGTAAATAGAGCTATTCTTTCGGTTTGTGGTAAATAAGTTGGGTGGAATGCTTCTCAGAAGATTGTTGCTGTTGGTGTTGTTGTTGTTATTGCGTTTGTTGTTGATGTTGTTGTTGTTGTTGTTGTTGGTGTTGTTTGGAGGAGTCTAGTTGTTCTGTTCATGGTTTTGGCGAGTATGGTTGTTTTGTAGACAATGTATGGGAGTCAGATCGTCCTGTTTAAGATTATATAAAATACAGAGGTTCTGTAAAATGTTGCTGGGAAAATGGTTTGAGGAGTATAAATACTTTTTGGATGAAAATAAGTCTATGCTGTTGTGTTGGATAAGAAGATTTGAAACAAAACAATAAATCACAATACGTGAATTGATATCGAAAAAAACCTTCGAAATTCGACATATTTGTATCAAATACTCGTACTTGGCAATTTAAATACGAGACTTCTCACAACAATGCAACGTCCGAATAAAAAAAATTATTAAATTGTTGATCAAGTTCAGATATTCATTACTAGCGAGAAATGAACAGAACTTTAGATTCATTTTATGTTACTTTTGATTTCAAAATATTCTTGTGAAACTTTTTTTTTAATTTTTACAGTATTAAAATAATTTCCAATGAATATTTAATCGCAGTTTTACGTGTCTCTATGATGATCACTTTCATGTAAATTCACATAAAGCAGAATAGTTTTATATCAAACTATTTTTATACACTTTGTTGACTTTTCAAAATCTAATGACAGCATTTAAGTGCAAGACACAATATACAAACGTCGTTATAAATATCTTTGATTTGCATTTCCATTATTTTAATTATTCTCGCTTTAAGCTATTAACCGGCTGAATACTGCATTTGGACCACGGTAAAAGGTATACTTCAATTTATTTTTCTTCTTATACGTTTATGCATATTATATAGACCAATCCTAGAAAATGTTAATGTGTTTTATATATTTTGATCTCTAAAAATAAAAAAAAGAACTGGAGAAAGGTAAGAAAACAATTTCACTGGCTTCGCAGGTGATAAATGATGCCACGCTCAAAACCTACTAAGAGGGACCATTGGGTGCATCACACACTCTACGTGTCGTAATTAAGCTGCCTTATATGATATTTTTAAGTTGATAAAATAGGAAGGGGGTGATCAGAAAAGAGGTAGGTATGATTAAGCATTTTGTTTTTTGTTATTCCATGTAGATGATCTCATAAAGAGGTACTCATAGATACGACATTCAAGTCTCATAATTCCAGACTAGCTAAATCCTTGCATGGTGATTGCTTTAGGGATTGTGGGAAGTAAGGTATTATTTGAGCTGGAATTTGTTTGGGTCTGATTTGGAAATTGATATTTTTATCCAACACGAGGAGATGACACAGAAGTTCCCACCATCATCGTTGTCCACGGCAAAAGGGGTGGTATTTTCTTCAAGAAAGCAAGTAACAAGCATTCCGAAGAAATCTCTTGATGGCCGAGCAGAGCTGGGTAAGGGTGTAGTCCTTACATTTAACATTTAGCCAAAAAAAAAACTTTTAAAGAGTCGTTAGTAGTAAGGCTGCAGATTTGTAAGTTACCAATAATTTTCATATCTTGATTTGATATTTTTTTTGATTTGTTTGGAATATATTTCTCTAGTTCAGAGAGCTGAATATCTTTCGCCCAATATTAGGGTAATGTTGATTTATTCAAGTTTTAATATCCATTAGATTTTTTTTTATCAAAATGTATTTGCCTATTTTAGATTAATACCTAACAGAACATGAGATTGAATCTTGCATGTTCTTTTTTAACTCATTTCCTTCTTCGAATTCAATTTTTTTTTTTTTTTTTTTTTTTTTGCATATTTATGCAAAGTATATTGCTGGATTAGAGTGGCATTTGGCTTTTTTTACAGGATGCATGACAAATAAGATTACACCATCCAAGGGATTTTTTTCGAACCAAAAGGCGTAAAGGGGGTCTTTTTCCATTCAATATACTTACGTACTTACGGTGTGATGTCAGGTTATAGAATCTTTATTTGCATATTTCCTTTTTGTAGTGTTTTGAGTTCTTCTTTGATGGTAAACACTGATCAATTTGAAAGCAACGTGCATGTTTTTTGACGAATGTGAGGATTATTTACAAATGCAAAACGATACAATTGTTGCACATCAACAAACTAAAGATAGTAAATTTATTCTTTCAACATTTCAATCCAGATATCGAGTCTCAAATTTCAATAATACTATCATTTTTACGATTTTTAGACTTTTGACGAATTGAGATAAAAATATTTGACCGACTGTTAATTCTTGTTTTTGTTGTGGATTTGATAAACATGGTTTAATATGTATACATGTATCACTCCACTTTTCTGTTTTGTAATTTATTTAATAATTATGCCTATGTTTTATGACTGGCCACTTTGTACATTCTTTCAATGTATAGCTTAAATGACTTGTTTTCATATTAAGGGCTGATAGATAAACATTTTAACAAAAAACAAATGCCTTAATATTGCATTTTTCAATCTTGGTCAATCTAGTTTTGGACATTTTTTTAAAGAATCAGCCGTTCATCATTACAAATTCTGTTAAAGACTTACGACTTACGACCAAATTAATAAATGTAAATTAATCACAAACTAATCAATGATTTATTCTAATGACTGTAAAATATAATCATGGGAATTGAAATATTTGTAAGCAAAAAGTTTTATATCAATTTTGATCATTAAAGATCATTTTACGAAACTGTAAATATTTATGACTTTGTCGTAAGTTCTTTTGTAAAATGCAGCCCTGAAGTCTGTATGCCTAGACTTAAGTGAAAAGACGTTAAGAAAGGCTACAAGAGATTTGTCTGTTTATCTGAAACGATAACGCACCTGTGGTTCTCATTTTTACATAATTAATACAGTAAGGTTTACGACAAACAAGACAAATTAATATATTAAAATTAAGAGTGTCCTATTTAAAATTCTAAGTGACCTACATCTGAATTAAAAGTAACTTATATAAAAAATTACATTGGTCTGCTTGTACAAAGTTGACAGTTGTGATTAATTAGATAGTTCAATGTATAAATTAATTTTTTGATTCAGATTGTTGCTCCATGGGACACAAAAGTTATGAATGTTCCAGAGACGCATTTAACTTTTTCTGTATCTGCAAAATTTTCTTAAATTTCTATGTTATTAAAATTATTTCGAAATCAGACTCTTTAATAGGATCATAGTTATTTAAACTTTGAAAGATGTACATTTTTTTTCATTTGGGAACTTGCTGACAGCTGAATGTTTTATATCAAACATCATCCATACTGTTTCCAAAGTGCTTTTTCGAATTATGAGCGAACATTTGATGCATTATGCAATGCTTTTCAACTTAAATCGTCTCTTTGCTACTTGATGTATGCCAATTAAACAAATGTCATCTTAACCAAGTTCATACACCTCTATTATAAATACAGCGATGTTGACCCCACAAATTAAGCCCTTGTTATTCAGACTTTATGAATGACAGGTCTTCGCTATTCCCGGCAAAACGTGACTCCACAAAGAGTCATCCAAAGAGAGATGGCATAAAGATATATTCACAGCAACTCTCCAGTTTGTCATGAATTAAGAAATGGAAGGGTCCTTTTTTTAGGAAACCAGGCCATATGTTGTTAATGCGCAACTAGCTAGAGGAAAGTGCATTCATATATATGGCGTAATCAGAACGCAAGGGATCTGTAAAGCTATGATGGAATTACAAGATGTACAAGCTCGAACCTAAACTTAAGGGTTCCAACTGAAGCAAAGGGAACTCTAATACTTGTGTTGTCGGTCTTTAAGGCTGTTTTCGATTTGATCTATTTTTCGAAAGGCAATATTCTTTTGTTTCAGATGGGTTTTTTTTTTTAATGACAGCAATTTTATCATTAATTTCTTTTATACAGCTATTTAGTTTTTATAGATAAGGGACTTTATGGTGTTGGTCGTGAAAGCATCCTGATTTGATGGGTACTGTTTACCTTATAATTTTGTGCGGTTTTTTTTTCTGATTTTTTGGCGGGGGAGGGGGTATTAATATGTTTGTTTTTAAATAAATTTCTTTGTTGGTGATGGTTTTTCTGTTTTGGGATTCTTTATTTCTTTTTTTTTTTTTTTGATTTTGCTTTTTTCTGGGTGTTTGATTGTTTGCTAAAGCTGTTGTTGTTTAATTTGTTTGTCTGTTTGTTTGTTTATTCATTTGTTTGTCTGTTTATTTATTTATTTGTATGTTTGTTTATTTATTTATTTGTTTGTCTGTTTGTTTGTTTATTTATTTGTTTGTTTGTTTATTTATTTATTTATTTGTTTATCTGTTTGTTTATTTATTTATTTATTTGTTTGTCTGTTTGTTTGTTTATTTATTTATTTGTTTGTCTGTTTGTATTTTATGCTGTGATTGTCAGGAATTGTACTGCCGAGCTTTTGGTTATTTGGAGGGGGTGGTGGTGTTTTCTTTCTTTCTTCTTTTCTTTTTTCTCTTCATCTAGCCTAAACTATATAGACTAATTTTTTCTAACAATAATGACTTTGATTTTTCAATGATGATATTCGTTCATGTGGTTTTCCGTTAAGTAACATAGATTTTCAATGTATACTAGATAACAATTGAACAATGGTAAATAACTATAGATAAATTACCTGACTCTTTGACCTAGTTTTGACAAAGTTATTATGAGAGGGAAATAAATTAAATACACCAGACTATTAGATTATTCAACGTAATGCACTTTTTGCACTTGTTTCACATTCTTGAATTATTCTTGATCGTCAACTGTTTATATAAAATTATGATTATCATTTTGGGCTTCTATTGTAATCAATGAAATCTTAAGCATATATTCCGATAATGTAATTAATGAAATGCTATATATATATATATATATATATATATATATATATATATATACACACACACACACACACACACACACACACACACACACACACTCGTTATGCTTTTCATTTAAACAAATATAAGCTACAATATTCAGGTCAGATTTTTTTTATGTAAATGGGAAAACAACTTTTGAAAAGCCTCCGATTGAAGCAAAGTTACATCATTACAAATATCCTGTTTGTTTGATAAAATTCTATTCTTTCTTTCAGTTTTATTCTTCATAAGGTTTCCAGATATATGCAGAATTTTAGCCTGTTTCTGGCAGCAAAATAAAATCTTTAAAAACACAACTCCTATTGTTTTTAAATATCAATTAAATAATTCAGTTACGCTATTTTATAGAGTCACTGTATTAAACATTAAACACGTGTAGTGATTGGTGGTTTACACCCACACACAGACGCACACACATACACACAAATATATATATAGCTGCAGAACTGTAGCTGTACGGTTAGAAAATATTCGGATGGGCGACCGTAGCCAGCATACGGCATGTCAACCACATTTTTCCCGTACAGCCACAGACACATGCTGCGTGGAAATCCCGCCTACCCCCCCCCCCCCCCCCCCCCCCCACCCCACACAGCTATTCCACGCACACACACATTTCAAATTTGTTTTAAATTTTTAAAATCTGAGGCCAATACTCACTTTTTTTCCCAGTGAAACCAATCTTTTGCAGATGATTTTATGGAAAATAAAACATTTTTTTACTCTATCAGCTTTTTTAAAAGTTTGCATTTCTCGACTGACTCTTTTGAAGTGTCAGTCGATAAACGCTATTTTAAGAACAAGCTTTAAAAAAACAAAGTTGACGTTCCAAATTACCACTAACCTAAACTGCAATTATCACATATAAGTGTGCGTTGCTCTCAGATTTTTTTTTATTTTTTTTGCAATAGAAAAAATAGGGGGGTATCCATATGTCATGTTGTATATTTTGAATTTACCAGGTGGCAGTAATAGATACAAAATTTACAACTTGACAAATTGTAAATTTTGTATTTACTGCCACCCGGTAAATTCAAAAATTTACAACATGACACATACCCCATGTGCTTATGCACTGAGCTATAGATCTGCAGCTACATTTTTAACCGTTAAATAACATTGAGTGTATTGGTTAGAACCGAACTCTAATTGTGACGAGTATCTGTCAGCTAGAATCGAGAGAATTAATATTTTAACTCTACAAATAAGAGAACCCTCAGTATCTATAAAAGACAAGCTCCCTGTTTTTGTATTCAGGTTCTCCGATCCTCAGCCTCAAAGATTTTTTTTCATCATAATAATGATATTTTTCCATCAAACTTTATAAATAAAATGAAATAAAATGACATTTTAGGATGGTATTCATGCATTTTACAAAGTTATTGCAAATTTGCCCACGTTGGATATAATCTAATAAAAAAGAATTAAGGTTGTACTTGGTCATCGATGGCTCGAACCCCTTTACCTACATGTTTATGTATTAGATCTCCGTGGTTCCACTAAGCCAAGCGTGTCGTTGAGTAACTGATAGTAATATTAACACTAGAAGACTAATTAATTCAGTGAGTTGATAGACCCATGAACTCAATTTACAGTACATACTGTTTAGAATAAAAAAAAATCTTAGTTACAAAAACCTTGCTAATTTTATTTCTATGTTCAGACAAATGGCCTATCAAATGTTTTTCAAAAAATTATAATACGTCGACAGCAAGAATATGAAATATAAATTAAACATTAAATTCAGTTTTTAATTTTATAATTTCGTAACAAGGAAATGCAGATTTGCTATCTTCCAACAACACAGGGGATTTCTTTGTGTAAAATTTGAATGTAAAATAATAGGATGAGACATTCATTCGAGACGTGCACATATAAATTATATAGCAATCGAGTACATTGCGCTCTCTCTCTCTCTCTCTCTCTCTCTCTCTCTCTCTCTCTCTCTCTCTCTCAATGTTATTAACGCTAATCAAATATTTACATGCAGTCCCTTAAATTTGTTTGAACTTGAAAATGTGCGTTTTTGAAAGAAATGAAAAAATTTATCTAATTTTCTTAGTGGTTATTCTTGGAGCCCTTGGCATCTTGGGGAATTTGAAGTAATCAAGAAAGAAAAAACAGCAAAAAGCAGCAAACTTAAACCAGATGGAAAGAAATGCATTGGGACCCAACTAGGAGTAAATTGATTCACCTGCTCTCGCAACAATACATTTACAAATCACTTGGCTCGGTGGCCTTTAACAGTTTGTTTTTTAAAATCAATTTCAAATTTGTGTCACTCATCCGTCAAAAAAAATGCAAATGGCTGTCAAATATCTTGTAGGAATACTCTGATCGGCCATTTAGAGGGCCCACTAATGACGACCTTTGTCTGCCATCAACTGGCTGCCAGATCAACAAAGAGTTTGATTTCCATAAATACAGCAAGAGCCTCATACCATTTAAAATCATTAAAAACCACAAAGGCATGTGTCAAAATACCAGACAACTACCTATTCGTCAATTGCCCCCCCCCCCCCCCCCCTCAACCGTCATAACTCACCTGAAAAGTAAATTAAATAATTAAATGCACTTATACATTTGAAAGAACTAGGGACAGTTTCAGTCATATTTTGCCCTGTTTTAGAGTGATTTTTAAAAATATCACAAAAATTGAAATGTAACATTTATCTACACAAGAATACCCATAATCTAAGAATCTATAAAAAGTTACCTGTTTAGACTTTCACAAGGGTAATTGTGACGTCACAAACAGTGCATTTTCCCGTGATTTTCATAAAACTGAGCATAAGACACCAATTCCTCAGTGGGTTTTTTTTAAATAAAAAAATAAGTCCGCAGCCGTCGCCCACGATGAAACTCACATTTTAACATTATAATGTGATAACACATAAAATATATTAATTTTGTTGTGGGCGACGACTGTGGACACATTTTCCTCTTCAAAAAACTATGAAAAAATGTGCCATTTTTCATCATTTTTGACTAAATCTTAGAAATGTGCGAAAATCTTGAAGTCATAATTATTTTTTGAAACAAGATGAAATATAACTAGGTACTTTATATACACACATGTTCAAGATAGTATATGTGTATTAATTTTCAAGAGATTTAAACACCTTTTATATTTTAGAGCAAATATTAAAAGAAACGGTACCTTCTTAGAATAAAAAGACATGGGTTTGGTTGTGTTGATGGTTTTTTGTTTCTGTTTTGGGGGTTTTTATTACATGAAACGTTAAGGAGGATGAGTGGTCAAATGTTACCCATCTGTTCTATCTTAAAATTCTAAATATGATTTTTAAATATAAATCATTACTTAATAGGGAAAAAGTCTATATGTACATATATACATAAGCTTTCAAATTTTAATTTTCTCCTGTAACTTAATACAGAGCTCTTCTTTCAAGGAGATCAATATAGTGTAAAAATGACCATGACCAAACAGCCTTCTTAAAAGCACACAATCTCTTTGAAATACAAATAAAAGGAAAATACTTTGTTTATATTTGAATGGTTTGATTATTGATAATATTTATTGATGATCTTGCTTCATATCAATATAGAGCCAATTATCTCAAGCATTGCCGTCTAGTTCCTACACGGCCAGATGGGAGAGGATTCTACATATTGGCCGTGGTTTGCGACAAGGTATAGAGCTAAGTTTGTTGCCATCATATCAAGTCACGAATTCAGGATCTCCAGAATCTCGTTATAGCATTAGCTGGCAGTCTCCAGGTAATTTATGCCCTTTCGTGTCTCAGTAAACGACTCCGCTGACTTTAACAAATCGTCAGCTGGTTTTAGATGAGGAGTGAGAGGGTAATTAAAAATTTTACATGGAACAATACTAATTGTATTAAAATTAATTTTACGAAAACATTTACGTGGGGCTGTAAATTTCACGATTTGACATCTTGTGTTTCCTTTAGACATTCTTATAGCCAGCTCTTCTGACCGTTATTGCATTATTGTAACACGGGAAACATTGTCTCATTGTGTTTTTCTAAAATATATTTTGGATTTGAAGAATTGAATTGTATCATCCTATAATCAAATCTGATTAGGAATAGTGATAAATTACGAGAGAGAGAGAGAGAGAGAGAGAGAGAGAGAGAGAGAGAGAGAGAGAGAGAGAGAGAGAAATTTATATATATTTATATGATATAACAAATTGTCATAATTACATTTCAAACCGATTTATTTCAATTGAGCTTTCATAAATGCACTAGTTACAAAGACATCTAAATGTAAATAGTTACACAATTCTTAAACATAAAAATATCATACGAGAATTTGTAAACAGTTTTAAGTTGCATCTTACGAATGCTATCCCCTCCGGTTTCTTGCACACTTTTCTTTGGCGCGCTTCTCCATCTTCTCTAGGAACGCCCTGACTCGTTCGTCTATCTTCTCCACCTTTCTCCTCCACACCTCCTCCCCATGGACCCTCGCTTCCTCTGCCCTCGCCGAGATTTTCTTCAACAGCCGTTTATGTTTCAGTCTAGCCTCAAGGATTTTCTGATCTATTTTCGCGTGTAGCGTATTCCCGCTAATTTTTGGCTCCCATAATTCCCGCTTTCTTATGAGTTTCGGACGGTAAGTAAAATGGGTGTCCTCAAAATGATCTAGTTGCTTGGCGTGCCAGTATTCTTTCTGAAAAATGAACGGAGGGACTCCCCCACGTATCAATAGTTGTAAGATATCATTGGTGCCATACGCTAGAGTATTCACGCGGGTGCGGTCAACACTTCGATTAGCGTATGTAATCGAAGGAAAATAAATAAACTCCTGGGACTGGTCTGGATGCTCTTTTACACTGACATGTAATCCACTGCTCGTTAATTTTCCTATCATAGGCCTGATTATTGGCAACTTCGGCCTGGCATTCTCCATCGACGACATGATTCCTCATAAGGCCGACATTGTGACGTCATTGTGATTATGACGTTCACGTACGGTAGAAACGTCCTCTTTTATTCTGGATCATTCAAAGAAAGTGAAAGTAAACAATATTAAGATTAAATAAAATGACATGACTAAATATGAAAAACTGTCGGTGTTGTGATCTGTACAATATGTACAAATGCTGTTTTTCTCATTCTTTATGAATGATTTACACCCCTAACAAAATTGTAAATGTAAGAAATAAAACGATTTCTTTTTTTGCTTCTATATAATTAATGGTTACATTCATTGCAGGAATGTATAAAATTGATTGACTGGTTGTTGCTACATACGATATTTATCTTCGGAGGACGGGCCAATAACGCCAGAGGAACCATCATATATACTTGTGGGAATAGGCAGATTGTCCTATTATAACATACGTGTACAACTCCCGGAGACACGTGTCCACGCTCGTATGACTAAAATAAACTCATAATTTCGTCTACATATTTATTATTTTAAATTATCTTATTCTTTCATTTTGTTAAAAGTTACGTTTTCTGACGCCACGGATATAATTATGTACACTGATTTTGAGATACATTGACACCCGCCCTATTCATTCATTCATTCAATCTTTATTCTAAACCATACATAAAGAAAATCAAAGAAAATAGAACTATACACACAAATACAAAAGTAAGCAAAACATATTTACAAGTAGAATAAGGTAAGTTATATACATTTTTAGTCAGCTACTTAAATATAGATTATACTATAAACCCATTTCAATACGAAATATACAACAACAAGAAGAGTTTTTATTTATCGTGTATATATTAATATTTTTGTTCTGCAAGATCCATGTGGCATTTATAATTACATCAAACTTACGGCAGTTTGGTTTATTTGCGGGGGGGGGGGGGGTGTTGGTGTTTGGGTTTTTTTTCATTTTTTTTTTTTTTTTGGACAAATAACGCTCAAGTTGTTCATTCACGTAATGCATACACTTTCAAAGCGGCATAACTTGATTATATATATATATATATCAGTATATAAAACACCAATGCACATGACTATTAGGAAATTAAGATCTTATAAAATAGTAATAAAGTCCTTGTGAGTGAAATTGCTATATTTTTTAGATATTTATAATAATTATTATATCTTAGGGGGAAATTATTTATTTCAGTTTTCATCTGATTTTTGTAACAGTCTTTCGATACAACACAAACATATCCGTTAGTATATTTTCTTGATATTATAAATATAAACTAAAATGTATACAAATTCATATCATTAAAAATATTCGGTGTACATACATCAACACACATAAACATTTTAGCATACGATAGCATTTATTGTACAAAAAAAAATGTTCATGGAGTGTACTGAAAAAAAAGTGGGCGGACAGATAGAGGCCTGCATGTAATGAGCGCAAAATTAATCAAAATTAATCAAAAAAATAATAATATAATTTCTAATATAATTGATCAATGATCTGTAAATTTAAACTATCTTTGAGTAAGGCAAAATTTCATATATCTTAGCTTTAGAATTTAGATATTTTTCTATATCTTTATACAATGTTCGTAAAAACTCTCTCATTGACTATAAGGATTAATGAAACTATATTTATTTATGAACAGTGAATTATTGATCATTAAATAAATGGCATTCTAAAAAAAAAAGTTGCTAGTTGCTTTTTATTTTCTGATTTATGCAGTGTATATATACCACAGCAGAGATATATACATGAATTTTTAATAAAATACTTATATTGAAGTTTTCAAGGTCATTGAAATCTATATTTTTTGTTAGAATTTATACTATATAGGATCATTAAAATAAAACAAGATAATTTAAAAAAGAAAAAAGAAGAAGTAATAAGCCCGCTCAAAAAGCGACTTTGATCAGGGTCGAATATTGTATATACATGTACCTCCCTGCTTTTATAGATGATTATAATCAGGGGGAGGTTATCCTCGTGCGTAACACTTATCACGTGATGTCAACAAAATGGATTGGGGCTGACAGGCACAACTTGAATAGACTAGGCTAAAACTAAAGGTATAACTCATTTTAGATGTAACATGGCGATGAGAACACTGTCTGTCTCATGGAAATCACCAGTGTTAAAGTATTCATTAATACTTTTTTTGATCGAACGTTATATCGTTGAAGGAAAATATGGAGATATAGGCTAACGCGTAACCCACTGTTGCACGTTGCGTGCGCTTTTGAAATCAGTCATATTTATAAAAACTTAAAGTTAACTAGGCCTATGCCTATTTGATTTGCATTTCATGTGTTTCAAATTGCACCATTGATTACAGGTTCACGCACATATGTATTATTTTATTAGGTAATAATCTGATTAAATGCATGTGTATTGTGATTGGTATTGTGGCGATTTAACCCTCTGGACGTTTCGACCGGGAACATTTCGACCCAAGGTTTTAATAAAAGGGGGGGGGGGGGGAGAGAGATCTTACACTGAATCACAGTGGTGCAGAAATCAACTGGGTCAAGTTTTATTAAAGATTATATACCCAGGCCTGAGACCAATTCTCGCCAAAATTCAATTGTTACATCATTTTATCATATATCATTTTGTGTTGTTAAATGTCGTAACAATGCACATGTAAGAATTGGTCTTAGGCCAGTATGTAAAAGCATATTAATCTTGTAAGCAAAATACATCATAGTTAAGTTGTACACCTTTATTGAAGTTTTAAGAAAACATTTTCCCACATATTCATCATTCGCTAGGAATTATGTCTGTGTAAGAAATAAACAGCAATGTTAAAAAGTTCCCGTGATATGAAGGGCTTCTCGTAAGATTTGATCATGTACTAACCAAGTTCAGATCCTCTGAACTTTTTAACATTGCTCTTTATTACTTATACAGGGTGTGACTATAGCTGAGAGTGATACCTTACAGATGTTGTATGTTTTATAGTGAAACTGAAATTGAAAACATACAGTGATTTGATAGAATGATATTACATGTATACCCTATCTCTCTCCTCATCCATCCTACATGTTCATCATTATATGAATGAGGAAATCAGGGGTTTAGAGCAACTTCTTTTTTTTTACTTTTAATAAAAATATTTTTATTTTCACAAGTCAGTATACCTTATTATTTTGATAGAAGAAAAAAAATATTGTGAATACAGTGTTTAACATTTGCCAGAGTTTACTGTACCTATTGATTTTTTTACGCTAGGCTTGTTAAATATAATTTCTTCATTTTTTACAAGTAAATCCCCACTACTACTAACTTGTAAAGTGCACAGAAACATTCAAAGGTACAAGTGTGTAAGGTTTCTCATAACATTAGCGTTCTAGATTATTGATTTAGGGAATATATATACCACATGTTCACAAATTATTATGATATTTCATGATCAGGGACAACTGTTCATAGCCATTTTTTTTCATGATTTGGAGTGATGATTTTAGTAGAATGTTTTAATTACACAATATCTGATAATCATTTCTGAATACAACCAGTTAATTAGTGCATGTACACTGTCAACTTATGTGTTATTTCCATTGTTGGTTATAAACATGATAAATTAAGATGTCGATGTAAAATCAAGATCAAAAGGCTTTATGGAGCTGAATTTATTCCAATGAGACTGATCAGTATTAGTTTCTTTAATTTAAATTGTACATGTATGACTGCTTCATCTAAATAATATTTTGTATACAAAGTTGAATCAAGTTGAATCTCCATTTCTAGACGTACTCATTAGATACAGAGAGAGAGACTTCAGTGAATTGAAACCCTGAGAGATGTCTGGCGAGTATGAAAGACTGGTAGAGACTTCAGTGACCCCCAGCCCACCAAGAGACATGGGTGTGGCTCAACAGGGGACCCAGAGCCCTCCCCGGGGGACCCAAAGCCCTCCCGAGGAGAAGATTGGGGGCAGTGTCAACATAGATCAAAACAGTGAAGAGGTGAGACTTGGTTGTTACAGTTTACAAGAGAGAGAGAAAGAGAGAGAGAGATATGTATCTACCACTTGGACAAGGGACATGTCCTTAAAAGTGGATATTTATATACATCCACTAGTAAGACAGAGGGTTGTGTTGGATAGTTACATTTGCTAGTAAGACAGAAAGTTTAATGAAATTAGCAAAACTTCTTGTGAAACATGCTTTTCCCTTTTTTTTATCAGAGAATATAGAGTAGTTGAATGTATTACTAATGAAAAATCCTTGATTTTTGTCCCTTTATACAGTCACCTTCACAGGGACAACCCCTCAGGAACCCCTCGGCTGTGATAAGGACGGACGGTTATGTGGAGCTGCTGAGAGGGAGGGTGCCTTGTCCCACCTGTCGAGGGGCGGGGTCAATACCTAAAGGTACTGTAAACAATGGGGGTACAATACCTTAACGAACTGAACAATGGGTCCAATACCTTAAGATACTGTAAACAATGGGTCAATACCTAAAGGTACTGTAAACAATGGGTCAATACCTAAAGGTACTGTAAACAATGGGGGTACAATACCTTAAGGAACTGAACAATGGGTACAATACCTAAAGGTACTGTAAACAATGGGTCAATACCTAAAGGTACTGTAAACAATGGGTCAATACCTAAAGGTACTGTAAACAATGGGTCAATACCTAAAGGTACTGTAAACAATGGGGGTACAATACCTTAAGGAACTGAACAATGGGTACAATACCTTAAGATACTGTAAACAATGGGCCAATATCTAAAGGTACTGTAAACAATGGGCTCAAAATCTGAAGGTACTATAAACAATGGGTTCAAAAAATTAAGGTACTGTAAAAAATGGGTTCAATACCTTAAAACAATAGGTTCAATGCCTAAAATGGGCTACTTTCTTTAAGATACTGTAAACAATTAGCTACATTTCCAAAGGTACTGTTAACAATGAGTTACATTCCTAAAGATACTGTAAACAGTGAGCCTCAATCCTTAAGGTAATGGAAACATCTTACATGCTTTTAAATTTACTAGTTTATACAATATACTTTTTTTGGAATTATAAAGATAAGGAACAATTTTTTTGATGATAACGATGCTTTGAAACAATAAGGTGACTCATAGTGTTTAAGATTTCTAGCCCATAGCTTGGAGTAGGGAAGGGGCAACAGTTTATTCTGGTTCACTCATCAACAGAATCTATTTTTACCTTTGACAGAACAAGAAAACCAGCTGGTGGCCCTGATTCCAGTCCAAGATGACAGACTGAAGCCCAGGCGGACGTAAGAATTTATAATTTACTGTGGATATCAAATGTTTGGTGTTTTTGACTATTTGATATGTACAGTGCATGTGCACTAAGTCTTTTACCAGTATATGTTCTGTTACGGGTGTAAAATAATGTCTTTTTAAACGTGTTGTGTATTTTGACTTACTGTTTACAAGTGTCTGTAAGAATCCCTGGCTATCACAATGAGAGTCAAAGTACAGGATATGTCTGATAGCCACAGTCAGTACATGATCTCCTGTACTGAGACTCTATGACATGTATGTATATGTCTGTACTGTGACTTACTCTGCCTCTATTGGACAGGTGTCTGTACGTATCAGTGGCTATCACAGTCTGTCTTCTTACCGCTGGACTTCTGATATTCTTTATGTTTCCAAGAGATGTTAAAATCAGCAACAATGTTAAGCTCCTCTTGCCTAAAAATCTAACCATTGATCTCAAGAACGAGGCTGTCAATTTCATTGTGGAGGTGAGTAGTTCCGTATGACAACAACTGGAAACCATCTCCTTTTTATTTTTTTAGATGAGCAAGCTCTCTTCATGGTTCTCTTTTCTGACATATAATTATAAGTACAAGTCAGTTAAGTTCAATATATTGCATCCATTTAATTGATACATAGTCAGAAATCTATTAGAACACACCTATTTGAGTGTTATTGTATAAATTTGAATTTATTATTCTGTTCTCCTTTCAGAATCCCTTCAATATAACAAACTCTAATTTTTTCCCTGTGAAAATATCGGAGGCCACAATGTCGGTGGTGTTTGCAGAGAAAGTACTGAACACAACTACTCTGTCCATGGACAAGACAGTACAAGTTCGCTCTCACAACTCCTTCTCCATCCCTATTGGTATAGCGTTCAACAAACAGAATGGACTGGCCCAGTTAGTGTAAGTAATGACAGACCTATTGGTATAGCGTTCAACAAACAGAATGGACTGGCCCAGTTGTGTAAGTAATGACAGACCTATTGGTATAGCGTTCAACAAACAGAATGGACTGGCCCAGTTAGTGTAAGTAATGACAGACCTATTGGTATAGCGTTCAACAAACAGAATGGACTGGCCCAGTTGTGTCAGTAATGACAAACCTATTGGTATAGCGTTCAACAAACAGAATGGGCTGACCCAGTTAGTGTAAGTTAAATCAGACCTATTGGTGTAGCATTCAACAAACAGAATGGACTGACCCAGTTAATGTTAGTTATCACAGACCTATTGGTACAGCATTCATTCTGTTCAACAAACAAAATGGACTGACCCAGTTAGTATAGGTAATGACAAACCCAATGGTATAGCGTTCAACAAACAGAATGGACTGGCCCAATAAGTGTAAGTAATGACAGGCCTATTGGTATAGCGTTCAACATACAGAATGGACTGACCCAGTTAGTTTAAGTTATCACAGACCTATTGGTATAGTGTTCAACAAACAGAATGGACTGGCCCATTTAGTGTAAGTATTAAGGAAGCTGGATAGCCAACAAATTGGCCATTAAATCTACCTAAAATTTTAAAATGTACTGGTAATTTGTTAGGCTTCAAACCATTATTTACTAAAGAAAGAAATCATAAATTTTACCTTTTAAGTATGGGAGTTTTCTTAAATGTGTATGTACAGCTCTTCATTGAAAGATTGAAGATCAATACTGTCTAAAAATGGCCACGACCATCGAGTTCTCTTAAGTACATGTAGATGTATTTGGTGGTTTTGGTTGAAAACAACTTCCATTGAATCAAATACTAGTACATTGCTAAATACATATTACATGTATCATAACAGTAACTTATTTCAAAAGGTCAGATCAGGTCGAGCTGCTAGGCGTGGATCATCTGATCAAATGAAACATGAAGCGTTGAGTTTGATCTGATGATCTGCGCTCAGCAACGAGACGTGATCCAACTCTTCCAATCAAGTTACTATTATGATGATAAATTTATTTTATACCTTTCCATTAAATTTAAAGATAACAAAACTACATTTTTTTGATTAATTCTACATTGTTTACCTTTTGAACTAAACCATCTTTAAACGAATTCTTTTAAAACGCCCTAAAATACAGATGTAATTTATTGCATACTATGCTGTTAGTTGCAGAGAATGATACGGATGTGTGGTGGTCTGGAAATTCGGATCACACTCTGTAAAATTAACAGTATTTATAAAGGAAAATTGATGGGTGTAAAATAAATGTGTTTAAACAATTGCCTTTCACTTGTTTAAAATGAATGCCAAATATCATGATACACATATATACATGCTATAAATGATATTATCATAGTCTGGCTATCTATACTGACAACTGTGCATATACTGTATTTTAAACCATGATGTGTATAATTGTAAATCCTGTTATGTTATTTGACATTAGTTTATTCTTTATTGTTTTTAGCCATGACTGTGCAGAACCTTATCCATTTTATCACAGAAGAGTCATGTTCTTTTCGTAAGTTTCAAATCTATAATTTAACTAATGCTCAATATCTACTACTCTGTGTAACTTAATTTGTCATCATGGGAAAATTCTACATATTAAGATTTTCATTTCATCACCATTTTTATTTATCATTTCAATGATGATGATGTGTTGGTTATATTGATACATGATGTATTATTATAACGATGATATGAAGAGGATTGCAGTTTAGTTATTGATGATGATGATGATGATGATATGGCGATGTTGTTGTATCCTTACAGAGTCACTGCGAGTTATAACTTCCTTGGTCGGGACGAGGAAGCGTCATTAACCATGTACACCATGGTCAGTTGTGGGAATGATACACTTCGGGCCAGCATAAATAATTTATATGTTTGATATACTCCGACCCAAATTTTTCATTGTGGGTAGGTAGGTAGCTCTTTCTTTTTTTTTTTTTTAATTTTCTTGCACATTGATAATATGATAATCAAACAATTTTTTTTTTATACTGAAATTCAAATTCAAAATGCAGAAAAAAA